>OZ022421.1:17288517-17741017 GCA_963989365.1 Rhimphoctona megacephalus
TTTCACATATGAAGCCAACTACACGTATTACAAAACATTTTTTTTTCCATTCGAAATAGTACATTATAATTCGTTAATTCCCATGACGATGATAAAAAATTAGCACATTTTGATCACTTTTTTTTAAGTATTCTGTTTGCTCATGGTATGTAGCTCTTTACTTATGATAATTATATGCTTTAATTACACGAAAAAAAAAGATATTGTCTCGTTTTTATCATTTTATACAAAGCGCTAAGGATGGCTTGGCAAAATTTCTAACGATTTCGGTTCCGATGATAACATCCCTGTGGTGAGTTGAAAAAAAAAATTAAACGTATTTTAAAGCGGACACTAAATTTAGTAACTTCGGACTTCATCTACTTCGGATTCAAAACGTCAACAAAATAAATAAATGGCGCATGTAAAACAACGGTTCAAAAATTAATATAAAGGGCTCATTCTAGAAGAAGGGTAAAAAAATACAATAGTAAATACTATGGATAAAAGTTTTTTTTATTTGGATAAATATATATTCTTTTGGGGATCACTTACGAAAGGGCCGAAAAGTTTAGTTACCAGTTATTAAAACGCAATATATTAAAGTCATAAAATAACAATATTACGTGAAAAAAACGATGAATTTATTTAAAGTTCCTCACGGGAATTTCCCTTAATAAAAAGTATAGAATTTGTTTAGCAACAATCGTTACATGTCATAGTTTTGTAACCCAGTTATTATTTTATGTTCTGTCCTGTCGATAACGATTGTGTTGTGATTTTCAGTGATCAAAATTAGTGAGAGTTACCTAAAAAATGTGTAAAAATATATAAGGGCGTATATGCATCCTCTTAAATATATTTTGAGAGTTATTCTTATAGAATTTACGCTATTTCTTAAGTCTTGGGCTCACTTCTTCTAAAACCCTAAATATTTCTATTTTGGCTACATCTGGCTAGAATAATATGAAAAATTCTTTTTTATATTATATTTAAGATTCGTTTAATAAAGTAAACTTTTATAATTACACAGTTGATTTTCCATATCCTTAATAATCCCTGAAGCATAGGTTTAATTGGGAACGAATATTAAGTGAATCAACCCTCGAACGATATGTTTACCATCTCACTTCTGCGTTCACTGTAACTCAATGAACGACGTACACCATGTTGTTTCTACGAGGACATGCATCTTCCTATACTACTCTCATGTTATAACAGCACGATGCTCTTGGTCCACCGAGAATTCATACACATTTGCACTGTGTCTGAGTGAAATTTATCGGTCAACCGAGGCCAAAACTTTTCTCTTAGTTCTATCCGTCTCTCATACACCTACACACCCATAGGCACACACATACACACGCGCATACACTCGCAAATGTATGTGTATATATATATATATATATATATATATATAAGTGTGTAAACTGTATTATATAGTGATTCGGGGAAGAGACCAGCCCAGGACGACCGAAAAGTCCACGCATAAAAATCTCCCCGAAATTACAATACTTTTTCGTTACGAGAGCAATACTTTTGTTCTTGGTACATATGCCACGAACTGTATAAATTTTATTATAATTTCTACTGTGCCAGAAGGATGCCGGCAACACGAGCATATTGTGAAAAGTGGTTGGACATATTTTAAAATGCAACGGGAACGAAAAAGCAAACTAATTCCTAAAAATAATAACTTTTATAATTATGTTATAATTTTTTTTTAATTATACGAAAACTCAAAACCCGTTTCATTTTTGTCCATAGGCCTGTTCACCGTGTATTGAAAATAAAAAAAAAATAATTTTCAGATACTAAAATAAGCGATATTCGATATTCAAAGAAATTTGTTATGAAATAAAAATAATTGAATGTTCGATAAGTTGCATCGAGATTGACATGATGGACTCACTTGTGGCAACGCAAACCCTCCAAAGTCCACTGTACGTCACTTTGCTGTCAGGCTCGGCTGAGGCGTTTACGGAATAAGATTTGGGCAATTTCTCTTCGGTGAGTAGCCACTGACCCGTGCAAATTGCCACCGAGACTATCACGAGAGACAGCAATGCCGATATACCGGAAGCTATGCCAAGACCGTTTCCGCTCTTTTGACCTTCACCAATTGCATATGAGCCACCCCTCCCGTGCCTTCCGTAACTTGTCGTACCGATCGTTCCACTGATTTCCTCTTCGTTCTCGTAGCAACAGCAACAACAGTAATAGCAAGACATCACGAGCAAGGCGCCACCCTGTGTCGCCGGAGCATCCCTTAAAACAAAAATGTAAAAAAATTCAATTGATTAATTAATCTTCGAATTTTTGAAAAAATAATAATAAACAAGTGTTAACTTCCGGAAAACTACACTTTTAAATGTGGTACCCAATAAACCTAGCACTCGGACGATTTACCAGTATACGATGAGAGCACCCCGTACTATTGTGTACTAGTACCATACAGATCTTGTACGTAATCGTACACTAAGTTCACTGGGTAATGACAGACGTACTCTAATAATACTCTGAAAAAAATCTGTTTTAAGGGGCTAGTCCACTTTGAAAATTTCAAAAAATCGATTTTTTTTACTGTTTTTGAAAGTACATACATTCAGAAATATTGTGTCAAAATTTTATGAAAATCCGAGCTCTCTAAGTATTTTTTTTTTTTACCTGAACGGTAGGACCTCATTTCGTCTACCTGAGCGTATAGCTCAAACGCGTTTTTCTCGAAACAACGTTTTCAAAATCTAGCTCCATCGTATCTCTAAAACTAATAAACCGATTCTCTTGAAATTTGAACCACATATTGTAAACATGATTCGCAACAAGATGACCCTCGGTGGTTTTGAAATTTTGATTTTTACTCTTCTTTTTTTGTGAAAAACTGCGAAAAAAACGCGTCTTTTTTTACTTTTTCGTTTTTCATCTGCCATTTTTTTATTTTTTGATAAAACTTTATATTCGAGGGTCATTTTGTAGCTGGTGTCATACTGAATCTAATGGACTTTGATTTTCTTGTTTCAGACAAGCCGTTGCCGAGTTGTGATGGAGCTACCTAGCCCACCTATTTTTGAGGCGTTACGTTAAACTATAGTTTTTGTACTTAAAAATGAATAAAAATGAATTAAATTTTTTTTTTATGTATTTCAAGACTTTATTTATCAAACCCATCAACTTTTATATTCATATCTTTTATAAAATCCTCAAAAAAAAATTGCGAAAATAGCCTTTTTTCGTGGCTCCAAAGTGGACTGGCCCCTTAAATTCGAGTATTAATTAAAAAAGTATATAAGTACTCACTATTAAAGTATATAAGAGTATGGCAGGGCTCGCTCTGGATTTTCTTAAATACTTAGCGTTGAGCCGCTGCCGTGGTTCTTGATCGAGTAACTAATGACGAACATAATGCTATTTCAAAAAACAATCCTGTTAGATGTCGTGTCAATTAGTGACGCTAAATATAAAGAGACGCGGTAGCGGCTTGACGCCAATTATTTTAAAAAAAGCCAGCGCGAGCCCTGCCGCATTCTTATATATTCGAATATGACGGTTTACTTTATACAGCCAAAATGCAACCTCTTTAATGAACCACCATTATCATGAGATTTTTCCTTAAGGCATGTAGTATTTATAATTGTTTTGTCATGAATTTGTGTTTGATATTTTAAATGATTCATTTAATTTTTCTTACGTGCGCACTCATGGCATATTGTTCTCTGGAATATCAAAATATGTGTACCATGACTATATTGTTTTAAATTTTATTATGCTATCATATAGCTCCGTATCTTTTACGTACCCGTTCCCATTTTTTTTGGAACAACCCCCCTTCTCTCCTTGTGCGGCTGCAGCCGACGTATCCCCAACTATGCCGCATTTACCGAGGGCTAAAAGAAACTGCTGAAAACCTTTCCAATACACCCGGCTCCGAAATAATCCTCCCAGGAGGCATTGCGAACGTGTTTAAATGCGATTACCAGACGCGCTTAGGACTGCATCTCCTATCGATGATGCCACGTGCACGGCTAGAGGACCACCATCCGTGCGATGAGAACCGTCAAAAGAATGCTAATAAAGGCATACACCGATGGCTCATTCATCACAGTAAGGTAATTTGGGTATGGATTTACGTAAGGTGGGCTTCGAACTACTAGGATCGCAGTTAGAAAACTAGGCAAAATGCCCAATATTTCGTGTGTGTTTTGTCAGAAATCGAGCCACTTAACTACTGCTCGCCCTATGTTTATCATGACTAATTAATCTACAATTTGAAGGTTTGGTCTTATTAAAAATTAATGACTAATAGCATTATTTCAAAACATAAATCTAAAGGAATCAACACGAGAATGTGGACTTTTTTTGCTAATATTAAGTATATATATATATATATATATATCAATACTAATTAAGCTCCAATTTAAGAAGGCAATTTTCTGAAAAATTGAATTTACTTATAATTTATTTTAATGAGACTCAGATTTTAAAAAGGTTTTTTTAGAACATCAAAGTAGGGAAGATTGTGGAAAAGTGGGGTGTATTGAATACAACTTCTTCCACATAATTTAAACACATCAGATATATTCTGCACTCTTTTCTCCAAGTAAACTATGTTATCATCTAAAAATTAAGGCCTTACATACGTCCAGAATTTTCAAAAAATCGATTTTTCTTTTTTTTACAGATTATTATTCTCTATAGTTTTAGGCGTATTTCTGTGTAAGTCGATTGTACATATTCCCCATAGATCGAAAGTTATTATAGAAAACGTGACTGTCCAACGCAGTCACGTTGGGCAGTCATGAAACTTTAAATGCATTTTTCTCAAAACTACTTTTTCTGGCACGGTCTGCATGATAACTCATACAGTTTTTAATATTTTTTGATGCTTTTTTTTTTAAATATTCGAAATTGTTTTCTCTATAGTCTGTCGAGTCGGATTTTTGATGTTGTGATTAAAAAATTTTATAAACATAATTAAAGTGTGACATTTATGACACAAAATGCACACTTTTTTTTAAACTGCCGTAAATTGCCAAAATTTTTCGAATTTCAAAAATCCGGCTCGACAGACTATAACTACAACTTTATTTTACAAGAATTTTTTTACGTTTTGCAGATCCATCAGCATTTCAAGAAGAAATGATGCAGACCGTGGAGCAACTTTTTTTTCATAGTGCTTCGGGAAACGTGATTTTTTATGTTATAATTTTTGGAAAAAAAAATGAAATAAATTTTTTTATAAAGTTTAAATACTAATAAACAATGTGTAAAAATTATTTTTATTAATTTCTATTGCTATCTCTTCTAAAAACAGTTTTTCTTTTAGCGCGTTTTAGGCACTGCTGGACGTATGTAAGGCGTTAAGATTTTTTCAAACAAAGTTTTGTTAATCTGTGCTGTTTAGCTTCCCGACGAGTAATTACGCCTCCAGGTTTGAATTTTTATTACTCGTAAAATAATTAATGTGCGAACCATCAGAGTTTGAAATTCCAGGAGATAAGGACAAGAAACGCAATCGGCAGGATGTCAAACAATTTTCTACCACTATTTCGTGTGCACGAGAACATTCGTAGCAAATACCTGTTCTCTGTTTTCTCTTTTCTTTCCGAGCTTTTCCTCCCTTTTCCGAGCTTTTGCCAAAGAGGAAAGCTTTCCGTGGTGAAGAACTTTCTCGAAGGAGAGAGAAGATAAAACGTGGAAAGGGAAGCTGCGGGAGTAGGTGGGAAGATGGAGGATAGCAGAGTTTAGGTACATATCGAACGGGTAGCTCGTGACCCGCATCCAAGTATACACGTTCTACGCGCCAACTTCCCTTTGCTATTTGTTCGCTAAGACTCGACGCAACGCCTCATGAAATATATTGCTAAAACTGCACTTTTTAACGAGAGACAAAGAGAGATAGAAAAAGAAAGAATACCAGAAACCGAATGAGAAAGAAGCGGACAGAGAAAGAGAAAGGGCGAAGAAAAAATAAAAAAGCGGAAGTATGCGGTCGGGATGTCAAAAGTGTAAAGAGACACGGAAGCCCGATCCTTTTTCCAATATCAGCCTCAGTATAGACGAGCTTATATTTACCAGAGACACACGTACCATTTGATAAAAAAATTGAGTACGATGGTAAATATATTTGTGCAATGGTACTAAGATTTTTTTCTTTTTAATTTGGCATCGTGAACTACAGGACATTCAATAGTTTTGTTATCACTTTAAAATTGTTTTGCCTATTGTAGATAGAATGTTCAATGAGATACCATGTAGCGTTCATTAGAGGTTTCCACGGTTGGTGAGATCGAAAAGCTTTATACATATAAGTCCTTTTAGTTCTTCTCACGACGATCGAATAATCAACGAGCCAGTGTGTTGGGACGATTATGGAGTCTTTCCACGTGTCTTTTGCTGAATTCTTGAATGTTGTTTGGATATATGTCACTCGTACATTACTGTGTATCGTTTTGTTACTGACGTACCATGGAGCGTTAGCAAATGTTCTTAGAGCTCCAAATTAAAATCTCTGAAGTATATCAACGTTGGATTTACTGGCCGTTCCTCAAAGTTGAATACTTTAAGGGCATATGCAGTTGTCATAGGTAAAATTTAAGATTTTTTTTTCATAGCTAAAATGTATTTTTCAATCGACAATAGAGCGTGATTTCATAATACAATTATTGAACGTGATATATAATTTTTTTTGTCAACATATATTTAAAAATTGGCGAGGTACAGCAATTCTTCGAAAAAGTTTTTCTTTTGCGATGACCACGATATCTCAAAAAGTATTTCACTGATCGGCTTCAAATTTTTGGGGCTCATTCTGCACATGGAGAACTGCTGAATGAACGAAGGATTTTTTTCTATGCAAACTTGCTGTTTTATTAAGAAAAAACGGGATATTACAAGACGAAAAAAGTGATTTTTCAGTAAAACCACTGCCATTTTGGTAAAAATGGGAATTTTGAAAAATCCTTGATTTATTCAGCAGTCCTCCATGTGTAGAATGAAACCTAAAAACTTCCAGCTGATCGGTGAAATCCTTTTTGAGATATCGTGGTCACCGCAAAAAAAGCTTTTTCGGAGAATTGATGTACCTCGTCAATTTTTAAATATATCTCGACAAATATATATATATATATATATATATATATATATATATATATATTAAGTTCAATAATTATACTATAAAATCACGCTCTGTTATCGATTAAAACATGCATTTTAGTTGTTAAAAAAAATCTTGTATTTCGTCTATGACAACTGCATATAAACCCTTAAATCTATACTGGTCTGAGTAATACTTTATACAGGACTATTTTTTTCCCATGGATAGCCAAGAGTTATTTCCGATCAGCGAGTATAGTTTTTTGAGTTCCAGACCAAGCTCTTTTCTTTTCATTTTTACATGTTTGCTCTAGGTTTATTTGTTGTAGGTAAGGGTTGGTTATTCCGAACAACTGTTGGACACTCTTCTCTCTGCATTTTCAATTTGATCGGGAGTAAGGTGATAGGTCTGTATGATCTAACTTCAGTTGGTGGCTTGCCAGGCTTAAGTACCATTGTAATTTGGGCTACCTTGTATTGATTTGGCATGTGTGACGTGCGTACAATGCTATTAAATAGGACTGTTAGAAAGACTATCGCTTTTTTGGTAGTTCTTTCAGAATTTTACCTGTGATGAGATCGTATCTCGGAAATTTTTCGAGCTTATACATTTTATGATCTTCATAACTTCCGTTGCAGTAAAAATTTGAATTGGTAGCGCCATTGGCAGAGAGGAGTTTAGAAATCCCTGTATTTTCAGTTTGGTGTAGTGCCGCCAATAATGATGTAAAAACATACGAGAGGTGTTCCGCAAAAATATCTGCTTTTTCTTTGTCGTTTTTGGCCCATTAACGTCTGGCATTTCTGACGGGTAGAATTAGTATTTGAGGTCGTTCAAGTTTTTTTTTTCAACCAGAGTAATCCAGTCATTTGGGCTACCATTAGAGTTTGTGTAAATTCTTATTATTATATACAAATATGAGCTTCTTGAGTTCTTTCTTGACTTCGTTGTATCTTTTTTATCCACGGGATTTCGGGCAAGTTGCTACCTTCTCCAGAGCTTTATCTTTCCTATGATTTTATTTTTAATCTCTAGTAGATATAATTTATTATTTTTTTTCTTAGATTCGAGCTGAGATGTAGCTCTCCATGCTGCCTTTTGTATTAATCTTGTAAACTATTCAGTGGCGTCGTCTACTTCTGATTCATTCTTAAGTGAGACGTTTACATTCGCATTTTCGTCAATTGTTTTCCTAATACTTTCCCAGTGAGTTTGTTTATTGTGTAAGTTAGGAGTGATGAATTTACATATTATTCCAGTGCTTATTGTTATGATTCCGGGTGTATGATCCGACGATAGTTCAAGACTTGACTCACAATCAGCATTAATGTTGATTCCTGCTTCTCCCTTAAAGACAAAGAACTTTGAAACGTCCGGAATTTTATTAGGATCAGTCAGTCAATATGTAGGCTGTCTGGCGGTAATAGGATCTCAATTTCTTTTTGTTATGGCACTCGACAGCTCTGTACCTCTGGTTGTGTTCAGCCTAGATTCCCGCTGTTTATTTCCTCCTCCGGTAATAAATCGTATGCTGACTGTTTCGAAATATTCAATATAATCGGTTGTTTTACTTATTTAAATGCGCAAGTGGGCAACAAACGGCTGACAATACTAAAGGTCTGTTTGAATAGCCGCCGTCGTTCCGCCCGTGTTGTGAATTGGAATCTCCGTTTCAGTTCACAATCACTTCTATGCCACTGTGGCCTGTATATTGTGGTTGTCATTTGTCGCAGAATTTCCTGATGAACCATGCGTCCTTCATAGTTTGAAAGGTATTAAACTGCGTTACAAATGACGCATTTAGCTGGCGTATCCTTGCTTTTCAGACAATCCTCAATTTTATGTTCATCCCCACATTTGATGCATTTGAAGATTCTGCGACACTAACTTTTCGCGTGTTCATATCTTTGGCATCTGTGCACTGGGGATTCCATTGTTTTTTCTATGAGGCTCAATCTGGACTGCATCGTTTAATAATAAATCGATTTTACATATCTCTTTGTTATTTCAACATAGGATTCGAGATGTACAAAGAACATTGGGAGCGGTAATTTGGTTTTTCCATTTTTGACGTTCAGTCCATTGGACATTTTGAATCCTAATTTGTTTATCTCGTCCTTTAGTCGTTCAACACAAGTTCATGGATGTAAGCTCGTTCTTGTTTTAGTTGCTATGTGCAAGAAGTGCCTTCGCCGCCTACTAGATGGATAATTTTTCTGTCTGCAAATGAGTTTTTAGTTATAATTTTTAATTGACCGCCTTCGCCAATTGTTTTATGTGTATAATCATTCACTGTAAATATGTTTTTGATTTTGTTTGTTAACATTTTTATATCATGAATATCCGATATAAATATCGGAGATAATTTGGGTTTTTTGTTGTCTTGGTTTACTGATTGATCACTTAGTTCTCTGATTACACTTTGAGTAATGGTGTGTAGTACAGAGAATCTGTTTCGGTTCGTAATTTTAGAGTGTGTCTCATCGTCGGAATTTGCAGACCACTCGACACTAGCAGTGTTACAAAACGTCAAATTAGTCCTTGGACGTTTTTTAGATTGCACTGCTTGCCATTCTGGTGATTCATTACACTGGTTTGTTGTCCGGATGCTCAGGACGAAATCCCAGAAAGAGATTCTGGGGTTTGTTCCCGCTATGGTACTTGAA
Source organism: Rhimphoctona megacephalus (assembly GCA_963989365.1). NCBI lineage: Eukaryota > Metazoa > Arthropoda > Insecta > Hymenoptera > Ichneumonidae > Rhimphoctona > Rhimphoctona megacephalus. The sequence goes on from OZ022421.1 coordinate 17,298,256, forward strand.
AACATGTGTGCGAGTGAGAGTTCACTAGGTGGATCTTGCGTTTTTGGGGCTTTGGTGAGGGACCTGAATGCAGATCCTCCATCGACGATACCATCAGAATTTTATTGGACGAGAACTTTGAAAGTTTGCAAATGGACAGAAATCTGTAAAAGTTCATTTTCATTTATTTATACATTTCAATTATTTACATATTGTATAAACAAATTTTTTTACGCCAGATAATCAGTTTTTTTCATTGGGTAAATATCATTAACTTAACACATTTTTTTTTAAATTCAACATTATTGATATTATTTCGTATTATTAAATACGAAATTTCTAAGCAAATGCCACCTCCGAAAGAAGTTGAAAATACTTGTTACAGAAAAAAGCCCGAAAAAGTTCAAAAGTATTCTAGAAAATCAATAAATTCATTTCATACGACGAAGATAAAATGGTCGAATTATTTGTTGAACATTTTTTTTAAACATTTTGTTAATGTTTTTTTTTAATCATTTTATTGCGTCTTTAAGTTGGTTCAATATTTTTAGATTTTTTGCGGACTGCTAAGTTCTGAAACTTGCATGGAATAAATTTTTTGGCATGAATATTCACACAAATTATAATTAAGAGTCGATAATTGGTATTTGAATACATGTTTCAATGAAAATGCTTCATATATAATATATCAAAGAGCTCATAACTCATTAATCAATTTCTCCATTTGTGGCCATCACCTCAAATATATATATTTTTTTACTAATGAGAACAGTTCCCCTTCCAGTCACAACAATTGGAAAATGGTCCTGATAATTATTTCATTTTACAGCCTATCTAAATACTACAATTTCATTATTCATCCATTCAGTGGTCAGTTTATCATTCGATTTATATCAATTTTTTTCTTTGAGTAGATTTATCGATAGCACGACGAGAAATCTCTTTGTTTCCATATATGTAAATGTTGAAATACTTTTCCAGTTGAAAATAGTTTGATGTTATGTATTTAACGAATTTTTAATTGACGGTAATAAATTGAATTATTATAAAAAAAGAGTTTATTTTCCGAAACAGTGATTATTTATATTTCATATTTAAACATTATTAACCAATCTAATTAATCTCAAATACAAATTCAACACTCATATTGTCAGATAACTATTGCAAATATCAATGGCATAAAAATATTAGCAATCAACACTTAAATCATCTACATATTAAATAATAATAGCGAGGTGGATTTCATTATTAAAAATTTTCAATTCAAATAAGGCCTATTAAGCCTGTGAGTATAATAACTGGGAAAATGTGCAACTAACAATATTAAAAATACGTTTTCGCGATCTAAATGACTTCTGGCTTTTTTTTTCTTTTTATCTCACTTTACTCGCTGGCGTATAGAATGCCTTAAATGAGATTTATTTAAAACGTGATGTCGTACTAGCTGCGAGATCTTTTCAGCCAATCTTTGAAACCTCTTCCTTCAATATTTCTTCCTTTCCGTCTTTGCATTGGCAACGGTTAAAAGTCGGTATTGACTATTGAAAATGAACGGCGTTTCAACGAGACGCTCTACCCTTTTTTATATAAAATTATTATTATTATTATTATTATTATTATTATATATAGATTATACATATATAATGGTGGTAACGTATAGGATATCAAAGGCGTATGCGCTTTTAAGAGAGCTTTAGGTACTCGTAATACTACTCGCGGTGCTTCGTTTCTTTTATAGTTACTTCGAGCTACTCCAATTCCAGTGGATTATCGGGACTTGAGCTCTGACCTGATGGTATCGATTTTATAGACTCGTCTCAGAAACTCGCTACAAGAAAACATCTATTCAACGTATACGTTCATTCATACAGACCTTAAAATGTATCTACATGGGTGTTCTATATCTTCTTCTCTGTATATATAAATATAATTTCTATAAATTATATAATTTATATAATTTCAATCAATTATAGGTCATTTATTTTTCTTCAGATGTCTGTCCTTGATACGTTCGCCTTTTCTTCAAAATTTAAAAATTACGAAATAGCCAGATGATGAAACATTTTTTTGTTTTTCTATTTTCCAGCGTGGCTAAAAGTGAGGTATATCTTACCTGAAATATCGATCATTTTTGTAATAACTCGAAATCTTTTGAGATAAACTCAAAAAATCTCTTTTTCAAGATTAAGTTACTCTTCTGTTGGAAAAAAATCAGAAAAGCCCGAGAAAATATAAAGAGAATGGTGCAAAGTTTGTCTTAATGACTTTATTTTTTGTTAAAACACTTCGAACACGAGTGACATAAAAAGGCAGAAAAATTGGACGTACGTTCTGTGGTTAATACGTTTTTTGTACAATCGTAGTTTTATTTTGCCATTGTGAAAATTATTTGTTGAGCTTAACTCGACCGCAACTGAGAGGACAACTAGTCGAAATATCATTTTTAACTTGACAATTGGAATATTGTTTGAATAGGGACGCTGCTGAACCAAGACAGCTTAGACTTTCATGTTTCAATTTCTGGGTTGTACCTAATTATTACTGATGATGATGGGCATTTTTTTTTTCAATACAAATGTATATTAGCAAGGATTTTTGTTCAAATTCAGTTTTTTTGCATGGTGTAAATTTGTTCAATTATTATCATTGCTTTTTGAAAGAATAATTCTTGTGTATTTTAACAAGACGCTGCCAAGTCTCCAAATTGAATGGTTATTGAGATTTCCAGGGAACTCTTTTACAAATTATAGTTTTTAAGTTATTTAATGCAATGACAAAAGTTTATTTGCTTTCAAAAAGTTTGAAGGCTTTAGAAATTCAAGTTCTTTCCGGAGAAAATTCACTTAGACGTAAAATAAGGGAGGCTTTGAAATACTTGAGGAAAACTATCGATCACATGGAGTTTTGGACATTTAAAGGAAATGGTGAATACAAGAGGCGACGAAAATGCCATTAAGAAACGAAAGAGAATCGATGAGGCGTCGAGTGGTTTTTGAGTGCCTCGATGGATATCGATACGCGGATTCGAAAACGCAAAGGTTGGCAAACTTTCGTACGGAGCAGGAGCACCGATTGGAAAGTCCAATAAAACTCGAGTCAAAGCTTTTACTATTCATATATTTTAATGAACACAAAATGAATGAAGGATCAAATATAGGAAAAGCAGAAAAAAAGGAGTTTTTAATGATCATTCGATGATAAATACGGATTCAAATGATGATGTAAACGAAATATACTGCATGATTACTATTTACGATGTATAGTCCAATAAAACTCCAGTCGAAGCTTTTACTATTCATATATTTCAATGAACGTAAAGCGAATAGAGAATCAATTATGAGAAAAGAAGAAAAAGGGAGTTTTTAATAAAAGTCTAATTTTTAATGATCATTCAATGATAAATACGGATTTAAATGATGATGAAAACTAATTATATTGAATGTTTACTGATTGATACTTGTTTCGATAATGAAATTCGGAGATATTCTATTATATTTATCCATGGCTCTCGGGTCACGAAGAAGAGAAGAGAGATCAATCTTGCATGTAGACCAAGCTTGATAATAATGATCGATGGTGGAACGGGAATGTCTAGAATCGAGCAAATACACCGGAGGTTTCCGAGTCTCTTCGTTCTCGTACGTGCATGTGTTACACACTTGGCGAGCAATTCTGACAGCACGTGTATCCTTCCTTCCTTTCGAATGACATTTTGAGGCAGAAGCATTGACATATATAGAGAAATGGGTAGTAATTTGGACCCCTACCGAGAATTTGGCCCTCTGTAATATCTCATAGATAGGGAAGACAGCAGCATGAGTGCGCAAAAATTGTTTCAGCAAAGTCCACAATTTTGCAACGATTTTTTGTGTATTATTTGTCGTCAAGTCTTTATATCAATTACAAAAATTTTGATTTGGTATTTGGTTTTAAAATTACTATCGATTTTTTTATCTAAAAATTACTATTGCTGGTGTCGTCGAACCAATCCACAGATATTTATAAAAGAGTTCCAAACAGTTTTTAATATTAATTGACAATTTTTGTTATTTTACACCGATGATGATGTATGTATATTGGCATTCTATGCGTCAGACTATATATGATTATTGAAACAAAATTTATCAGTTTTGTTATAAATCGATCTCGTTAAAAGCTTTTATCAGGTATAAGTCAAGGAAATAAACTTTCAACAGAAATAATATGACTAAGACTGCAAAAGTATTTGAGAAAGATCGATAGGTCTGAAAAGAGCATTGAAGTTTTATTCTGTTTTTAATAAAACTACTCAGAAGCTTTCAGTACAGCGAGAAGCTTTCGGTGAAGTACACATCATAAATGGTAAATCATTGAAATTATTGAAATACTTCTTTACTGGCACTGCGAAACCTGGAGTCGAAATTGCTAGAGCAGTATAGCTCTAGATTGTCAAACTTATTTTTTTCCAACATAAAGCGATATTCCATTAAAGCTTGCTTTATTCCTTAACACGTAGAAGCACGTAACATTCCAATTCGATCATGTCATTTGTCAAGATAATCGGTATACTACTGTTAGGAAAACAGACAAAAGAAAACGGGGGGTCCAAATTATCACTTCTCTCTCTATATATGTACAAGGGTAAATATCTGAACGAACCAACTCCGGAGGAACGTGCAGTGGTTTGCATGACTCGTGTTGAAAGTACCACCGTACGTTGCAGTCGAAACCTACCGGCAAATGGTACAACATTCCCGGTTCCCTAACACACGACATTCAACAACTTCAGCTGGTGTAAACATGTACCATTCGTTATAAATAGTGTTCACAATCAAAAGGACTTATTCAAAATCACTTAGAGCATTCGCCTATTACCTCTTGTTCGATATACTAAGCAACTTTTACACCTTCGTGAAGGATTCGTTTAGAATTATGTCGTACTATCCGCTAATTGTCAGGATAAATTTGCACATTAGGCGGATGGAAATTATTCTTTAACGATTTATGATGCTTTAAAGTTAAATTGGAAGTGACTCAAACCTGCCCCCGCGTAATCCATGCGTTTGTGCATGGATTAACAAAGCGGAGAGGATGGAAAAATTGGAAATGGAATGTATCTGTAAGTTGTTGGAAAAAATTAATCAGATTTTTTTAAATTAGCTTTTAAGGAAGAAACGTTTTTAGAATACCTTTTTTGACAGCTATGTAAAATTATTATAATAACTAGATATATAGATATTATTAGCCTACAAAAATCCCTCGAAACACTACGAGAATCCATAATCAAGAGACGCGGTATCGGCTCGACGTCAAGTATTAAAAAGAAAAAAGAAATTTGAAAGAAAATCTTTGTCGAGCGCTGCCGCATTCTTATATACAGTAATATGAGGTTTTTAAACTGTACAGTAAAATGATTCAACAACTGGCGGATCAACCCCAACCCATATAAATCCGAATTTATAATCTTCAACCATAGAATCACACAAACGTCCCCGAAAGTACGCATGCTGGATGCAGAAATTCCACCCAAACCGGAAGCGATATATCTTGGAATAATGATATATCACGAACTCAACTTCAACCAACATTTACAACGGAGCAAAAACAAAACCATCAATAGAGCCATATATTTACGAAGCATCACATTCAGAAAAAAAAGAAATTGAAAGTAAGAAAGTTACTAAAATCTACAAATGCATATGCCGTCCTATTTTGGAATATGTGCACCCAATCTTCCGAAACTGCAAAGAGCAAAAAATGCGTAAAATAAGAACAGCAGAAACAAACGGCTTATTCACATCCGCCACCCGGCAAACCCTTATCGGCATCCGCCACCGGCTTATTTTTTATTCTTGTTCTTTTTTTGTAGAACAAATGTACTGTAGCACATCCATATTTTTAATTAATTGGAAGATTTTTTATTAGAGGTTAATAGGCTTCAATGTATTTTACTATTAATGATTTATAGTTTCAATTTATTTTTGCAAAGTTTAGACTTTAATTTTGGTCGGATTTGAATTGGCATCTTTTGTGAAATTGTAATTTGATTGGTAAATTTTTGTAGGGCTCTCTTGTAACTTTTTGTGAGTTTCTGATTTATTGAGAACGTTTTTGTGGGGTTCTCCTATAATTTTTTGAGAGATATGATGTGAATGAGAGAATTTTTGCAAGGCTGGTTTTTTTGGGAAAAAATCGCTTTTATAACTTTTTGTTAGGGTTCGCATACAGAAGGAGATTTTTTACCGGAACAACTATTTGGGGGGAGTAAATGTACTTGTCTCAACTTTTTTACAGCATATATGCTATTTTTTGCGGGGATAACGATCACTCCATCCAATGGGCGTCGAATTAAGCCGAACCCTTCTTTTACAAGACGAGGTAAAACGGTCAAAGTCCTTTATCGTATAATTAAAGTACGTTAATATAAAAAGGTTTGCCACCTAATTATGACAGAATACGAGATTGTCTTACGAGAGAGAAGAGGATGATCTAAAAAATCGACCAATTGTATTTACTATTGAAAATCGTAAAATACAAAATCAAAAATATCAAATAAAAAATATATATATTACATTAATGTTACATGTTATTCCATTGTTTCGTCATAACAAGCGTTGGGAAAAAATTTGAAAGAATTTTGGGCTGGTGCTAAGATTCTATATAATTACCAAAAAAAATTTCAAATATTTCTTACAGTCATTTCAAAACCATAATTGTTCGGTACAATCATTGTACATTTTGATTACACAATGCAATTCATTTAATTCAACCATGATTGATTCAGTTGACTGAAACACTTTTCCCTATTTCCCGAGCAATGCAATGATACTATTTCAAATATTTATTGAATTTTATTCAAAAAATGTTTTGCTTCTATGAAATATTTAAAGTTTTGCCTCAAATTGCGGGAGTAGTTGGCTCAACGAAATACCTTCAACTACGCGCGGAGATTGCGTCAACTACGCCATTGGTTTCGCCGTATTCAACCTCAGGGTGAAGTTGAGCCAACTACGCATCCGTTCTCAACACTATGCCTTTTTTCCAGTGTACAGAAGAGCTCACGATCTCTACCATTCCTGAAGGGCAAAACTAGCTGCTATTTTATCCTGATACATATATACATATATGAATTCGCGAATATTTTCTATTTCTTCCTCTATCGCAACTAATAACGAAACAAAAAAAACACGGTAACTAAGCAAGATACGAGCCGAGGGACCTCGGTCAATGGCTCATTGGCAGTGCCATCCGTATTAATGAATTGGTATGAATGAATTGGAAAATATAAATATGTGATAAAACTCCTGTTCTGTACAGCAGTTACTGTCAATAAACACCTTTACTACTACAACAAGATATTACTAAACAAAGTCCGTATAATATGGTATATAGATGTATCAAATAAATAATAAAAATAAAAACATTCTGGCTAAGTATCAAGAGACTCGGTAGAGTCTCGGGACAAGTACATTTGCAACTCAGTCGTCTGCTGTCCCGAGCGCTCGCCGAGTCTATATTATCTCGCGAACAAAGCGATTCCCGGTGGTGGGTGTAAAATTTTTATAACGTTTTACAAAGTATACAGATAAATACCATTTTAACGAGAGTATTGCGCTTGAATGTTGAACAGATATACGATCTTTTCGAAGTTGAAGAGAATGTACGCTGCATGTACAATATACCGTGTAAGTTTTTTCCCAAAATAATGCGAGTCACTTCGTTAATGAAGCAGGGTATACGTAGACGAGAAACGGGTTGATGCTTCAGTTGTTTGGATAATGAAGCAGCCAGCTTGTACGATAAAATAAAAATAGAGTAAGAAGCGAAGAAAAGCGGCGAGGTTGACCCAGATTAATATTTATTCATTGAAGTCCAGTCTTGAAAATTTAACACTTTATGGAAATACAAATTAGATCAGAAAGAAAAATAAATTTCCTCTCGTATACTTTTTTCATGATACTTATTTAATAGTAGGAATAAAAAATGCAGCATTATAAAACTGAGTAAGATTGAAAAATTACGTTCAATTTGTATGATACTTCTTCATTGTTTTTTTTTCCCCACTTTTTTACGCTCTTGTGCTTTTTATTCGAAAATAATAATTACAGTGAAAATTGGTACGTTTAAGATGAAATTTCTCATGTAAGAAGATCTGGAATCGTCTGTATCGCGAATCCACGTCGTCTCGACGACGGGGAGTCTTGCGAAACTGGCACCTAACTCAGCACCGCTACAACAGGGTTGCCACTATTCGAGCCTAATTGCAATCAATCCTAGAGGTGCGCTCGTTAAACCCTCCCTTCCTACTTCTGGCACCCCGGGCAACGGAATTAAGGAGAACGCTGCGAGTTATTAAATTACACGTTGAAAGGCTCCCATTACTTGGCCTTTGTTTCACACATATATGTATATTATATGCGTACACTTCTGCGACTTATTGTCTTGTCCTTTTTTATCATATTATACCATTCGCTGCTTCCCCGTAAGTAAGAAATACACTGCAACCTCGATTCATCGAACAGTGGTGGGACCGGCTCCGCATCATACTTGCAACAGACAAGGGTGCGCACACGTTTTTTTCCGTCTCTGTTCACCTGACGAAGGTCCGGATTGGACCGGGCGCTTCCCCTACCATGCAAGCGCAGACAGATCTATATGGGTCGTGTAGTAGGGGACACTGCATGAATCAGGGTTGCGTCAATCGAGGTTCGAGTATAAGTTTAAAATCTTTTAAGAATGAAGCCAACGCACGTGTTCCAAAGATTTTCCTAAGTGCATGAAAAAATTAACCATCAATTTAGAATTTGATTTGAGCTATTTGAGAAATAAATTATTATACTGATCTTCTCTTCATAATTATAAAGTATAATTAAATACTAAGTAGTAACTTTTTATTTATAGATGATTATTTATCGACTCTGATGAACGTGTTTTTGGAAAGTTTATTGATTTGGGAGCTACAGTTTTCATTCTAAATAGTCTAAGAAAGCAGGAGTCACGTGTGATCCCATGTGTACATTAAGGGGTCCAAATTTTTAGAAGAGATGGTAAAAATGTGGCCCCCCGTTTTATTTTTATGGGGAAAACACCATAAGCCATTTTAAATCCATTCAAAACCCATTATAGGATTCTTCAAAGGGGTCGAAATTATTAGAAGAGATTGCAAAAATGTGTGTTTTATTTTATGTTTGGGGAATACGAAACAATAAGCCATTTTGAATCGATTCAAAACCGGTCATAGGATTCTCTGGTTCATTGGCTTCGAATATAATAATTATTTAAATAACTTACTAATGGAATTGGAGAAAATATTTATTTTTGGCTACTGTGGCCTTCTGGAGTTCATAATAAATTCACGAAGAATAATATTAATATTTTTATAATTATATTTAAATTTGGTATAAAATGAACATGCAATAATAACTAATGAAAATCAATTCATCACTCGCAGGTATCGCAGACGTTTCATAACTTTGATATGGAACTCATGTTTCACCCCACTCATCGGTAGAATAATTTCGATCGTGAAAAAATGTGATTAATATCAATATTTTCGAGCACTCCAAGAAGATTTACATTGTTTAAATTGTGCTCAGTTTCAGTTACATATACTATCAATTAAAAGTCTCGACAGAGGGAAAGCACAGAAACAAAACTTCGTTAGAAAAATAATATAATATAAAAAAAAAACAAACGACAGTGTTGTGTTTCACGAAGAAATATTATTTTTTTACTTAAAACTCTCACATTTACTGGGAGTTCAATTTTTCAATTAGTTATAACAAAAAATTTGTCCAATCAAAAAATTTGGAAAATTGCGATCATGGATAAGTCTCGAGCGGGGAACCACCTCCTTTAATCCCTTCTATAATTTGTTGAAATTTAAATATTATCGATTTGCCTTCAAGGTGAATGAAATATTTTTTTGTACTGGGATAGAAAGATAATAGATTGAATTTTAATTGATTTTTTATTTGGTATAGCAATGTGAAGTCTATTACGAAGAATTTCGAAATTTTTACTACAACTCATTTGGGCTACCTGAGGCGTACAAGTGATTGTACTGATCTCGTTTTATAATTACAAAACACAATAAAATTTTATTCAATTTTAAATTGTAGATATAATCCATTAGTGTCGAAGTAAAAAAAAAAACAATTTTTGTTTTTGGTAATTCTATTGAAAAATATCACGTATATATTAAACTAATTTCTAATTTTTTAGCGTCGTAACATTTACTGTAATTAGTTGGACAAAATTATATGAGACCCCTAGCATTCGATGCGAAAAATTATAATTTTATACCTGGGATAATTTTAGCCACAGAGCTGAACGTATTAAGGTTATAGCTGGTACTATAGATACAGGCCACGAGAGTGTGATAAGGATAGAGGGAGAAGAAAGACAGGTAGCGGGAATTAACTCTTGGCAATAATCCGGGCTGCACAAGCTCGGAATAAAAAATCTCATCAGCATTCGTAAATCAAAAAGACTGAGAAATACCCCATGGATTTTTTAGGATCACGTAAATATTACTAGCAATAAAAAGTCTAAGAGTATCCTGCATTTTTGTATGTATACAGAAATGTATAAATATGGTTATATATTTTGCAAATAATACATTAAATTGAACTAAACATAAAACAACGATTGATTGTAAATTACTCAAAAAATGAGTAACAAGGTATTTTCTCTCAACTTTTTTACGTTTTTCAGTCATTTGTGTTTAAGTAACTATAAAAAGCGTTTCATTCATCAATTTGCAGAAATATCTTCAATTTCGTTTTGGAAATCTCGTAGTCAGTTTAACTTCTAGCTTTCGTAGGAAACTTCCCTCCAAGGGAATCGTATAACTTTACCATGTCATAGTGACTCTTCTCCACTTTGTATTTCTCGCCCTCCCGTCATTCAAGGGTTGTTTTATACACTCTAGAGACATTTCCGAGACTTAGTGTACACTTATTTCAAATAAATTGAGGCAAATGTTTCGGAGATATTTTATTTCTTGCATTGAATTTCTTTAATAAAAAACAAAAATCCTTATTAAAGCAAAGTGCCAAAGAATTTTAAATTCATTTTTTAATGATCGACCAATGATTTAACTATGTGTAAAGTAAAAATCATGGTCTTAAAGTATAAAAAAAAATACCCGAAAGTTACTGTACCCTAAAAATATATGAATCAAAACAGAAATCAATAAGGGTGATGAATAAATATTTTTAAACCTTTTCATAGAAAATCAGGGTCACGGACTCGTGAATTTGATCTGGAAAGTCTCTTATGTACTTGGAGTACAGTAAAAGTACTTGAAAAAGCAGTGTGACATGAGAATGAGGCGGAAGTCTTGACTAGAGTACATTAGTCTCTTACATATTTCGAAACTTCATTCAATTCGGTGCTTTCATTGAGATCCATCGTCCATTGGGTTGAAACTTTAGATAATTAGTACATTCTTTTGTGCATAATAAATTTAAAAACTCTAGAACTGTGAAGTTCATTCTCTTGAAACGACTCAAGAAAAAAGGCAAATTTACCGTAGGTATAATATAATATTGTTTTATTCGTTATAAAAAATGCAATCCTCAATATTTTTTTTCCAAAATATGAGCTGCAATGAAGGGTGTAAAGGTTGTGCAACATTTTTATGATAGTATAATGCAAATAAAATATGGCTTTTTGATTTTTTTTAGCGCACATTAACAAGTTTTTATGAGTTTTTTTATCGCGAGTTTTGCACTCGTATTGATAATGAGAATATGTAAGAAAATTTTAAGCGAACGTTCCAGCGATGAATATGCATATACGCACGTGGTGGCAGTTGATAAATGAGGAAAAAAGTGGTTTTGATGGTAAAAGTCTACAAAAAAAAAACGTAGAAGAAGAAATTATAAGTTTGCTCGTAACGTTTACCTCATTTAATTAAATGAATTTTAATTTGAAATTCTCATGCATAAATTTTTCGTAACTTCTAACGAAAATGTACTCGAGGTTATTAAATGTGAATATATATGAATATCGTTTTACTGGGAACTATTTAAAAAATACCTAAAATGAGAATCGTGGTGGAATAGAATAGAATCATAGAAAAAAAAACTATATATATATATCTACGTATATGTAATACATATGCGAAAGAAAATAGGTTAAAAAATGAGAGTAGATCGAGGCTCAAATCGCTCGGAATTTCCATAGTATGTGTGTGCTGTATGCAAGAAAATGGTAATAAATGGGAAAATGTGCTAAGAACGTGAGACAAAAAGGAGAAGAGATGTGGGAGGCTCTGTGTCCAGGTTCGTGAGGATCGTATGGGATTACGACTTCCTCCTCCTCGCCCCCCCCCCCTTTCCTCTCCATGCTCCATGAATTGCAAAGTGTCTCCGTTTATATTCAAAGATTCTCGTCGACAAAACCTCCATCCCTTTTGAATTTACCCCTTAACCGTTGTTGTATTTTAGGAATCAAGCTGGTGGGTCCAATTGCACGAATCGTATTTCGAAATGTTGGAAAGAGTTGGAAAAAAAAAATTTACAAATAAAGAGTGGGGTTAACGAATTTCCATTCAAAAATTTGTAATTCCTTCTGTGATGAACGGTGGTGAAAAAAACCTCAATCCAATGGCATTGATCATACCCCCAAAAGTTGGAAGGGGTTGAAAAAAATATTAACAAAAATGAATAGAAAGGATCAACAGATATCCATTATTTGAAAACTGTAATCCTTCTCGTGATTAATGGCGGTGAAAACAAAATTTCATAAATCCTGTGTAGAGGGTTAAAAAAAAAAATTCTCCATTCTCACATTCGCGATTTTTTAATAATATTTCAAAATTGTATTAAAAGAGAAAAAAATCATCCCCTTATTCTCGAACTTGCAAGCTTTCGGTACCCACGAGACTTCGATATATCACATATATTGATTTACGACAAATGGAAAAATACGATAAATAATGAAACTCGTATCTCGGACAGATGTATTGGGAAGACACATTTATATAGAGTTTACGAGGATCTCGGAACTCGAATGTCCTCGTAGTCCTCTCTCGCACGTTATTCTCGTATTGCTTTGGGGAATTCCTTTCCGGCAAAGACACGAGCAATGTTCACTCTCACTCTCTCTCTCTTTTTCTATCATATGAGGAAAAAATTCATCGTATATGATACGTATGACGAACAGGGGATGAAAAACACAATCGTACTCTCGAATGAAAGACGTCGAGAAGGGAAGAAAAGAGAAAAATATGAAGAAATGAGCATATAAGTCATAAAACCATAACATTATATTTCTTCCACCCTTTTTTCCCATTTTATATATTTTTTCTCTCAGATCAAGTGCTTCAACAAAATATTCGAATATCTAAATAGTGTAATACGATGTTTCATCAACGCGATCAGCGCAAATCAATTGAACTTACATTTTTAACACGAATTAAATTCAACAAATAATCCTGTAGAATAATAGTGACGACACTACAAATGCAGTTAATTACGTAAATTGATTAAAAAATAGAGTCGCACATAAGACAGTTAGATACTCGCGTGAATTGGTAATTAACTTTATTGAAAAATAATCTCAGAGTAAAAGTAGTATAATTCGATTTTCCTTACTTCAATGTAATAATCAGCATAGTTACTCGATATGTGTCAACAACCATTTACTTTGCAATAATGCGCACGTGACTCTTTTCGATCTATGGAGAACGAATAAAACGAATGTATCGGTCGTTTTCGGTTTAATTCCCCCTTTTTTTTATTGGTGTGCCGATTTTTTTTTCTCATTGTGTTTCATCGCTGTACTCGAGGATTCTCGGTTTTATATGTCGTAGCTATGTGCGGAGCACAGATATTGTTCTCGGACACAGATCAAAGGTATCACGTAGGTAATTTTGCTCCGGACGCACGATTGAACACCAGCTGCAACCAATATATTTCCTCTTCGTTTATTTTTCTCACTGTTCATCCGTATCGGAACTATATCTACAACTGTTGCGATATTCACGTCGAATACCGACCAATTTTTTCCTCAAAAGATGCATTTTATATCAAAATAAAAGCATTTATATAGAGCGCCCAAATTCATTTTCCACATTTCGAAATATATTGATTTATAAAAATGTAATTTAAAACAATGACGGTCTATAAACAAAAAAAGTAATTTGTTGAATCTTGCAACGACTTACAAAATCCATTCAAAATACATATGAGTACACCTGTCTGTGTGAGAGCGTGCATTTCATTTTAAAATACCTATCGTCAAAGATTACTCATTGGATTTATAATAGAAACACTCAACTATATTGGTTAGTCTCGCTTGAGCATAACCCAGGTAAAAAATAAAAATGTATTGTAATACTTAATCCATTTTGGCGAGTTGACAAATACCAACTAGTGCAGTGAGACTGTATAACTATATATATCACAGGCGCATGGATATAAGTTCTTTGGACAAAAATCATGCAACTTCTTATAACACGCACTCCAAGTGACCCAAAATATCTCACTAGATTTGCAGAAAAGGTTTCATAAACTGAACGTTACCAATAACTGATTATGATACGTGAGTAGAAATTTATTAGGAACCGTTTAAAGGAAATAATGTAAATACTTTACAAAAAGTAGACAAATCCCTCAAAAAAATGGTCAAACTGTATAGAAGTATTGAGACAAGTATATTTTCATAGAGCGTTTAGTAGCCTAGTAATAATTCTATCATTCACTTCGCTCCTCACAAAAAGTTATAAGAGACCCCTCTATCCCTTAGAAATTAACAAATAAGTATAAATCGTACAAAAAGGTGACAATTTGATTTTTGCGAAAACTTAATTCGAGGCTTGACAATAAGATACTAAACAAATTGAAATGTTCTGAAACCTTTTCATGGTCTAGTACGTGGAGGTTTCTTATTGTAAAATAAGAGTAATAGTAAGTTTTGTAAAATCTTCGAAAAATGTTGAAATACCGTTTGTTAGTTGTTATATCTTAAAGGAATGTAAAATCATGTAAAGTATTGGAAAGATTGTCGGATACGAAGTTTAAAGTTTTTGAAATAACCTATTTAATACGCATGGCACATACTTTTCATTGCTCTATCTCCGAAACTAACTGGTCGAAATCCTAGTTTTTCATCATACATAAGAATTTTCTAAAAAAAAAAAAAAAAAAAATCTGTACAAAAGTTACAGAGTTATCGTGAGAAATGTAACATTCGCAAATATTTCCCATAAGAAACGCATGTAAAACTGCGCAATTCTATATAGGAGATCTATCGAATCTGGAAGGGGTGAATCCTTTTAAAATTTTGCATGTAATCACATAATAGTGTCTTCGGAGCTTGTAACGATTCCATAGAAAAACTATATTTTCTATCTATATTTTCTGTATTTTTATAGAAAATATAGAAAAATTTTCGGGCCTAACAAAATACGTTATGCCCATCCGCTCAACATACGACGGTAAACTTTGATCAAATGGTTACCAATCAAATTATTATACTTTACTATACTTTAGAATCGTGGAATAATTTGTTTTATAATATTACGAAGCTTCGCGTACTTGGCCGTATATGCTTTAACGGATATCTATTTATTTAGTAACTTTTTGTAAAGTTTAAAGTCGTTTTTTGCTCGATTCAAATTTATTTGATTATTTGTATTCATTTTATAGTTATTAACGATGAGTAATTAATAATGTAATAATTCAATAATAAATGTCCATTATTATTTTACTTTATTATTCGTGTACCCCTATTTTTTAAATTACAACATAAACAAATTTTAAGCTAATTAGATTTTACCATTGAATGTTTTCTCTTTATTTGTTTGCAAAATTATGATAGAAAAATAAATAGATCGAAAATTCATACGCGTAAAGATTCTTACCGGAATTATCTTCCTTCCCACGTCGAGTGGATGCTCCAAGAAACTCAAAACTCCGAGGGAGATAGCGCAGCTTCACAATAAAAAAAAAAAAAAAAAAAAAAAAAAAAAACAGCAAAACCTTATACTCGCGCGGGGCTTAATTCTAATCCAGGCAAAAAGCCCGAGATGATCGTGAGAGGTCGCGCGCGGCTGGATCCGCGAGATCAAACCGATCTTTGATGGATCTCAAGTTCAAAGGGTCGGTAAATAGGTACGATAGAAGCGTATGGAAGTTTCATGTTTACAGGGTGAACAAAATGTTTATTTAACGTTCATAGTTCGTGAAACTTGTATTTTCACGCATGATGTTTACGCACGTGAATAAGTCTCTAAGTTACTTGGCCCCAAAAACTAATCACTGGCTAATGAAAGTAAGAAGGAAAAATTGAAAGTAATTTTCATGCGAAATCAGTAAAAAAAGAAGTCCGGAAAAATGAAAGGAGAAAATATAAAAGAGAGGAAACGACAGAAAAATCACGATCGAAAAATCTTTCGCGAAAGTTGAAGCGATCTCCGCTTATGGAATAAATCTTAGGGGGTGGTTAAGTCAGAGATCCGCGAAAGGGTAAAGTACAAAGGGGTGGAAAAGGAATGTAGAGGGGGAGAGTTTTGCGGTTCAGAGGGAGAAACGTTCCAAGATATATGAGTATTGTATGTACTATTATTATTAGAGGGATGGGTGAGATCGAGCGCGTCGGGGAAGCTGCCCGAGCGAGGCAGTGAATTCGACTGCCGGTCGACGCCCGGTCGTCGTCGCAACGCCCGCTCTCTCTACCCACTCCCTACGAAAAACCACCCCTTTACGACCCTCATAGCCGCACTCGGAGCGCGGGACCGCGCGCGCGCCACATTCTCTCGTCTAACCGATGCTCTAACCCTCAACCCTCATTCCCTTTCACCCCTTATCAGGCCCTCTCTCTCTCTCCTCTCTCTTTCTCTCTCGCGCTCCCTTTTCTCCCTACTTTCTCTGTCATCTCTTTCTTTCACTCTGGAACAGGTTGAGAGGATTGAGGCGCCACCTGCGTGCACCATCCTCCTTTATACCTCCGACTTACATTATATCTGTTATCGTCGTAAAATCCTAAGTTCCATCTAACTCTCATCATTCATCACTTTTTCAAAATTTTCCAATATACGATTCATCCTTCAGTAAAAAAAAAAACCCTATGAATCAATCAACTACCAAAATATGGCCCAAGCTTTTTCAAAAAACTGACAAAAATATTATCTTTGTTACGATTAAATAAAAGATCGTGTTGCTCTACAAAAAATTCAACAATGTAATTTCCTTGAATATTTTCACGGTTGATTTGTGGTTGTACTTCAGAATTCTTTTTAGTTTTTGCAGCTACCATGATTTGTCATTTTTTTCCGCATCTTTCAAATAGACTAGAAATTTTGAATATCTTGAAAACAAATTTGTAACAATTCAGCCTGAACGGACAGCGGAAAAACACACAAAATTAATTTTTTTTACGATGTACGGTAGTACATCGTAAAAATGTACTACCGTACAAAACCACTTGAACGTGGAAAACCACTTGACCGCGTTTGATAGCGAAAATTGATCATTTTTAATTATTATAATTTTTAATCAACAAATATTCTGTAAAAAAATGAGTGATTGTTAATGTTTTTACGAAGCCGCTCATTGATGTATGTTTATATTTATGTAATGTAAACATATTTATATATATGAATAAATATTTAACAAATATTCATATATATTTATTAGGGTGGTTAAAAAAAAATTGATATCTTTTTTTTTCACGGGCCTCTACGAAAAATGTTAGGACATTATAAAAAAGGATTTTTCGCAAAATTTGGCTGCTCTAAAACATTTTTTAGATAGTGCTCAAGCGACCTTTCCGTATTTTTTCCTATTTTTCGTTGAAAATCACATGAAATTTTTTTAATTTTGCTCTCACAGCGGAAAGTGTTAGTGCTTGATAAAAGCGTAATTTGTGCAAAATTTGAACACTCTTAAATAATTTGAACAGCTGCCTCACGTAATTTTTCTGCATTTTTTTTCAATGTTTGGATAAAAATGACGAGATCATCAAATCTTTAACAAAAAAGCGAATTGCGTGGTTTCTGTTTGGACGTTACTGAAACAATATTTCCACATCGAACTTTTTTTTACACTCAATATAATATAATTAATATATAATAAACAGAAGAAAAGATTTTTAATTGTATTGAATGTACTGAAACAAAAAATGTGTTTAAATCGTACCAAATGGCAATTTTAAGCTATATTTTTTTTTATTTTTACGAGATATTTTGACAAATTTGCGTTCATTGAACTATGTTCATATTTTTAAATAGAATTGTACCAAGATTTTTCGCAACTGTCGACACCGAATCGAGTAACTTAACGAACTTCTGAATGCAACGTCTTCCGCTGAGAAATATCAGATTTTGGTAAAGAAGAGGCTTTCAAACCTCAGTTTCTAACGATTTGGATTTTGGATTTCGATATTCAATAATGAGATTCTCCCTTACGTTTAGAAATTGCAAAAACTTGACATTATTACATTGATACTGGCTACTGTATTTAGTAGAACTTAAACATCTAATAAGAACACCTTAGACATAAGCGAAACGATTTCTGAGATCTTTAGATTAAGTATCAACATCAACTTCAGCTATATATAATAAGAGTCTCAGAAAACGAAAAAATCTTTAAAAAAATCTTGAAATAAAAGAAATTATAAAAATCCCTTCGTAGTGATTGTCGAAACTTGAAATGAAAGTAGTTGTTTTCATCGTGTTACGCCTTTGTGCTTTCATACAGAAAATATCAACACAGGTATATGATTTTTTTTTGTTTTTCTTTGCTAAGTGTATGATATTATTTTTGCAATTGCATTCACTTTGATTTCAATCTGGAATGAAGAATCATTCCTTGATGAAAAAAGAAATTTAAATGGAGTTTATGCATGGTTTGAGAAAAAATTGGACCTAGACTTTTTTTTTTCGCACGATACACGCATGCGAGCTTGTTTTGAGAAACGTTGTCGAGGTTTGCTGGCCTATAACAAGTGGCCCAAATCTTCAAAATAGGATTGCAAGAAAAATCGTACGTCGTATTTCAGCAAAATTAATGTTTTGTAATTCATAAAAGAATAAATTATTATGACGTTATTTTTGCTCTATTCTACCAGGAATTTCATCCAAGAAATTATTATAGAGAGTTTCTGGTATTGGGGTATATTTTTTTTTAATAGTGTTCTGCAAATAGCAATTTACGTACAGCCGTTAAGTGGGATGCTGAAATAAGTTTTTCAATTCTTTTATGCCGCATATTAGAATACATATTTTTTAACGCATAGCTCGAAATCATTCTGTTATCATTTATCATAATTTTTAGTTGAATACACAAGAAAATGGAAAGCAGTCGCTTCAGCTAATTGAAAAAACTTTTTGGAGCATTAATGCTTGAAGAAAATTATGTTTTCATCAAATACTTATACTTCTTATTATGAGAGAAAATAAAAAATTAACGAATGTATGAGATTCGATTGTTTCGTAATTTGTAGCCGAAAATTGAAAAAAAAATGTGAAAAAATTATTTGAGGCAGCTGTTAAAATTTTTTTAGAGCGTCCAAATTTTCAACGATTAACGCTTTCATCAAGTACTGACATTTTCTGTTATGAGAATAAACAAAAGAATTTTCATGTTGAGATTATCAACAAAAAATATTTTAAAATAGCAAAAAGTCGCTTGAGCACTATCTAAAAAATTTTTTAGACCACTCAAGTTTTACAAAAATTTGTTTTTTATAATGTATTAACAATTTCCGTTGAGGCCTGCGAAAAAAAAAATATCCATTTTTTTTGAACCACCCTAATATTTATATAAATATACAGCTGCTGCACCAATGACAAAAAAATCACCTTTTTGATCTCAAATACCTTATAAAGATAGTTGAGTAACGTTCTCGGTGTGACTTATGTCACACCGAGAACGTTACTCACCACTGTCGGTGGATTCTCCCTTTCGCCCTTTCTCTCACAATCATTCTCTCCCTCTCTCTCTCTCTCTCTCCCTCTCTCTCTATCTCTCCATCCCTCTTATATGCACAGAAACATCACAATTGAGGGGTGTGTATGGGAAGAGCGACTAAGAGAGCAAGCGTTTTAGGGTGAGGAGGCAAAGGGATGAAAAGTTGTTGGGGTGTTATGCAATAATGCCAACCGCAAAAGTTAGATTCACTGAAATAAATATACGTATATACGTATGCATACATATTCTTGTCTTATTATGTTGGTTACATTTTCTGGCAGTGAAACGTACCCCATACTATCATGAATTCCACATCAAGAAATTTCGAATACTCTTCTCATCATTCGCAGGTTCTTCCAGTTTTAAATTTGTGCTCCATTTTTTTTTATAACAAATTAAAAAACTTTAATTACGTCAATATTTGCGTGATGCCAAATTAAGAGTCGCGGTAGCAATTCGAGACGAATACATTTACAAGCGAGTCTCTACAAGACACTTTTACAGAAAGCAGCGCGATTCCACCTGTTTTTAAAAATGGTCTCATTAATATTTAATTAATAACAGCATTCTGCGAGATGTTATTGGCTCACGTATTTTTTATTAATATTTTTCTTTCGATCGTGACTAATCAGAACCCTGTAGCCCGAAGCGAAGAAGATAATCGACAAAAATTCATCCCCTCTAAAAATTCCCCTTCACAAAAATCTCTCAGAAAATCAAATGCTCATAAAAACTTATAAGAGAAACTTCTCTCAAAAAATGATTAAATAAAATCAAATGGCACAAATCTATGACGACGCAATCCTCACAAAAAGCTAAGATCAGATTTCACAAAACGTTATTAAACAAATTGATCTCAATTGAAATATACAGTGGCGTACAAAAGTGTCGGGCCACCCTATTTTTTCCAGTTAATTGATAAAATATTTTATTTCTCCACTCGTTCATTATCCAAAATATTCAAGAGAGTTAGAATGAAGGTAACAACGTCGTATATTATATTTAATTATGGCGTATTTTTCGTGTACTACGTGGAATGACTTTGGTCGGTGTGCAAAAGTATCGGGCCACTATTTCGCCGCGGCTTCGTACGCACGGTTTATTTACATTTTTTTCCTCATTAGTTTCAAAACACGTCCTACAATGGAAAATCAGTCTCCTTTCTGCCACAATGCCGAAACACACGAATATTCATCTTCGTGAAATCGTGTTAAAACTTTCGTCAGAAGGAAAAAGTTATCGTGATGTTGCGGAGACTTTATTTATTGGCAAAAGTACCGTTAATCGTATTATTACTAAATATAAATTAACAAACTCACTGTGTCATAAAAATCGGAGCGGTAGACTGCAAAAAGCTTTGAATCGCGTCGACAAAATTATAAAAAGGAAGTGCATTGTAGATCCACGAAAAAGTGCTGTAGTAGTTTCCCGGAAATTGCGAAGTGAAATCTAGCTGATATTAGTCGGAGTACGGTATCTCGACGTCTCAAAGCTGCGGGACTGATTGGACGTGTTGGTGTAAAAAAACCATTAATTAGCAAAAAGAATAAGAAGGCTAGATTAGACTTCGCGAAAAAATATCAGCGCTGGACGGTATCAGATTGCTGGAAGGTACTTTTTTCCGATGAATCGAAATTTCAATTATTCGGAAGTGATGGTCGGAAGTACGTAAGACGTCCAGCAGGTACCAGATATAATGTAACGTACCAAATTCCTACCGTAAAACACGGTGGCGGAAACATTAAAGTTTGGGGAGCATTTTCTGATGATGGCGTTGGTCCGCTGGTGGAAATTCATGGCAATATGGACGCTGCAATGTACAGGGACATACTACAAGATCATATGTTCCCATTTGCAACGAAAAATTTGCCGCGTGGTTGGGTTTTTCAACACGATAATGATCCGAAATACGCTTCGCGTCTTGTTAAAAATTTTCTTCAAAGCCGGAACGTCCGCCTTCTTGACGGGCCATCGCATTCACCGGATTTAAATCCTATTGAACACCTGTGGCAAGATTTCAAGCATCGTGTTGGAATGAAAAATTACTCCAACAAAACGGAATTGTGGAACCATTTGCGAAGTGAATGGGAAAAATTGCCACAAGAACGAATCAAACAACTAATTGGGTCTATGCCTCGTCGGTGCGCTGCAGTCATCGCTGCTAAGGGCATGGCAACAAAGTATTGAGTCGAGTGGAGAAGCCAAGATATGCTTCCTTATTTTTGAAGTTTTTTGTTTTTTTTTTCATACCCAAAAGTACGCGGCCTAATACTTTTGCACAGCCAGTCGTAAAAAATTGTTGAACAATTAATGATTTAAGATCGATATCAATTTATACAACCTATTGTTTCTAACAGGGTTGCGAAATTTTTTATGAAAATATTTTCCATTAACCATTTAATTTAAATGATTAATGAAAATAATTTCCATTAGCCATTTAAATTAAATGGTTAATGGAAATTATTTCCATTAACTATTTAAATTAAAAGATTAATGGAAATATTTTCCATTAACCATTTAATTTTAATGGTCAAGGGAAATATTTTCTATTAATCATTTAATTTTAATGGTCAATGGAAATATTTTCCATTAACCATTTAATTTTAATGGTCAATGGAAATATTTTCCATTAATCATTTAATTTTAATCGTCAATGGAAATATTTTCCATTAACCATTTAATTTTAATAGTCCATGGAAATATTCTCCATTAATCATTTAATTTTAATGGCCAATGGAAATATTGTCCATTAACCATTAAAATGAAATAATAGTAATCGAGGTTTCCTCGGTTACCAGTAGCAGTACCAGTTTTGGCTGGGTCAAAATAACCCTATGGTAGTAACCGAGGTTTTCTCGGTTACAAGTAGCCTGAGAGGTTTTGTTCTGGGTCAAAATGACCCTCTGGTAGTAACCGAGATTTTCTCGGTTACAAGTACCGTGAGAGGTTTTATTCTGGGTCAAAATGACTCGATGGTAGTAAACACAGTCATCTTGATTACTAGTAATGGGACCGATTTTGTTATGGGTTAAAATGACCCAATAGTAGTAACCGAGGTTTTCTCGGTTACTAGTAGCGGGAACGGTTTTATTCTGGGTCAAAATGACCCAATGGTAGTAACCGTGGTTTTCTCGGTTACTAGTAGTGGAAACCGTTTTATTCTGGGTCAAAATAACCCAATGGTAATAACCGAGGTTTTCTCGTTTACTAGTAGCGGGAATGGTTTTATTCTCGGTCAAAATGACCCGATGATAGTAACCGTGGTTGTTTCGGTTACTAGTAGCAGGAGTGGTTTTAGGTTGGATCAAAATGACCCAATAGTAGTAACAGCGGTTTTCCCGGTTACTAATGGCGGAAGTGGTTTTATTCTCGGTCAAAAAGACGCAATGGTAGTAATCGAGGTTTTCTCGGTTACTAGTAGCGGGAACGGTTCTATTCTTGGGTCAAAAAGACCCAATGGTAGTAACCGAGGTTTTCTCGGTTACTAGTAGCGGGAATGGTTTTATTCTGGGTCAAAATGACCCAATGGCAGTAACCGTGGTTTTCTCGGTTACTAGTAGCGGGAACGGTTTTATTCTGGGTCAAAATGACCCAATGGCGGTAACCGTGGATTTCTCGGTTACTAGTAGCGGGAACGGTTTTATTCTGGGTCAAAATAACCCAATTGTAGTAACCGAAGTTTTTTCGGTTACTAGTAGTGGGAACGGTTCTATTCTGCGTCGAAATGATCCAATGGTAGAAACCGTGGTTTTCTCGGTTACTAGTGGCGGGAGCGGTTTTGTTCTGGTCAAAATGAATCAATGATAGGAATCGAGATTTTTTCGGTTACTAGTAGCACAAGCGGATTTATTCTGGGTCTAAATGACCCAATGGTAACAACCGAGGTTTTCTCGGTTACTAGTAGCAGAAGCGGTTTTATTCTGGGTTGAAATAACCCAACGGTAGTAACCAAGGTTTTCTTAGTTACGTAAAATCACCTCAAAAATAGCTCGGTGGAAAAAAACCCGCATCTGGACCAGTGCATTTAAAATATTTTACTACTATTTCACAGAATAAAGAATATTTTTTACGTCAAACTCAAGAAAAACTCTCTCTCTCTCTCTCTCTCTCTCTCTCTCTCTCTCTCTCGTTGCTCTTTTGCGTACCTTGGCCCTAACTCAATGGCCCGCCTTCTCACCTTTTTTAAAATTTAATCGTTATCTTTTCTTGATTTTCAATTCCTCCTTTCCCTCGGCTTCGAATCACTCAACTGCCCTCGGCCCGCGGTGTAGTCGACGAAAAAAATTGAGACGGATGCAGGATAGACAAAGCAACGGAAAAAACTGATTATATTCTGTGTTAAGCTCCTAGACCGACTCTATGATTTAGACATAAATTGTACGAGCATAGCACTACGCATCAAAATCGTTTTGCGTACATATATAGAAGTTCATATAAGTGCGGGATGAATTCTCATAGATATGTAGTCGAAGAGAACACCTAGTCATTAGAAAAGTGAGATAATAACGTGTATATAATACTCCAATAGTTTTTCCCCCCTTATTATTCGTCACAATTACCGTGATGAGAGCATTTTTTCAAGTACGTAAAAGGACAATAAAAATTTACGCACTGGGTCTACTTGAACCAGACCAAAACCATCCCCGCCACTAGTAATCGAGAAAACCTCGATTACTACCACTGAGTGATTTTGACCCAAACTAAAATCACTCCCGCCACTAGTAACCAAGAAAACCATGGTTACCGCCATTGGGTCATTTTGACCCAGAATAAAACCGTTCCCGCTACTAGTAACCGAGAAAACCTCGGTTACTACCTTTGGGTCATTTTGACCCAGACCAAAACTGCTCTCGCTACTTATAACCGAGAAAACTTCAGTTACTACCACAGGGTCATTTTGACCCAGCGTAGCACGGTTCCCGCTACTAGTAACCGAAAAAAGCTCCGTTACTACCATTGGGTCTTTTTGACCCAGAATAAAACCGTTTCCGCTACTAGTAACCGAGAAAATTTCGGTTACTATCATTGTGTTATTTCGACCCAGACTAAAACCACTCCCGCGACTAGTAACCGAGAAAATCACGGTTACTGCCATTGGGTCATTTTTACCCAGAATAAAACTGTTCCCGCTACTAGTAACCGAGAAAACCACGGTTACTGCTATTGGGTCATTTTGACCCAGAATAATACCGTTCCCGCTACTAGTAACCGAGAAAACCACGGCTACTGCCATTGGGTCATTTTGACCCAGAATAAAACCGTTCCCGCTACTAGTAACCGAGAAAACCACGGTTACTACCATCGGGTCATTTTGACCCAGAATAAAACCATTCCCGCTACTAGTAAACGAGAAATCATCGGTTATTACCATTGGGTCAGTACGACCCAGACCAAAACCGCTCGCGCTCTTTGTAACCAAGAAAATTTCGGTTACTACCGTAGGGTCATTTGACCCAGATCAAAACTGGTACTGCTTCTGGTAAACGAGTGAGCCTCGATTACTACCATCGGGTCATTTTGACCCAAGCCGAAACTACTGCCGGTACCAGTAACCGAGGAAACCTCCATTACTATTATTTAATTTTAATTAAATAGTCAATGGAAAATATTTCCATTAACCATTTAATTAAATGATTAATGGAAAATATTTTAATTGACCATTAAAATTAAATGGTTAATGGAAAATATATTTATTGACCATTAAAATTAAATGATTAATGGGAAATATTTCCATTAATCATTTAATTTAAATGGTTAATGGAAATAGTTTCCATTAACCATTTAATTTTAATGGTCAATGGAAATATTTTCTATTAACCATTTAATTTTAATCGTTATTGGAAATAATTTCCATTATAACCATTTAAATAAATGGTTAATGGAAATATTTTTCATTAACCATTTAATTTTATTGGTTAATAGAAATATTTTCCACTAACCATTTAATTTTAATGGTTAATGAAAATGATAATGCATTAAAATAAATAATGCATTATTTGCAACCCTGGTTTCTAACAATATAAGTGATTACGTGTTATCATTACTCGTTTGTTATTCTCCCACCACCATATTTCTGTTCAGTGTGCATAAAAAATAGGGTGGCCCGAAACTTTTGCACGCCACTGTATGTGGCCAAGTACGGGAGGCTTTATTGTGTTTGATAGAATCTCTAAATAATGTTGAATGTTGATGAAAAAAGGACTATGTTGAATGCAATGACTAGTGAGAATGGAAGTTGATAATAATGACGTTAAGGGGACCGTATGGTCTAGAGCACGAAAATTTCACCTATTTTCACGATTTTTTTTTTGCCATAAAAAATTTAAAAAACGATGTTTTAACTTTTCGGGTTTATTACTACCTTTATTAAGTATACAAAAAAAATTTTTTTTAATTTTAAAAACAGTGTTTATTATCATATAATTGGCATTGAAGACGACCCTCTCGAAAAATCCGACCCGGACGGTGAAGATCGATCCGAGACTTCTACTCATCTGAAACACAAAATTCAAGAAGATTCTTAATCAGAAAGAGTGCAGTTATGGTCGGGACTAGAACAAATCGAAAAAATTAAAAATTGACAAAATGGCGCGCTTTTGAAAAAAAATTCGTAAAATCGGGTTTTTTTTCACTAGTTTTTTAGTATAAACAATAAGAAATTATTTAAATAAAATTATGATTGTAGTTCCGACGATAGCCATACATGTTGTGAACAACATATCCAAATTTCAAGTGATTCGGTTGAATAGTTTTTTTGTTTTCACCTGCGCAGTGCCGAAAAAAGTCGTTTCGAGATAAATGAGTTTAAAGTTTGAGGTACAGATATTTTCAAAAATTGAGCAAATTTTGAATACTTACAGTTAATCCGCGATTCCGGCACCATATAGGATTCCTTCGGAACGTTCATAATTCAAGATTTCCTCACTCCTTTCATTTCTTCGAGCTGTCCGAGCCTCTTTGGAGTTGTCCGTGCTCCTACGGTTGGCGCTCGATACTCGCAGCTCGTCTCGGTTTTGCGCTAGTTGCTCCGCTTGTGGCCCGATTGTTATGCCCATGGTCTCCATTATTTTCAATAGGGATGCAAATCCTTCATTGAATATGCAAGCGGAAATGTGAGTGGCAATATCAATGATTTTTTTTCCGGCAAACAGATGTTTCGGCGCAAGGTGCCACACGCAAGCATTGAAACTTTCGTTATTGTTCTGCGTATTACTGCCAATACACCTTTCCAATAAAGTCTCTGCTGTCAATTCTTCATAAATTGGTTTTAATATCTCTTGTGCTTCATCGCACAGAGCAGGTGGGTGCTCGTAGGTGTCTAAAGTACCTGCAGCCTCACTTTGACGCCACTTGCACCACGATTCGGAACCTGGAGGACAGTACGAGTGTTGCGGATTTTCATCTGTTGAAATTTTGTGATAATATGCTGCCCATATTTCACTTCTCATCCCTTCAGTCGAATCTGAATTACGTCTAATTGCTAGACCGTAATAAGTTGACAGCTCTTGCAATAATTTATTCGTCAATTGTTGACGCTTCGGTGTTTTATTTATCGATTTCCGCTGTGTCTTTTTTCCCTCTTCTTTTTCTGTCAATTTCTTTGTTGCTTTCTTTATTTGTGCATGTTTTTTTTTCGCATCAACAGCACGTTTGTACAAACGTTTTTTAACATGCAAAACACATTCTTTTTTGCAAACTAAAAAATAATCCCCGTAAGGCTTTGTGTCCAATAAGGCTTTGAACGTTTTCGTGTCGCGGACCGCTCTCTACCTGCGTTATGGGCTGTAGAAGCTGTAATATTGAGAATTTCCGCATGAAAATTTCACAGTATATTCTTGAGATACTATACTTTCGACATATCGAAAAAAAAAAAAATCGATTTTTTCAAATTTCTAGACCATACGGTCCCCTTAATGACAGTGATGACGTTAATGTGCCGTGTAAAAATAGGTTCTATTGATTCCAACTAAAATTCAGTAAAAATATAGTCACTTGAATCGGTTAGATTTTCCACAGTTTCCCTAGGCCCTCGTGCAAATTAAATGCAGCAGCGCATTATGCAATATTGGCTATGGACAACAATCTCAGGGGGGTCTCACAAGAACCTGAAAGTTGATGAACTAGGAGAAAAGTTACAAGCGATGGGATGGTTTCATAAAAATCCAAAAATATATTCGCAGGAACATTGAAATAAAAAAAAAAACATTGCTGGTCTTTTTGATGACGCTTATTAATAACGAATTATGTATTATGAACGATAACAAACTAAATGAAAAAAAATTTCAATCGGAAAAAATTTCGCAACAAACAATTTCACTGAAAAAAAAACATTCCAATAGAAATAAGATTCACAGAGTTTTCAGATCATTTTAGATTACAATGAAACGAAATTTCGAAACATGAAAAAATTTAAGAACAAAATTTCGTAGCGTAAAACAAATTTGAATAGAAAAAAACATCGGTCAGTTTTTGATAACATTCATTGATCACGAATTATATATAATGAACGTTTGGTAAAAAAATTTTTTTTTTTCCGATCAAATACCTTCTGGTTTGAAACTTTTTTCGTATCGTTTGGAAGCTTTGTAAATGCCAACTGCGGTTGTAATTGCTTGCCCAAAAAATTTTCGATGAAAAAATAAATTTCATCGGCTGCGTAGTGGAGGAGTGTGCTCAAGTTAATTAACAAATAATATTATAATGATTAGTGAAAAATATCGTAATGAATTTATGATGTGAAAATAACAATAAAAATATAACTTACTTTCGTAATGAGTTCTATTTTATTTATCTAGTCATGGTCGAATAGGTTTAAAATTTGTTTTTCGCACCATCGCTCTAACCAAAAGTCAAGCTTTACCTGTTTACCAGATTAAGAATATCGTAGCGGTTCCGTGTAGTCAATTAACCGTATATAAACATTTTTCCTTGAAAAACTACAAATTGACACTATTATGGTGTATAAAATATATTTTTTTATACATTCGTAATAAAACGACAGCAATCCTGATCAATGAGATAATATTTTCAGAAATTACATATTTTTAATCACTCAATCGAGCTACTCGTCGTCAACTGTTAATAGTCGATGAACTTTTCGAGCGAAGTCCGGCAGCGTTGCACACTCGCACTGCAAACATAAACCTTTCTTAACCTCTTTTGATAGCGGAACAGTGTTTACCAATAAGTTTGTGTTTGAGATAACTTAAAATATTATGAGCTTGGTAAAAAAATTCATTTGCACGCCCAGGACCGCACATTTGGCGCCTTCGATAATATTTCTGTTTCAGCGTAGCCTAATATAGGTTATATTACCGCTGTCACGAATGTGTAACGTTGCCAGCTCACTGTAAGAATTTTTCAGCACTAACCGATTGAACGACTAATCAAGTTTATTTGAAAATTTCAAAAAATCCATTTTTTTACTGTTTTCGAAAGTACATACATTCAGAAATATTATATCAAAATTTTATGAAAATCTGAGCTCTTTAAGTATTTTTTTTTTTTACCTGAACGTCAGGACCTCATTTCGTCTACCTGAGCGTATAAATTTCAAACGCATTTTTCTCGAAACAACGTTTTCAAAATCTAGCTCCATCGTATCTCTAAAACTAATAAACCGATTCTCTTGAAATTTGAACCATATATTGTAAACATGATTTGCAATAAGATGACCCTCGATGGTTTTAAAATTTTGATTTTTACTCTTTTTTTTGTGAAAAACTACGAAAAAACGCGTTTTTTTTTACTTTTTTCGATATTCATCTGCCATTTTTTTATTTTTTGATAAAACTTTATATCCGAGGGTCATTTTGTAGCTGGTGTCATACTAAATCTAATGGACTTTGATTTTTTTGTTTCAGACAAGCCGTTGCCGAGTTGTGATGGAGCTACCTAGCCCACCTATTTTTGAGGCGTTACGTTAAACTATAGTTTTTGTACTTAAAAATGAATAAAAATGAAATAATTTTTTTTTTAAATATATTTCAAGACTTTATTTATCAAGCCCAATAACTTTTATATTCGTATCTTTTATAAAATCCTCAAAAAAAAATCGCGAAAATAGCCTTTTTTCGTGGCTCCAAAGTGGACTGGCCCCTTAACTCAAAATTTTGCAAGAACTAATTTGGTAACTCGTTTTTTTTATGTTACGATATCAATCTTTGATGGTTAATTTATAACTGAGAATGAAAACTTTATGGCTATGTAATAATTAAATGTATGTAATATACGATCGGAATAAAATCCGAAGAGTTACGTCATAAGACACCGGGTTAAAGTTACAAATTTTAGAACTTAATTTCTCATTTGAATTATCGGTAAAGTGTTCCCAATTTTTTTCTGAAGAAAATAGTGAATTCAATCGACAACATGTTTTAAATCTGATATCTTGTCTAATACTCGACCTTTCGCTACGACCTCCTTAATCAGAAGAAATGTTTAATGTCAAATGTCAAAGTCCAATCGGACAGCTAGCTGTCATTTGCGACTGACGATATATTTTTTCAAATATCACCAGCAAATTTTATCAATACTACTAGTGTCACTAGATGATAGAAATGATGAAAAAAATGAATCGCCAAAAAAAGTGTGCGAAAATATTGCACACTTTTTAGCTTCGTCGAAAAATGAAAAATTTATATCTTCAGTATGCCTGTAGCTACAGGATTCGTATTAGTCACGACAGGAAGAAAAAAAATACGTGCACCCGAATTATCCTTCAAAATACAGTAATTTATTAAATATTACGAAAAGAATTTTGAAAGAAGATGCTAACGCTGCTGTCTCCGGTATTAGTCTCTTGTACGACTCGCTCATCTTTGACAGGCGCCTATAACATAGTAAATGTACTTGGCTGGAGTCGCTACCCTGACTTTTAATATTGATATTTCATAATTCGTTGTACTGAAAAATTCAGCACTTTATCACACACATTTTTGATGCTCAACTGTTTTTTGCGCAGTCGCTGTGTAGTGATACTATTAAATTAAATATTGGTATAAAATTCTGATAATACTTAAGGTAGATCGGTGAATTTGAGCCGTCCAAGATGAAGGACTGACAATTTTTATAGTTACACATAAATACGAGATGAATTGATATTTGCAACTTGAACGCTATTTACCATCTCGTTTGGTAGTAATTAATTCGTAAAAATCGACTGTTTCCAGACATTTATCCCTACGAGCATAGAAAAATCGTATGCACGTCAAGACTTATTGAATTTTTACATTTGGTACTTCCAAGATTTCGTAATAAAAAATTGATCACTGTATTCCGCGAATATTCCTGAATATAAATGTGCTTGGATTTTTGGACGTTACCGTTAAAAATCGACTGAAAAATAAAAAATTATTCGTTATAAAATGATTGAGATTTTTACAGGAATGACACAGGAAAGAGCACGAGAGCACGAGAGAAAAGAATCTTTTCCAATTTTTTTCAATCAAACTTTTGTTCTTGAAATTTTGTGCGCATATTTTTTTTGTTTCACAATATCGTTTCGGTTTGATTTCTTACATTTAAAAACTTTCAGTGCATTTTGATGCGATTAGAGTATTTTTTCGGTGTAATTTTTTATGGAATATTTTTCGATCCAAAATTTGTTTTTCCATAGAAATTTTTTTTTTCAATTGAACGTTTACTTCATATACATTCTTTTGCTCCACAAATTTTGTTTTATTTAGATTTTTTATTCAATTTAAAAACTTTTAGTTCACTTTAATTCTGTTAGCAGGAATATTTCGGTGTAATATCTTTTGAACAATTTTTTCTACAAAATAAAAAAAAAAAAGTTCTCATTTGTTCTTGGTTCTTTTATGCGTCGTATCGTCTCAGAACTACTATACGTTTTAAGTAATCTAATAATTTTATAAATATTCCCGGTTAATTAAGAAGATAAAATTCATTTGAATACCTCTTAGATCAATATTTCGTAATGCATGTTCAGTCCCGATATAGTCGCGATACAGTAGCTCGAAATTCGATCATGTATCCATTTTTAACCAAAATCAGAAAAAAAATCGCTTGAGCAACCTTTAAGGGAGTTCTGCTGGAATCTCAAAAAGATGGCAAGTCTTTGAAATTTTAATAGCTCTTTCGGAATCATATTCCGCGTGTACCTGCAAAATTCGAACAAGTTTGATCACCTACTTTCTGAGATAAAAAATCGTAAAGTTACCTCCAAATTGCACAGAGCCTTATGGCACGTACTGTTTTGACGAGAGGAATAATTTAATATCATGTAGTTAAAAAGGTGGTGGCTCATTAAAAATTGGATCAAGTACAGACTTATATCACACTTCAGTGACACAGAAAAAAATGGACCTGATTTACCACGCATGTCATGAGATATAACGAATTAAGTTATAAAAATTTGTCGAATTCCTTGGGATATGGCCGCAAAAGCCTTTGGAGCAGCAACTTTTTAGAGCAGAAAAGAGAGATAGAAAGAAGAAAGAGAGAGAGGTAGATAAAAAAATCAGGTCCCTCAAAGTACGAGCAGAATTTCCTTAAAATTTTTATTCAAAATCCAATTTTTGAGAGAATCTCTTTTTGATCAGATTTTACCATATTTTGCTGCAACACCGAAAAAATGTTGATTTTTATGCATCACTCAAGAACGTACATATTATAGACATGTTTGATGGACAAACTATGAATTTCGTACAAAAAGTCAACAAATCACGGCAAAAAAACAGCAGAAATGCCGCAAAAAAGTTGCGACAATTACATTTACTCCCTCCAAATAGTTGCTCCGGTAATCAATCCCCTTCTCAATACAATCAATATAAAAGAGATTTTCTCCCAAATAAGCCAACATTGCGAAAATTCTCTCATTCACATCAAATCTCTCAAAATATTATAGGATATCCCCACAAAAATTTTTTCAACAAATTCGAAGCTCACAGAAACTTATAAGAGAACCTCACAAAAATTGACCAATCAAATCATAATCTCACAAAAAATGCCAATTCAAACCCGACCAAAAATTAAGTCTAAACCTCACAAAAAGTCATTCAATAAATAAAAGCTACAAAAGCATTGATAATAATCAAATACATTAAAATCTATTGATCTCTAATAAAAACTTTTCCAAATAATAAAATACAGTTGTTCGACAGTACAGTTGGTCTACACAACAAGAACAAGAATAAAAAATGAGTATGAAAAAAAATTCCGATACAACAAAAAATTTCAAACGAAAAAAATTGGATTCAAAACAGATTTTCGGCCGAAGTACTTGGCGAGTTTTTTTGCTTAATTCAAACAATATATAACTCAGGCACTGAGAATAAAATGTTGTTGATCGAAACAAATTTCGTTTCTCTTAACCAATATATTTAGTTCGATACGGGCAACAAAATATTTTTGAGATAGGACTAAATAATTTGTGAATGCTGAAACAAGTTATTGGCCAAACTAATAAAACTTTGGTGCAGTCAAACAAATTAATGTTAATGCAACAAAATATCATCCAAATAAACTATTTCATTTATTCGTCCTAACGATTACCGTTTAGTCAATTTGGTAATTGAGATTCAAAGGAATATTTTATTAAAGCAATTAAAAAGTGTGCGTAAGCAAATAAATGGTACCAGTTGTGTGAACAAAATCATTTGGCTCCGATGATTTAGTTGATTCACCAACAGGAAATGTTCGTGATTTAGTTGAATAAACTAAATCATTTGCTATTCAACAAAAAAATTGTTGGATCCACCAATTTTTCGTCCAACAAAATGGAATTAGTTCGATGAACAAATTTTTTTTCTCAGTGTGGTTACAAACTCGCCAAGTACTTCGGTTGAAATTTTTTTTTCGGACTAATTTTTTTCATTTCAATTTTTTTCTTGCATTGGAATTTTTGTTCATACTTATTTCTTATTCTTGTTCTTGTTCTATAGAACAACTATTCTGTCGAAAAACCGTATTTTTAATTAACTGGAAAAGTTTTTATTAAAGATCAACAGATTTTAATGTATTTGACTATTAATGCTTTTATAGTTTTTATTTATTGAATGACTTTTTGTGAAGTTTAGACTTAATTTTAGGTCGGGTTTGAATTGGGATCTTTTATGAGATTATGATTTAATTGGTAAATTTTTGTGAGGCTTTTTTATAACTTTTTGAGAGTATCTAATTTATTGAAAAAAGTTTTGTGGGGTTCTCCTATAATATTTTGAGGGATTTGATGTGAATCAGAGAATTTTTTCAATGTTGGTTTTTTTCGATTATTTCATATTTCAGTTATTTCAAGCTTCAATTAAACCATGGTGAAGTAAAGATCGAACTTGCTTGCACGAATTATATTCAATAATTCTAAGTGATTGGTCGTATATTTATGTATAATCATAAGTGATTAATAAGTGGTCATATAATTATAAGTAATTGGTCATATATTTATATGACCAATCACTTATAATTATTGAATATGGTACGTGTAGGCAAGTTCGATTTTCACTTCACCATAGTTTAATTGAAGCTTGAAATAACTGAAATATGGAATATCTCAAAAAACCAACATTACAAATATTCTTTGATTCACATATCAAATCTCTCAAAATATTATAATATTATAAATCTCGTAATATTATAAAATAATATTATAACTGTTATAAATATTATATTAACTATATTATATATTATATTATATTACAGTATACAAATATACTATTATAAATATTATAAAATAATATTATAAAGTTATGGAATATTATAAATCTCTCAAAATCTTATAAAAAATGCTGTTCTGTTAAGTTTTCTTTTCCCGAAGGGTGGCATGCCATTTTTTACCCTTTTGGAGGGTTTTTATTGTTTTTTTTTTTTTACTATTGTGTTTTATTCTACATCGTAATATTGCCTATGTCTGAAAAACTACGTACAAAAATGCTGACGTTTAATTGGAGAGATCAACGATTGTCAAATTTTGCAAGGCCCGCTACGTTATAGAGGTTTTCGTCATAAATCAAAGGTTCGCGACCATCGATAGAATAAAAAAGCTTTGAGCTTTCATGTCGACGCCACTTTTTCCAACCACTCTCCATCAACGTGATTTTATCTAGCTTTGGAAACAACAGTGCATACATATTTTTAATTGATTTCATTATATCTATACTCCATATACAGGGTGTCTCGTTAATAGTACTCCATAGCACTCTCTCTCGATATACTCAATCTTAGCTTGGGTCCTATAATTTGTGGAAAACGGCGGCAAAAAAACTAACGAGCGATAGCGGCTTTCTGAAATTTCAAAAAAGTTTGAATAACTAAAAAATGTCGAGGTTTTCACTAAGGTTAAATTTTGATATTTCCGTAGGTCATCATGGGTTGCTAGAATTTACTATCATCATCTTGAGTATCATTCGGGACTCCCTGTATATTTGATCAATTTTCATTCGGTAAACAAAATTTATTTTATCTGTTATTACCATAAAATAACCTATTAAAAATTATTTTCTGTATCTTTGAAAAACCATTGCGCTTAAGAAAAATTATGTCTGCCAATGATTATAATTATATTATAATCAATGTATGGATATGCTTTGATTCTATGAAGATGTATATTTTACCTTGAAAATAAAACTATCAATATATCAAATCTACATCGCAAAAATAGAGCAACACCATTTCTCTTTTCTGTATGTTCGTCTGGATAGAAGAACAATTCAGAGTGCAGAATTAAAAGTCAGTAGGTTGCTCGTAGTGATTTAATTGGGCCTATCCTGTGCAAAGGATTGACTTTTCTGAATCGGTAAACTTCATAATATATCTCATGGGAAAAAATAAATAACAACTTTAATGAAACTTTAGGAATATCGTTGCTCAATCGAGATAAATGTTTATCCAATCAATGCACTTATTTCTCATTTGTTGTCGTTATATTTTTATTTATTTGATACGTTCTTGCGGGTTTTTACGAGTACTGTAACGGTGCGTTTTATGCAATACGTCTTTACGCGTGAATTCGAGCTTCTTAATAATAAGGAGCAGGTATGAAAGAAAGCGAGAAAAAACAGAGATTCGATTTTATCAAAATGACAATATAATTTATTGAAATAATCTCAACGATGATTTTTCTTTTACATGAATTTTATTCGAATAAAGTAAATTTGATTTATTTTGCACGTTCTTGTTTATTATTTCTTTTATTTTTTATTCTGTTCTTCGCATGGAAACAATGATACTTGTTTTTAAATTATAATTTTATCAATTATTAGCGGCTTGGTGTCTTTCTTTACAAACAAAAGAAAATAATGATAGGAAATAATCGATTTATCGTTTAAAAATAAATTTTCAATTTTAAATTGTCCAAATTAATCAATTAGCGATTTTATTTTGACTCAATATAATTCGAAAAAAGGATTTGTCCTTGGCTTTAGCATGTTACAATAATTTAATTATTTTGGGCAAATTGTTCTTATAATCCCTTTTAAATTTCGAATTAATTTGCGTTTTGTCTGCCTTGATCCTCCAGAAGCTCTTATAAAACAATAATTCAAATCAATTTATCAAATCAAATTAATAATATTATTGAACAAACAAAAATCTGATGCGAACAGCAATTTTTTATTCTTTTTAGAAGGAAAGGTAAAGAGTTTTCCACACCGAAAATCTTGAAACAAAACGAACTCGAATTGTTCCTGCCCTCTCGGTATGGAAGGAAGGGAATGCTCTAAACCGAAAATCTTTAAACCAAACGAACCCGAATGGTCTCTGCCCTCTCAGTATGAGATTGTAGAGGAAGGTAGGATAGTTGCTGTTGGAATCAAAGAGATTCTAATTTTTGAGCTTCTATTTTCTTTTGGAATTCGAGCCAGATCTGAGCCGGGAATGAGTTAAGAATGAGCTGCCGATGCCTCTGAGCATGGTCTTTTATACCCGAGAAAATTCTTTGTTCTTTTTTACCGGACGCGGATTGGCCCTTAAAATAATCTCAATGAATTGTTCTGTCTCTAAATTTTCTTATTGGAGCTTCGCGTTGACCTCTTTAATCTTATTGGCCGAGCGCATGGCATGTTTGCAACGCGCATGCGCGAGAAATATTATTTTCTTAATTTTACATCGTTTTATAATTTTTTATTTTTTTTAATTTCTTTTCGAATTTTAATAATCGATGATTTCCATTTCTAACAATAACGATAGTATTTTTCAAAAGTTAATAACAAATGAAAAATAATTGAAAATGCCTTTCTGATTCGTCGATTCCCTAGCGCGATCGCCATGCGCATGCGCAGAAGTCATCAAATGTTTTCATTTCATATTGTCGTTTTATTTTTCTAATAATTTTATCACTCGCATGTCTCATTTAATTTCCATGATTTTTTCCGATATTTTATACGTCCTATTATTTATAATAATGTCTTTATTATCATTAATTATCGAAACGTACTTCAAGTCACGTATACCAAATTTTACTTAGTTTGAATTTTTCTCGCCAGGAGGCAACTTGCGCATTATGTAAATTCCCAGGGAGACTAGAGTAAAGGAGTGGCCACAGCATAGGAAAATAAGTAGTAACGGCGTCCTCAATTAGTTCTCCGCTTCGCCACTAGCATCGCATGGGTCGGAAAAATCATACAATATAGTAATAAAATTAGTCCACACGATGAAAGTGACCGTTGCGCACTAGAAAGAAGATTCATACCCAAATCACGATATATTAGAGGTTAGGGAGATTATTTTTTCTCTTCACTTCCGTGAGTTCTGTTGTGCCGTGTTTTTCATGTGAGAAAAGTTATAATTTTGTAGAACGTGTCAACAAATTATTTATTTTGTAATACTGTAAATAAATACATCGGAAACGTTATCATATGGGGCATTCCATGGCAAACCGGTCAGTCTATGACCCCGACCATTTTTGATTTTGACGAAATTTTTTCATTTTCAAGTAACTACTAAAAGGAGTTTTTAGGAATTTTTTTAGATTTTTATCTCAACCCGTTTAAAAATAATGAATTTTTCAAAATTTCGCACGAAATTTTTGTAAACGCTCATAACTTTTTCAGCAACAGAGATATCAAAATAAAATAGAAGGTAGTTTTTTTCGTCTTGAATTGTAGTTTCATAATAAAAATACAAAAAAATTATCAAAAGGCAATTTCATGTATTTTTTTTAGTTTTAATCCAAAAATATTTTTTTTCAAAACTTGGACCGTTTTGATTTTTTTGAAAAAATTCACCTTTTTTGTAGACATATTTTTACATGTCTCGAAAAATCAACAGCTCGTGATATCCATCCCTTCTATTTTTTTCTCATTTTTTTACCACGTGTACACCAATAATTATTATTTGTCAAACCTGAATTATATTTTTTTATTGTTTTTTTTCCATTCATGATTTCATTCTTCAAGAAATTATGGATGAAAAAAATTAATAAATAAATATTGAAACTGATTTCCATGTTTTTTTTAGTTTTCAACCAAACGTTTATTTTCATATCTTGGGCCATTTTGATTTTTCTGAAAAAATTCACCATCTTTCACGACACATTTTTACACGTCCCACAAAATCCGCAGTGTGTGATATTCATGAATAAGGATTAATAATTGACAATCATTGATTTACATATGGCAGGGAATTAAAAACAAAATAGAATTTATGGATATCACACGCTGCGGATTTTTTGGGACATGTAAAAATGTGTCGTGAAAGATGGTGAATTTTTTCAGAAAAATCAAAATGGCCCAAGTTTGAAAAAAAATGTTTAGTTGAAAACTGAAAAAAAACATGGAAATCAGTTCCAATATTTATTTATTAATTTTTTTCATTCATAATTTCTTGAGGAATGGAATTATGAGTGGAAAAAAAAACAATAAAAAATATAATCCAGCATTGACAACTCTTCATTATTGGTTTATACGTGGTAAAAAATGAGAAAAAAATAGAAAGTATGGATATCACAAGCTGTACATTTTTCGAGATATGTAAAAATATGTCTAGAAAAATGGTGATTTTTTTCAAAGAAATCAAAACGGTCCAAGTTTTGAAAAAAAAATATTTTTGGAGTAAAACTAAAAAAAACATATGAAATTGACTTTTGATATTTTTTTGTATTTTTTTTATGAAACTACCATTCAAGGCGAAAAAAATTACCTTCTATTTTATTTTGATATCTCTGACGTTGAAAAAGTTATGAGCATTTAAAAAAATTTCTTGCGAAATTTTGAAAAATTCATTACTTTGAAACGGGTTGAGATAAAAATCTAAAAAAATTCCTAAAAACTCCTTTCATTAGTTACTTGAAAATGAAAAAATTTCGACAAAATAAAAAATGGTCGGGGTCACGGACTGGCCGGTTTGGCATGGAACGCTCCATATGCTTTCTCGTTTTCAAGAGATCTTAGGCAGAAGAACAAAAAATTTTTCTTCTAAGAAAGCAAAAATACGCTATTCCAACCCCGTTTTGTTTTCCCAACCAAGAAAATATTGAATATGTGTTTTTCTGATTTTCAAAAATTTACCATTCGCATAATTATCCATTCGAAATTAATTTGAATATTTAAAAGTATCGGAGGAGCTTAGGTAACAAAACATTCTCGCAAAATTTTTACACCCAAGGAACAGAAAAAAAATATTTTTGCTTTTTTTTCTTTGTTTGCTTTTTCAACCAAAAAATATTGAATATTTGTCTTTCTCATTACTAGAGTCAACTAGAACGAAGAATAAAAAATGTAAAGTGAATGTAATTATTTTAAAAATTATAATTTTAAAAATAATTACATTCACTTTACATTTTGTATTCTTCGTCCTGGTTGACTCTAGTAATGAGAAAGACAAATATTCACTATTTTTTGGTTGAAAAAGCAAACAGAAATCATAGATTAAACAGATTACTC
Organism: Rhimphoctona megacephalus; assembly: GCA_963989365.1. Taxonomy (NCBI): domain Eukaryota; kingdom Metazoa; phylum Arthropoda; class Insecta; order Hymenoptera; family Ichneumonidae; genus Rhimphoctona; species Rhimphoctona megacephalus. The sequence continues at coordinate 17,337,971 of OZ022421.1, forward strand.
ATGATTGAATTTATTTTTATTCAAAGAAATTTGATATACTTCTATTGTTAAACACAATAAATTAATTAATACTGCACATTAATAAAAAAAAAATTTGCACTTATAAACATAAACACTGCGCGTATTTTGATATGACCAGGATCTTTTCGATCGCAGCGCTGCCGTTTCAGGCTGGGATTTCGTGTACATTTCTAAAGCACACTGTGTCCACTCCTTTACTCTAGCCTTCCTGTAATTGTCGCTCCGTCCGCATGACAGTGTTAGTGTTGTCCGCTCGGCGCTCGCTCAGTATGGCGACGGACGATCAGCTGTTCGCCTCGCGTACGTAAATAGGCGGTATCGTTACAGTACATTCCATCACTCTAACTTCATATTTCATCTACTTCACTAATTTGAATGTTGCAGTGAGATCTCCAAGAGTGTTGCCCACAGCCACTTTTCCTAATACACTTCTTTATCGCATTTGCACAAGGGCCAAGGGAAACTGTGGTAACCCGGCCGATATCGGCGGCTATATTTTTACTGAGTTTCAGTTGATTAGCACCATCAGAAACTAAGAAAAACAGTCTCCGGCTCAGCGATTGATGCGCGAGACGGGACATGGCGGAACTACCACCCAACAAGTATTGCCCTTACCCGAAGCTGATTAAGGATGTATGCCCGAAATATACAATTTAAGTTTGACCTTCAAATTTAAAATATGTTGTAGAGTGAACGATGCTGCGTCGATTAAAAAAAAAAATAATTAGACTTCACCGTATAGTTATTACGTAAATTAATTTTTTCAGTCCCATTAAAACGTATGTTAATCGTAGCGGAAGTAGCCTAATTTGAAAGAAAATAAGAAAATAAAGCCCGTAATATATAAGTGTACAGATGAAAAAAAATATTATTAGAAACTTTATTTTTTTTTACTATTTAAAGAAAAAAAAACCCCGATGTCACCGTCGTATTTGTTCAAAAATCTCAGAAAAAAGTAGAGTCGTTTGGATCATGTGCGGAAACTGCTACTACAGCCGCCATGTTAAATGTGCGAAACATGGAAATATGGCAACGTTGCACGCGCGGGTAGTACGAACTGAGTGTACAGTAGTAGTGAGAGAAAATAAATACAAGCGTGATCTAATCATGAAATGTCAATGCAAATATATAATGCAAGATAAACATGAGCTATATAAATAAATTAACCAAAATATTTTCTTTATGAATTTAGATCAATCAATACCAGGAAGGGAAAAGAAAGTATAAAAAAATGCATGATTCTGGAAACGAAACATATTTATTTATAAAAAATAAAAATTAATTAGTGCATATCAATAATGTTTAAATATTGAAAATAAATATCATAATTTACATATTCGTAAACGTCGAAATCAACGGAATCACGTTCCTCGACTTCTTCACAGTTATATTTTCATTTTTTTCAGTGTTGCTGTTTAATTCGCAAAAAGTTTTCTCGTTGTTGTTCAAATCTTAATTTTTCGTGAAACGTTTGAGCTCTTGAATAATTTGTTCAATTACTCTACTATTTTCTGTGATTCTCGACCTTCCATCTACGCTTTCGCAATTCAACAATGTATTAGGTTAGGAAACTAGCTGTCAAACGACACACTTTCCAGCACTGTTGCCAAATTTTCTCGATATATAAACGGAATTTTTTGATTGGTTGATAGAACGGACATTAGCTCCAGTAAAAAATAGTCAAATGAAGAACTAATTTTTCTTAAAGTTAATAACTGTAACTTTCATCGGGTTGATTTGTTATGTATAATTAGTATTAATTAATAAAAAACATATTTATGATTGATATTTTATATAATGATCTGTTTGAAAAAACAAATAGATGTACTGCGGATTTGACTGGGCATACATCCTTAACTTGGGACATCACTGGAACCACACGACATGCACCCATCTATGTCGATGTTGTTATTATGTTATCCTTCATCCGCATTTAAAGAAAGCTGAAAGAATTTTTATGAAGAAGATTCTACAAAAAAGGCACGATTAAAACAAAGCATTGCCCAAAACTCAAAATTAAGACGCTCAAAATAAATTTTGTCGTATACAAACTAGTTGATGTATCGGCTTTCTCTCTATTATTTCTCTGTTATGTTGGCATGAAACAATTAATTAAAGTTAAAATATTAATTAATGTAAAAAAATTACAGGAAAATAAGAAAAAATAGTGCATTTCTAATACAACCGTAAAACTATAATAGATCCCTTATTTCTGCATCGCTTAAATTAATTAAATTTCTTGTACGTAATGAATAAGCTGCAAGTTCAATAAAAACAAATCAGTGCTTTTTGGATACAACTGTACAACTACAGTAAATCCTCAATTTCTTCATCACGCGGTACTAAATCCTTCTGTCTCTTTTCGGTGACGTGTTTTTCTCACCAAGCTCACCCCAACTGTTTCTGTCTCGTTCTCTCTTTTTACTCTCTCTCTATCTTTAGACGCAGCGACTAACATCTTCCACTTCTACCTCTCTCTCTTTCCCCCCCTCTTTGTCTTTCTCTGTCGGTCTCGCTTCTTCTCACACCGTTGGTCTCTCACTCCCTTTGTCACTTTGCTGGGTACGTTTTTGTCTGTATACGTGTGTTTGACCCATGACGTTTTTCCACTACTACATAGAAATGTCCATGTTCACTAGCATAGCTTCCATCCTCTTCCGTCTTGTTCACGGCCAGCCGGCGACCTTCCACTCGCTTCTCGTCTCTCTCACACATTCATTCTTGCACATATATGTATATAGATATTTTTGTATGCATATATATATATATATATATTTTGATTGTGAAAAATCCTCTTTTGCTCGACGAACTCTCGGCCATTCTGTGATCTTTTATACACTCAAATATATACGTGTATTTTTATGTGTTTGCATATATGTGTAGCTGCTCACGCTATCCGGTAGCCATGCTGAATTTTACCACCACACTTCTTCGACTCGCTGGCATCAGTGTCGCAGTAACTTTGCCGTAGAATGGATCGTTCCTCTTCCGCGACTCGAGCATACGGTTTGGTACGTACGCACTTGTTCCACTTTTAATATCGTAAAGTTTTTCCAACCTTGTTCCCCCTTTTTTTTTTGTTTTCCTTCTTTTTTCTTCCCCTAATTTCTCGTTCCATCAAACTCCACGCGATAATCATTTTTGTTGACTTTGAGGAGTGTATTTTAATGGGTAACGTGTTAGGAAATTTGGCACGGTGATGGTAGCAGTTTTTCTGTAGAGTTGCACATTTTTGTTGTCCAAGTACGCTTTGTGTTTTCCAATTCCGATGATCTCATGCTATTGCTGCGGTTTTTATTGTTATCATGTAATATGGGAAATGCTATTGAGAAATGGACATTCATTGGATGCTAAAATTCCTTTCAGACCGCAAATTTATGGCACTATAATTATTGTTACATAGAAATATCATTGGTTGCACGGCAATTTGACATGTAATCACAAGTTAATCGTTTTCTTGAATTTGTAATTAATTAAATTAGAACTCCCGATTTAATAATTTAAATTAATTTGAAGCTGAATAGCCCCAGGCCCTCCATATAAAATAGTAATAAATTTGAATTACTCATTTTTTAGATAGTATCTTCTAAATGTAAGAGTGAAATTGTGTGTAAAATCAATTAAAGAAAGTAATTAAGATGTTTTCATATATATTAATACAACACGCTTATGTGAATTCAGCTTACAATCAATGACGTATTTGATGACGCATTATTCGATAGTATTTATTTTTTTACTCCATTCGTGACTCGCACGCTGTTTCCGATTTTCAAACTGTATAAATAGTTTGTGGCTCGTTTCACACGGAGTGAAGCCATGATAGCAAAATAGAGCTCTCTCTCTTGTGAATTCTTCTCGTTCTATGATGTTCAAAGGGGTCGTCACCTCTATTTGGCTCACTTGTATACCATTCAGTTCGGTATTTACCTATAATAACTCACGCGCACAAAAGATTCGCGTTGCCGCTGCGATCCAAGGCCCAAAATGTCAATTCGTTTATCTATCTTTTTTTTTTATTATTTCTATTGTTCCCCTTTGACGCATATCTCAAATTTGTATTTACTTGTTACTATTTCTAAGAAAATGTGGCACTTACGTCACTGTACTGAAATATGAGTTCATTATTTTAGATAAAGAAATATTCGGTTTACATGATTCATCAAACATTCTCGATCGGAAGTGTGATTCAATGGAAATTATCCATTTATATTGCTAGACTATTTCAATAATTATTTGAAAGATCGATTAGGACCCAATATTGCGGATATTGAGATTTTATTCAAACATGTCTACTGTTAATTCAATCAATTAATTAGATAATATTAATCTTAATTAATTGTTTCTTACTAAATGATCTCTACAGTTAGTTCATCAATTAACTGCTATTTATTTTTTTTTTCATTGTTTTGTAATGTAGTCAATTTTGGTGCAAAATTTGATTTATTCTTTCTTAAAAGTATCTGAGCCAGTATTTTAACTATTTTTTTCGTTTATGGCGTATAATTTTATTATGTTTCGCGTAAATATGGGCACAATGGTTAATCAATGACGTGAGAAAGATAATCTTTCAATTTACCATTTTAATTGAATAAAATCGAAAGACACGACGAATAGTTGAAGATCGAACATTTATGTCTAATTCCAATATTTGACAAAAAATATTTTGATCTCGACACTTTGACTTTGACGAATGATGCTAAACAAATTTGTAATTGATATTACGTGCTGGAAGATGACTAGATTTTGAAGAAAATTCGACTATCGAAAAATATTTGTTCAAATGTACATTGTGGAATAAAAAATAATAAGTCGTTCGTTGTCAAATAATTGTTACGTATAGTTTGCAACAATAAATTTTGTTCCATAGTTCAATTCGAGTACTCTTTCGAAATATTTGACTATATGTTGTTGTAATACTGAGAAAATACTGAGAAAAATGGCGATGTTATCCGAAGTTCTCTCGTCTTCTAATTTATCGTTCTTTAAAATTATCCTCATTGTCGCATGCCCTTATCGAGCAATGCAAAGTAGTGGGAATAGAGAGCGGAAAGGGGGTGGGGATAACCCATCGAGGTAGACTTCTCGCAGGATCGCTCGATCGTTCTTAAACGACCGAAAGACGCCGACAGTCAAGGACTGTTTTCGAATTGTTAGTGCAAAGAAAGAATATTCAAGGTATTTTCGCTTTATAGCATTGTCGCACTATTCGAATATAAATAAGATTATCAAAGGATACGATTATAACTTTTGCAACTAAATATTAAGCTTTACATTATTTATTTAGTTATTATTATTTAAATTAATATTTACTTTATTCGTTCGAGGTTTGTAGTTAATAAAGTCGGAGTACACATATTGCAACATCTACTGCAATATAGCAATCCAATAAAATGAATGGAAATTCGAAAAATCTTTGAGAATATTTGTGATTCGTAAATGAAAATTAAAAAATTTATTAGACGAAAAAATATCATCAATCTAGCCGATCCTTAAATTTTTTTGTTTTACAGATGATGGAGAAATTTTCGCGAAGGGCATTTGTTTGTCTTTTTCTACTGTTCGTCGTCCAGGTTAACGGATATTCGAGTGAGTACCTTCTTATTTCACAACAATGCTCTCGAGTAAAGTGGTACCTCTTGGGTGCCCTTATACCTTGTTGTTCTCGCCCCAACCCTTATTCCATTCACCCTTGAACTACAATTGTAATAATGTTCCATACATACATGGCACATTTCACATGTAATGAGAAGCTATTGAAACTGGGTCACCGTTGCGAGAATTATTTTTGAATTACGAAGGATATTTCCCATTGCAGAGTTAAAAAAAAAGCATTGTCAAACGTTTTCGGTTTAATTTCTAACTGAGTTCAAAAACAATTTCATAAATTAAATAATTTCTTCGAAATACTAGCAGTCAAATTCAAATATGTTGCTAAGCTTATCAATTAATTATCACAATCAACTTTAGCAAATTAATGTATTCATTGGAAAATTCTACCAGTTAAAATTCAGGCGATCGCATGTGGGATTCCCTATATGTATGTGTGTACATAACACCCCACGTGCTCAACTGCTTTCCCCAGGCCAGTCATGAGAGTACACAGTAATATATATGGGGCATTTCACGCCAAATCGACCTTTGAAATTCGCATTTTTTATTGTGTTGATTTTTTTTCTCTGATAGAGCTCATTAAAAGGAACTCATCTGATTGTTTTCAAATTTTTATCTTAACACGTTCATCGGAAACGAATTTTTGAAATATTATCCGATTTTTTTCTTCAAATGTCAATAACTCTCAAAAATACAATAAACCGAATGGATGAGGGGTCAAAATTTTAGTTTTAAAACGTACTTTCGTATGAGAGTATCTAGGAATTCATCAAAATATTACATACAACAATTTTTTTAATTCTAAGCGAGAAATGTTATTTTCCACAGTGTTAGCCCCCTTCGATTTTGCTCTTGAATTTTTATCGAAAACTATCATTTTTTTAATGACTTTTAAGTCTAGTTCGATGATGGGGAAATGGTTCGTTGTATTTTTTATAATTAAATTGTGGATTCTGTTTACTATTAATTATGCACAAATCCCTAAAAAATCATACAAACCGAATGGAAAGGGGGTCAAATTTTTTGTTTTGACAGGTGCTTTCGTTTAATAACATGTCAACAATTATTTAAAGATTACATAAATCATTTTTTTAATTATAAGCAAGAAATGTTTTTTCCCGCAGTATTAGTCCCTTTTGATTTTGAAGTTAAATTTTCATAGGAAACTATTATTCATTTAATGCATTTTAAGACTGATATGATCGTTGGGAAATATTAGTCTAATCAACAACAAAAATATTTAATAAAATTAACAATTTGACAAATAGAACTAGCTATTCTTTCATGTTCGTACTTAACTAAAGGACTAAAACGGTCTCCAAAAATGCTTTTTTTCGACAATTTTTTTCGGGTGGAAGGAAAGGTAATAGAATAATAATATTCAGGGAAGTTAATAAGCATATATTTAACTGTACAACAAAAAATTATGATTGAAAAATATTTAAAAATGGCGACATTAGAGCCATTCTCGCGAAGCTTGCTGAATTCGAGGCGCTCTGCGGCACGCAGTGTAACTGGTGCAATTGTTGATCTGGAAAAAAAACACTTAATTTAGATACTCATAGCTAGTGAAGTACGTAGGGGATTTTGAAAATATTCATTTTTGTATTATTGGCGAGTGTTTGAATGAAGAGGTTCAATTTTCGACAGAAAAAAGGGGTAATTGTTTGTTGGTAAAAAATATTTAAATGAACTTATCGAAAATTCCGTACGTATTTCACTTCGAAATGTTATTTTTAAGATATTGTCAAAAATTCAAATGAAAAAAAATGAAAATTGTTGGAGCTGTGTGCCGTTTTGAAAAATCGTGTTTCGAGAAAAACGCGTTTAAAGTTTTGAAACGTGGTACTGAAATGACCAATGCGCTCGGGAAAGAGCCCGAAATTTTAATGAAAATTTTTTTTTTCAGGTATAAACCTTTTTGCTTCATATTCAAGAGGGTTCAAAGTATATTTTAAGCCAATAAAAAAAAATCGATTTTTCGAAAATTCTACAGTACTTTTACCCGTTAAAATTCATTAAATGAATCATGCTTCCGTACAAACATTAATAAAGAAACAAATTGATTAGTACAAGCGCTATGAAAAAAAGTTATTTTATCTTAGAATTGAAAAAACTCGGCGACGTAAACTTCGAATATTTTTTTACATATTTTTAAACAAAAGTACATTTCAGAACAAAAATTTTAACCCCCTAGACGATTCGCTTTGTTCGATCTTTCAGGGAGTTATAGATAATTGATTGTAAAAAAAATCTATTTAATTATAAAAATATATAATTGACGATTTCACCACGATCACACTAGGCTTAAAATTCCTCAAAAAAATAATACTTTTTTATAAAAAATTGACAGCAAAATTGAAGAGGATTAACTATGTGGGAAAAAACATTTCATGCTTAATATTTAAAAAATTGATTCATGTAATATTTTGATAATTTTTTGCATGTTTTAAAATGAAAGTACGTTTTAAAACTGAAATTTTGACCCTTCATCCTTTCGGTTTACTGCATTTTTGAGAGAGTTATTGATATTTGAAGAAAAAATCGGAAAATTTTTCAAAAATTCGTTACCGATGAACGTGTTGAGATAAAAATTTGAAAAAAAATCAGACGTATTCCTTTCAATGAGCTCTATTAGAGAAAAAAATTAAAACAATAAATAATGCGAATTTCACAAGTGGCCAATTTGACGTGGAATGCCCCATATACATACATATCTATAAAATATAGATTGGTTGAAACGTGAGGCACTTAATTTTCTCGAGCAGAGAATACGAGTGCAACATACTGCAATGTTTTTCTGACCTCTCAACTCTCTGGAGGCGCAAAATATAAAAATCCTCCGAGAGAATAAATCGGCGATTCAGAACAAGTGTTTTCACAGTACGTTCGACAACCCTAGAGGCCCTCGAAAGTTACAAACTAGATTTTTATTGTCAAAATGATTGAGTTGTTGAAAAAGCCACTTGTATCCTCTTTTTTCCTTTTTGCTTGTTGGTTAATGAATTTTTTCACCAGGATTAAATGAAAAAATGTAAATTAACGATTTTGCTTGTGGAACATTGCCAAATATGTGGCATTGACGACTCTTTTTTCTGAATATTACTGAAAATTGTCAATTAAGGTTTTTGTTGATTGAGTATTGCCAATTTACAGGTAGAATATTGGGAGTATTATCAACATTGTCTATTTAAGTTTTTAAATACACTTCTGAAGCTCCGTCTCGGTTTTTCTTCGAAATAACAATGCTATCGAACAATATAGTCTCTCACCTCCCGAGTCCCCAACTACCGGCATTGTAATTATGTTGCCTGTAGTCTCACACGATTATTCACTCTACAGACTCAGTTTCCAGTCTGTGTATAAGGAATAGATTTATTTTTATGAATTCAAGGTCACTTTAAAGCAATACGATTGTAAGATCAAGGTGTGCGATCGTTCTCGCTCATACAACTGGGTTCAAATAAAAATACCCTGCACTGGAAGAACAAGATAAAAAGAGAGACTGTGACGTCTCTCGACGTTGGTACAACGTAGTCTGATAAACTCATTGAAATCCGATAATTATGTCGAGAATCGATGACGGTCAGTGCGGTTAACCCTCATCCCCTTCAAAAGGTCCAACCCTTCCTAATGCTTAAATAGAATTACGATTAATAACGTCACGAGGCTACGATGTTGCTACGATGTCTACTGACGTCATTCTCCATTGCACATATACATATAATCCACTTTATCATCTCTTAGTTTCTTCACTCACGGTTTAAGCTTAACATCTTTGGAGTTCGAGATTTCCGAACTTTTCGCTTAGAATATAAAGGCATGTTTTTCTTATTAAATTTATTTCATCAAGAAAAACATTTTGGTTTTTTCAATTTTAAATGACAAATCATTTAAAATCATTTTTGATGAGATAGAAATATATTCAGGTTATTCTTCAGATATTGAAACAATTATGTAGACACTATTTAATAAAAACACTTCAATAACTGATATACTTTTGAAGTGAAAGAACATTGCTCAATTACAGAAAAATCAAATGTAGGGTGTAGTTTGTTCAATCATACACTGAGAAAAGAAATTTGTTGAATCAACAAATTCCATTTTGTTCGCTACAATTTTGTCGACTTAACAATTATAATGTCATGGTAAGCGCATATGTAGTTCAACCTACAAATTAAGTGGTTGAAACAATCAAATTGTTTTGTTGCATCTGTTTAGTTGCGTCAACACGCTACGATATTGTCTTAACTAAATAAAATTGTCGAAACAACTAAATCTGGATTTGGTCGACTAAATATATGATTGAGTCAACAGACTTATAAAAAAAAATCCGTACGTCCCGTTCAACTAAATTTTTAGTTGTGTGAACTGAATCATATGGTCTCATGGGCAGTATAATTGGTTAAAGATACCATACTATTCCAACAAACTAGATTTTGTTGTGTGAATACACTGAGAAAAAAATTTTATTGACCGAAACAAATTTCGTTTCTCTCAACCAAAATATTTAGTTCGATACGGGCAACAAAATATTTTTGAGATAAGACAAAATAATTTGTGAATGCTGAAACAAGTTATTGGCCGAACCAACAAAACTTTGGTGCAGCCAAACAAATTAATGATAATGCAACAAAATATCATCCAAATAAACTAATTCATTTATTCGTCCCAACGATTACCATTTAGTCAATTTGATAATTGAGATTCAAACAAATATTTTATTAAAGTAACTAAAAAGTATGCGTAAGCAAATGAATAGTACCAGTTGTTCGAACAAAATCATTTGGCTCCGGTGATTTAGTTGATTCATCTACAAGAAATTTTCATAATTTAGTAGAATAAACTAAATCATTTGCTATTCAACAAAAAAATTGTTGGATCCACCAATTTTTCGTCCAACAAAATGAAATTAGTTCGATGAACAAATTTTTTTTCTCAGTATACGTTTTGACATTATCCTAACTAAATGGGTCGTCGAAATAATTGACGAACGTTCGAGTAGCTTCTCGGTCCGGCCACCGCGTGGCGCAGAACGTCGAGGCTCTACTCGCATACACAGTGTCCTCTGGGCAGCCATAAATTGCGGAAGTCGAGTAAGATGAGGCGTTCCAACCGATTCTGATCCAGAATTAGGCAGCGAACGTTTATAACTGCCAGCACGGGTTACATTCCTATGAGAAATCCATCGGAGTCTAATGACTCCCATGGACAAGTGATTTCTCATAATGATTGATGAGAAATTAGTAGAATACACATTATTTTCGGATTGTACGAGGTTCAATTATATATATTTGGACATCAAACAAAAAAATGTAATATCAATTTGTTTAAAATAAACATTCGTTGTTTATTTGATTCAAATAATTAATTATTTGACTCAATTAAATAATTATTTGCTTTAAATAAATATTCAGACGGAAACAATGTCAGTTTCAGTCAGGGAAACAAAATATTTAGTTCGATTCACTCTTTTTTGTAATTTGAAATGACCGTATTATGTTGTATCATGAACTGAATATTTTGTTCGCTCCCCGTAACCGCAGGATTTATTGATTCAACAAATTTCTTTTCTCAGTATATATCGCTGAGGGAAAAAATCGTTGGATCAACCACACATTTTACTACGGGTTACCAATGATATTATATAATCATCACAATATTATAAAGTATTAAAACAATACGCTAGTTTTTGATCAAACCGCTCATTTATTCTGACCGAGAACACTGCGCTTGAATCAACGAAATTTTCCAATAACATTAAATGCTATTAAATCGACGATTTTTTTTTCTCAGTGTATAAATAATTTGAAAGTAAAGAGATAATTTTTTATTCGCAAGGATAATAAAAACGATATGTCAGCGAAAAAAATAAATTGTATGAGACAGGCAAAAAAATCAATTTCCGATAATTAGCATTAAACACATGAATTTGTTATGCTTTGATAATCATTCAAAAATTTTTTTATTTGACGGACCATTTTACTGCGGTAGAGGCAACAACAGAGTAAAGGATTGGATGTGGGCGCGGAAAGCTGTAGGAATGTACGGTTAAGTGCACAATAATTTCCATTATAGCCAATAGAGAAGGTTTGCGATCGATGCATGAGGGGAATATTATAAAAGACAATATTTTACGTATGTGTGTGTATGTGTGCGTGTGTGACTACGTAAATGAGTACACTCTCGTTGTACAGAGGAAAAAGAGGAGGAGGAAAACTGATGATAAAATGGCAAAAGGTGATCGCGCTCATATGATGGTAGATGCATTTTTATCTCGGCGGTGAATTCATTTCCTTTCGTACTTTACTCTTTATACTCGTGCAGAAGTTTCCAGCTTCTGTTCTCCTTCTCTGCCCTTTTTCCCATATTTTCTCTCGCTCTTTCTCTTCCTCTTCATCTCTGGTTCCTCTTGTTCGCTTTATCTCATTCTTCTCTCTTACTCTCGCAGAATATAATGAGCCACCCTTTAACACTAGGGACTCTTCTTTATTTTCAACTCAACTTCTCTCTCCATTTCTATCTCGACTCCACGAACTATGCATTTTGTGTCAATGTCCATTCATCGAGCCTTTCACCAAAGCATGAGAATTTTTCAACCAAACGAATAAAGCGAAAATAACTTAGACACAACGGAAAATGTCGAATAAATGTGCTTACTTCGGTAGAGAAAAATGTATTCAGCCAATTAGTGCATTAATTAAAATAATTAAACTATCACGAGTTATCAATTATCAGTAAATTAGCACTGATTGAAATCTGGCTGCATTGTTCAAATACAATGATAATTTCGATTGGATTACATTGATCGAAAGAAAAGAGACGGGAGCTCCTAAATAAAGTATGAACAATCAAAAACATTTCGATTCTTGTACAAAAATTTCTAACACAGGTGCGCTGATTCATTAAACGTAATTTTTTTACTCTGCAACGAACCATATATTTTCACCCATTAAATGTGGATTCACATTTTTTCACTACATTTTTCCAGTTCGTTAAAACTTTTGATTTTCCTAATTACTCATGGAATCCTATTTCTCAGAATTAATAATTGTCGTTGCTCAGCAAAACAACGCTAACTACGATCGAATTTAGTTATTTCCAAATAATAATAAAAAAGACGTCAGAGGGCGTGCAAAGATCGATAGCTCGAAATAAGAGAGATGAAGGATTGCGTATATTTATAACTACCGTACGTCGAAAGGAGGCAAAGTGAGAAATTCATAAAAGACACATCGGACGATAAAATGGCAAGGGTCCGGTTGGGTTTAATTTAACGCGTGTGCTCTCCTCTGCGAGTTCTGACGCCAGAAAGCGTTTGAAGTACGTAATGAGCCTTCTACAAGTACTCCATTGTCGGAAGTAACAAAGGGTATGAAGAAAGGAGAAAGAAAGAGAGAGAGAGACAGAGAGAGAGGGCGGGGGGGGGGGGATACATAGATATGTGGAAAAACTTCGGAGGATGTGAAAGAGAATTTTATGTGTAATGTTAGAGGTAGCCATCCCACGCTTTGTCACGTAGGTAAAAAAAATCGAACGCCTTTTATTTTCAGTATGTATAACTATTTTCAGCGTCGACTTTCCCAAGGGTATTTCTTCCGTATATACTGTTGAAAAAAATACTGAAGCTCCTAAACGCTTATTCCATTCTCTCCATTTCAAGAAATTCAATTCCACTTCAGCCAGCTGTACATTTTCTTTTTGAGAAGAAGACTTTTATTAAATAAATCAGGGATTACGAAAATTCATATATATAATTACGAAAAAATATAGCTTTTCACGAAATATAGATGTTGAGCTTTATGCATTTCTTTTTGGCAGATTTGCGCGACCAGGATGGCCAAAAAGTTATAAAAGGAATTTTGAAAATGTTGTTGGCGTACAAAGAAAATATTTTCAAATTTTGTTTTTCTGGAAAATAACTCGATAAGTTTTCTTTTATTGAATTAACAATTAGTTTTATTTACATAAACCAATACTATTCGAAGCTCATCTGATTTTCAATTAGTTCCTTAGTATAAATAATTATCTGGATCACGGATGAGAGTACCGATGTTTTTTCTTTTTTACAGAATTCGGAAGATCGTGCAAAGATATTGGTTGTCTATCCACACAGAGATGTGTAATGGTCGATCAATGCGATCCCGATGGTAACAAGTGCGGTTATCCAACATGTGTAAATGACAAGACCATCAAACGTGAGTTTTATAATATTTATATCTCAAGCGAATCTTGTTTTTTTTTTCTTCAATTGTAATTTCTTAACCCTTTGAGTCATGGTGGGAAATACGTTGTTCCATCTTTTTTTTTTTTGTAGGTTTTTGATATTTAACTACTTTTTCCACAACAAATACCCGATTTTTCATTTGTATGTGGTCCGTAGGATATTCATGAATGTACAAAAAATATGTACATTATTCATTATTTGTTAATCGCATAAATACCATGTATAAACAAATAGTCCAAATTTGTGCTTTTCCATGAAAAAATGCATTTTCTACTAATCTACTATGAAAATCGCGATGGCATTTTTTTCACAACCTTAATACGCTTCAAAAAATTGTTCAGAATTATTCCAAAATTTTCCGTTCTGTGATTTGTGTTAAAAAAATGAAGATCCGATTTTTTCTGTACTAGATCCAAATTAACAGTAGTATTGGCTGAAAACGTTCGCTTATTTTCGAATTTTTAGTTCACATTCGTAATCAGCGACCTCAAAACCCTATGCATGCAAACTTTTAAGTAAATCGAACGTAAGGAAACATGTATGCCTCAAAGGGTTAAAACAATGAGAAACTTTTCAACAGTGTTGTTGTACTTTTAAGGCATGCACTTCCCACATTCGTTTTACACATTTCTGTGATTCAACGCAAAACAAGAAAGGCTTCATAGTTTTAACTGACTTTTTTCATTAAGACATCGAATCCCATGTACATTACAAAATGTTTTATACAAAAAATAACTATTTGCTAATTAAGCAGGAAAAATTTCGCAACGTTTTTAACAACAGCTTATTCTTCTTTTTCATTGCATTTAATTTTTTTTTTAAAGCGCCTTATACGATCGAAGTTGAAATTTGATTTCATGATCTTCTATGATTTTTCTAGTAACAACAATATTGGCAATAACTGTGCTCTATTATCTCACTTTTTTCAAAACTTTATCTCATTTTTATTAACATCATTGATTCATTTTTATTTTCATGTTTTTATCTCGTATTTAAAAGTTCTAAACATCTTCAACTTGTACTTGTGAGTGTACGTGGTATTTATCTTTAAAAGGAAATTGTGTTTAAAAGATCTTGCTTTCACGTCGCAATCTCTGAATTCGGAATTATGTAATCATGTGCCATAAAAGGGGTTAAAATACTCACTGCTAACGTACTTCTAGTTTTGAGAAAGACAATCTTTTCTCTCGCAATTGAGTACTGAAGACAGACCACTAAGGATTTTAAACTATCCTCTTTAAAAGTTTTCATAAAATGAGACAAAAGGATAAATTATGGTCTTCAATTTATTTGTTACTTGTGACTAATTATTTGAATCTGTATTTTGTAATGTATAAAAATGTATTAGCAAAAAAGAAACAGTCCGCGATGCAATTTTTTCTATTTTTTATATTTCGATGAAACTTTAATTTTTTTACAGAAACTTGTGACACGAAATTTTGCGGTGGTGGCCAGCATTGCGTGAGTGAGAACGGAGTGCCAAAATGTATCAATGACAAGCCCATTTCTGGTAAGTCTCGATCAATAAAATTTTCATTTGTACTCAATGTAAATTTTTCATTCTCTGCATACAATTCATCGACGAGTATTTTCGAATGTTTTTGATTTAAAATTCCTTCACATTTTGCGAAACGAAATGTTCGATTTAACCCTCCCAATTTTTTCCTTCGATATTTATCATTTACTTTTCCTTTGTTATTATCGAAATAGAAACGTACGTTGGTAGTATTGCTTGGCGTTTAAAAAATATTTGTGTACAAACGTCTGTAACAGTTTCGTGCGAACGATCGTTCGGGTAAATTGCGACGAGTAAAAGCAAAAATTACTGGGTCTGGGCCCCAAAACGTGTAACAATATTTCTCGTATACTTTTTATTTATTTTTGAGCCCCTGCTCGAGCACTTCGCCTCATATATACATGTATACTCGTTGTGTTTTACGCTGTAGTTCCAGTAGGAGCTATTCCCTGAAACACCTTTCACACACCCTTTTCCCACTCACTCAGTCTTTTTATATTATATTTAGTACCTGCGTATATATGTTTACGTTTTCACCCCTTTCGCATGCTCTTTCCCCTATGAAAGACTCTTACTACAACCGAGTTCCAGAGAATACCCCTTACCTCTGTTCTATGTACTCGTAAATCGTAAATAACAAAAAAAAAAAAAATAGAAAAAATTTACAAGATATGGGATGGATCGAAAAATCTGAATTGATCGGAAAAAAAGTATATAACGCAAAATTGTCATGAAAATCAAAGTTATTCACATTATCGATGATGTCGTATCTACGAAAAAAAAAATAAGCTATCGATCCCATATTTTTATTTTAGAACGTTGGCAATGGCATGATACGATAAAATTTCAATCGCTATTTTTATTTCTTTCCAACGACTCAGCATGAGCTTGTTAATGATACGGAACAAATAATTATGTTGAATGTAATTTACGATTTGATTTTTATTTTTATTTTTTATTTTTATTTTATTTTTTATTTTTATTTTTATTTTATTTTTTTTATTTTCGTTAAGGTACAGAATATTAGTTTTAAAAAATTTTATTAAGAAGAGAACTTCATTGGATATTTTTTGGTGGGCTAAAATCGTAAAATACAATGGTTTCTGGAAAAAATGCATGATATTGAAGAACGTGATAGAATTCCTAAAGATCTTCGGTCTGGTTTGAAAAAAATGTATTTATTATATTCTCGCACCGGCAGCCTCGAAAATCCATTCGAATGTTCTGGGCACCTGAGAGTTGATCTTCAGATGCGTTATACCGACATATATACGTATAAAGATACGTAAATGGATCCTGACGTCTACAGAGAATATATTCCCCGTAACTTCAACCCTACAGTTGCTTTTCCAACAGTTTCTTTTGTATCTTTTCTTTTTCACGTAGAGTCTTTCGGATGACCCTAAAACCTCTTGTATTGGTACGCATATACTCATACAGTTTCAGTATGTGATACGTGCTTACCCTACAAACTTCCACGGGCTCTCCATTGATATCCATGTACATACATTGTATGGGGGTCTTCTTGTGAAATCGAAACTTTACATCGTGAATAGAATTTCTTCAAATGGAAGGGTTTGCAAAAATAACCTAAAGAAAAGAAAAGACATCGACTTAAAGTTTAAAAGTAACGGAAAATTAAAAACTATATTTTTAAATTCTTGGCGTCAAGATGCTGCTGCGTCTCTAGATATCAATGGAGACATGGCCACAAAATATAATAGTGGCCGCGAGTAGAATAAATTTAATTGAACAATGACAGGTTGAAAAAAAAAATCCAACATAACATTAATTCTTAGTTTATTTTTTAACTTTTCCTCAATGTCATAATAGATCGTGCAATCAGACGTGATTTAAAAAAAAAATATTCGATATTTTCAGAAAAAAATAAGGCTTTAGAACTTTTTATGCATCGATATTTTTTGTTCACGATCAAAAAAGTTGTTGGGGCCTACGATATTTTGACGGAAATTTGATCTTCTATACAGAGTTATAACAATTTTTCGTAACTTTGCTTTTCCAATTTTTAATGGGAATAATAAACGGTTTGGAATAATTGTCTCGATCAAAGATCCTTACGTTGCACATGGAATTTCCCATATACATGCAAATTCGTTTATGCGGATATACGTCGGAGCCTTTTTCCCTTTTAGTTTCGTACACGCTGCAGTCTTTCGTTCCATCACGTGTTTTTTTTTTTTTCTTCTTTTTTCTTTTCTTGCTTTCCCATTTCTCTACCTTTATTTCCTCTTTTTCACTCTTTTTTATACAGAGGCGTACAGAGGAGTACAAAACTCTGCGATACACTTGGACTTGAAGGGTAGTACTTAGAGTATCTACACTCTCCTCCATCTTTGCTCGAGACTCGCGGAACACACTCGCACAAACTCAACATCCTCACCATCCATCTACTTACCCCCTTTTCAAATTCTTTTTTATTTCACCTTTTATTTTCCATTTTTATGTCCATACTGAACATTTTATTCTGACGATTCAGACTTTCCCATTTTTTCCTTCGTTTCACTTTTTCTTTATGACTATTCTTTGTTTTATAATCCAATTGTAAAAAAAATATATATTACGATTCTCGAGGATACTGCCGTGTTTTGCGAGAGCGAAAAAAATATTGTCGTACTCTAACAAATGTTCTAGAGTTCAATTTGACTTTTAAAACATTTCCATGCTTGTGGCGTGACTAAAAAAATATATATTTGCATGTATTTATTAATGGTTGGTATAGACGTTATTGCGTAGACGAATAATGGCTGTTCCGAAACCTGAGTCGAAAAAAAAGTCTAAACATTTAGTTCGTGTGGTGCAGGGAATTGAAGGAACGTTCATTCGTACAGAAAGGACTCCCTGTCGGCATGTGCATGAAAACAGTCAATTATTTAAGGAGTCAGTTTCGACTAAACGGTTCGGGAACAACTGAATATAAAAAAGAAATAATTTTTCTGTTATGATTTTATTAATGATTCAAGAATACTGACTACAACTTTTGGGTCGTTTCTCCGTGATATTAGGCCAGATTTTAATGAATTACTTTCTTAACTTTTCTTAACTGTTTAGAATGAACATAATTTCACGAAGTAAGAACATAATTTTAAGATAAGAATTTTGGAAAGAAAGTAAAGCAGCTTGAATGTGACATTTTGAACCGCTATAATGAAACTGACCCCTAAATTAGCGCATTTTGGTTCCTCAATGAAACCCAACGATGAAACGTTTCGAGGATAGATCGAGGAATCAGTTGCCTACGCACTCGCACGTGGATCCAATCTCAACTCGCCGAGATTGTCCGCATGTATATTATCACTGTAGGAAATTTGTCATTTAATGTGCGACGCCGTTCGTTTGACGTGCACAGTCGTATAAAATTGTACCGTCAGTCGGACCGCCAAAAAAAAGATGATACCAGAGAATACGAGACCTTGATCGATAAAATATTTCCGAGAAGAATTTGGTCCGAAAAATCGAAAGAAAAAAAAATTCAAAAAAAAAAAAAACAAGAGCTCCGTCGTTCGACCGGAAGTCAGATTATTTGACGGACGAACGAATTTTCCAGGATACGATTCTGCGGGTGTTTCGGTCATCAATGGACATCATACGCCCACTGACAACAATAACTACAACAACAACAACAACAATCACGGTTATGTGTCAACCAACACGAATCCTTACGCAAATGCGAATGCCCCACCGATCGACGAACCCGGAAGAAATAATCCCATCTCGTCATCGACGAATTACGGATATCCTCCGTATCCAAGCTCGTCGAACAACAATAACAATAATGGGCATATCGGTTCTTATCCGCCGTCCTCTTCGTCGGGAACGAATCTCGGTTATCCGCCATATCCGACACAAAATCGCATGCCGATGCCCGGACAAACCGGCGTTTATCAACAACCTCCACCCCCTCAAGCCGGCGGATTTTATCCTGGCAACCACGCGCCTGGTTATCCTCTGTATCCAACGAATCAACAGTATCCCTCGCACTCGAATTATCCTTATCAGACAAGGAATTATAACTCGAACGCTCATTATCCCCGATACAGAGGCGCCTCAGCAAAATCCACTTGTGCACAACTGTACCATGTCGTACTTACAACATTGTCTCTCGCGATCACAACACGTTACCTCTCGTGACGTGCCACTCTCCTGCACGATCACTAATTTTTTTAATTAACCATTTTCTGTTAATACCGCGATTGATTACAATACATCATCAAATCGTAGCCATCTTGGAATATTTTCGTCAAAGAAGCTGTGTCGTTGTCACGATTGTTCTCGATAGACACTTTTTTCGGTCAACATAACTGTGGCTTACTCCGTACACGAAAGTCTTAAGGTTGATTACTTTTTCTACGAGATCCACGCGATTATATCTTTACACGATACTAGGTTTGTTCGTTTTCGCTACATTTTTTGTACTTTTTTCGATAATTATATTATCATATATTACGAAAGTTTATAAAAGTTTAGGCAAACGAAGAACCCAATGTGTTTTCTTACATGAACGATTTACTCAAACTGACAAACTTCCGTGTAGTACAAACAGTTTTTAATCAACTTACGTTCGTGCTAGATACGCACAGAAATACTCGATCGAAACGGTTTTCTTATATCGAACACGAGTGTTTAATATATAAATTATTAAACTTTCTGATAAACTCAGGTATTCAATCAAATATGGTAAACACTTGTATACCAAACAATAATGTTTTATAAAAAGTGGTAATGAAAAGTATTTAATGTATACAAATTGTTTAGTATACAACTTATTACATTGCACAAGTGGAAAACACTTTTAATTAACAAAGAAATGTGGTAATTTGTGCACTAAACACTTGTACATTAAGCTTGAGTGTTTCAAGCAAAAACACCCTCGGGTACATTCGAAATGTATTCACTGGTCATTTCCTCGATGAGTAATACACAAAAATATGTAATACATTCGTATCTCCACACGTTTGTGTTGAACGGAAAAAGATAGGACAAGTAAACGAAAAGTTTCGTTTGACAAAAATGTAAAATCTTTTTCGTATACGTGACATACCCAGTAATGTTCAAATTTATTACAAATCCGCGATGTTATACATACTTTTTACCATGTGTGAGTGTGTTTTAACGACATTGCACACGTGTTCACGCATCGAAGTGCAATTGTACGTAAAATTCAAGTGGGGCGATGTATGAACGTTGGTGCAAATATACGATATAAAGGAGCATGAAAATGCGTTTTCACGTTGTGGAGAAACGTGCGAACATTCAAGCTGGCATATATCCAACTGTACAGCGTTGAATCTTTTATGCATATACATATAGACAGGAAGGTACGAGAAGCACAGTTAAAGCTTCGTGCGTATGTTGGGGGAAAAAATTTCAAAATACATGTATTATATAAGGGGCAGTCCACGTCAAATTGACTTACGTCAGATCCTTCCATTTTTTGATTTGGTTGAAAATTTGATATCTTGTATGGCCCATTGAAAAAAGCTCTCTTGATTTTCTTCAGATTTTTTTGTCCATGCACTTGTGAGATATGATTTTTTTTCAAAATTCAATGTTTTTTTCTTCAAATGACTGTAACTCTCTCAAAAATCGACCAAATCGAACTTTTTTTTTTAGAAAAGCTAGCTTTTCACCGTACCGTTAGAAAAAAATATGAAAGAATGATTAATATTTGTATTCCGCAAAGCAAAAAACATTGGTTTTAAGATGTTTGTCCATTTTTATTTTTTTCAAAAAATTCACAAAATAACTTTGACCAATTAAATGATTTTTGAGACTAGTTCCATTGTTACGTCCCCGTGAGCTGATCGGAGTTAGAGAGGGTGTATCACGGTATTTGACTTCTTTTTTGGCTCAAGGCAATTAAGCCCTTTACTCTGGAACGGAAGCCTCGTCTTCGATATGGGAAGGAATGTGGAGATGAGTGACCGTCAAGCCGTAATGAGTCTGAGCATGCAGGGGTTAGTAGTAGGTTTGGTAATAGAAGATTATTCACTGTGGTTTCTTTTGCTTAATTAGTCCTTTTATTCGGATTTCTCTTTATTTTCCTTTACAATTCCGGGGACAAAACGACGTCGTATGTGGATCGATATTACAATTATTCGCACGAAGATGAGGATCTATGATCCGCAATAAGCTTGATTATACCGTAACTAAGAGGATTATATACCTCCTCTATTACTACACTACATTCAATTTTTCAAGTGGACGAAGAGACAACCCGGTACGGGATATAGAGTTCGACAACCAAGTGCCTAGTTTTACTACTGTTGAACTGTTGATTTCAAATAAGACTGCAATTTCGCGTCGTGGACTTGGATTTAGATTTTTAGATTTATAAATACTCGTGCTTGACTTCGGATGATTTTGTAAGGTATGCTGATCAATTCTTGATTTAATAGAGTTGGAATCTTTTACTTTGAATTTGATTTAGTAGACTTGGCGATGAGTACATTCAGAGTATAGTATTTTGTTGAGGACCCAGTCGGGTAGAATCTCCGACTGATCTGGGTTCCGATGACGACTGCCCTTTTTGGCTCTGGGCTCCCAGTTATATACCTCTTGGTCCTGTAGAATCTGCACGATGTCAAATCACCTTTGAACTTTAGCATTGATCGTAGGCTATGGGAAAGACTCCAATGGTAACGACGGCGTCGATGACGACGTTTTGCACCAACGCTGGCCATGATAACTCCGACACTGTAAACAACAGAGTTTTGACAATTTTGTGAAAGTGGAGATGTGGCTTTGAGAAGTTTTTATAGCGGTGAATTATTTGATTCTTTCCGGAACCTTCAACCTTATCTAATATATCTCTTCATTCCTGTTATTGTGGCATATAGTCTTACGCGATGAGTTGGCTGTGTATTGCCTCATCCCAGTGATAACCACGCGTGGCCGCTACGTGGTACTCTATCTCAGCGGCAAGCGTGTGTATGCTCCTTGTTGGTGGAAACTGCGTATTTGCTTTGACCGCGAATTCTCGCTGGATGCTTTGTATATATATATTCAACGATAGCTGGTCAGCCCCGCTCAGAGGCTGTAAGGCCTGGTCTTCCTAGGAATAATAACGTGGGTCCATGTCTTATGAGTCCGGTTATACTCTATTAATTATTTAATATTGACGTTGTACACACAGTGCTGTGGTTGATCATCCGATTGGCACTCAGTACTGTATATAGTGAGTTGAGGGTGGGACGTAACACCATCGTGAGCAAATTTTTCATTATACTTTTTTTTCTCATTTTGAAAAAAAAAATCATTTTTTTCCTGTCAATTTGGATCAAAATCAACTTTTTTTTTAATGTAGGTTTTTACCAGAGTCTTGGAAAAAATTACGAAATAACGATTGAAAATCGTCCCCTATATTTTTTTCAATGTTTAAGCAAAAAGCCATTAAATTTAAGACGTTGGACACTTTTGATTTATTTCAACAAATTCACAAAAAAAAAACCTTGACCAATTACACGATTTTTGAGACCAGTCCCATGTTGGAGAGATATTTTTTCATATTTCTTTTCTTAGAATAAAAAAAAAATTCATTTCTTTTTAGTCAATTCGTACCGAATAGGACTTTTTTATATTCGA
Organism: Rhimphoctona megacephalus; assembly: GCA_963989365.1. NCBI lineage: Eukaryota > Metazoa > Arthropoda > Insecta > Hymenoptera > Ichneumonidae > Rhimphoctona > Rhimphoctona megacephalus. The sequence goes on from OZ022421.1 coordinate 17,360,947, forward strand.
AATGTTGGTGTGAAACGAAATATCAAAAAAATAGTTCGATTTGGTCCAAATTGACTGGAAAAAAATAATTTCTTTTTTCAATATAAGAAAAAAAATATAAGGAAAAACCATATAATTGGTCAAAGTTTTGTTGTGAATTTTTTGAAAAAAATAATAATGGACAAACATCTTAAAACCAACGTTTTTTTGCTCCAAATTGCTTTAAACTGAGAAAAATATGGAATACAAATATTAATCATTCTTTCATATTTTTTTTTTCTAACAGTACGGTGAAAAATCAACCATTCTGAAAAAAAGTTTGATTTGGTCGATTTTTCACAGAGTCACAATCAAATGAAAAAAACAACATCTAATTTTGAAAAAAAATCATATCTCACAAGTGTATGGATAAAAAATCTGAAAAAAATCAAGAAAACTTCTTTCAATGGGCTATACAACATATAAAATTTTGAGCCAAATCCAAGAATGGAAGGGTCTGACGTAGGTCGATTTGGCGTGAAATGCCCCATATATATTGAGATGCTTGTGGCTGTATGCTCGCTCTGTTTCATTGACACAACTACGTAATAATGCATTGAGAGACTAAAAGATAACGAGAGGCGTTTATTCGTTTGAAACTGCATGAAAATGTTGAAGTGAAGAGAGTTTAAAAAAAACAAAAGTTTCTTCTCTCGTCTCGTTGCTCTTGTATTTTTATATCAAATTATTCGAATTTCGCACATTTTATTTTATTTTTTTTTGTGCTGCGAGTCTCCAGCATCACTGTCAAATGAAAGAGGAACGATATTATTGAAGCAACACAAATTTTGAACAAAAATATTGAAATTACTCTCAATGTAAATATATTCTTTGTAACCTCAATTGAAATTGTACTATCACGTGTTTTCAGATCAGTATTAATTGGGTGACTTTATCATTAACGAAATTTATATTTTATTACTAAAGGGTATCATTAAATTTTGGCTTTTTTCGAATTTAGTATTTTACTTAATTATTGACTATTTGGGTTTAATTGAAAATAGTAAATAAAATTGTTTAATGATTTGGAATCATGACAAATTAATATTCGAACAAAAATTAGGTATTCAAGTAAGCCTTACTGTCCGAAGTAAATTGAAATTAAATTCTTTGTAGATTGCGGTGTAACGTTAACTATTGACAAAATGAAACAATTTTGCTTGGTTTGTTAAATTATGATAGAGAGGAAAAGAGGAGAAATAAATAAATGTACCTACAGCGATAGTTACAATTATATTCACGCATACACAACGCGATATATACTATCGATAAGTTGAATCTCATGAATGTCATACTTAATATTAAAACCAAAAAAAAAACAAAAAATAAATTTTTCCGTCCTCGGTGGCAGTTCCCTCCGGATATTAAAGATAAAATCTCTCTGCACCACTCCCAGAGAAATTATTTAAAAAAATGTACTTCATGTAAAAAAAAACAAAAAACAAAAGAGAATGTTACGCTACTTATACGTTTATTTATTTTTGTATACCCACGATTATCCGTGCAACGTTCTGCATAAAAATGTACGAATAATAATGTTGATAATATACGTGTGTACTTTTGAAAATAAAAAAAAACGCAACGTACATCTCAATTTTTTAGATTTAAAAAGTCCAGTGTATACTCGCTTTTTATTTTTATTGCTTCTTTTAAATAACGTTATCGTCTTCGACGAATTTAACCATAATCCCCATTTTTTTCCCTAATCTCATATGATTTGTGGCAAAGGATAAACAACAGAGAATTTTTGGCCAATTAATTTTGTACAAGATTACCACCGGGTTACCTCGTTCGAGTACGAGCAATTGAATTTTTCTTCGCAGTAACGAACCTCGTTCTGTAACTTATCCCAGCATGCAAAGTGATCGCGAAGGACGTCTAGGAGCTAAAACGCAAAATGACCCATGACCCTCTTCTTGCTCGTCTGTACGATTAACTTATCGTCGAAACGTTTGTTTCTTATCAAGCAAACGCGCTATCTCACTCGTGTCAAATTCTGATGCGTCGAATCGTTAAAAACACGTCATTAAACAAAAATATACTACGATATCCACATTACGATCTCTAATCCCGATATATTTCGAAGCAAAACATGAGCGTTTCAACGTCATTGTGGAAATCGCAAAAATACAACGAAAATTTAAAAAATTACTATAAATACGAATATAGAAACTTTAAAGATCAATGAAATCAAATCTTCATAGTATCTAATTGCGTTTATACAAATTTGAACTGTATACATTATTTTAATTTTCGGTTGGACAATGAATAATCCAATATTTCTCGAATTAATTATTTGCATTAATGAAAAAATTCACATGCATATTTTATCAACAAAAATCAAAAACTTGTATCAGGTTCTGCTTCTAATAATGCACATTAATTTTCCTAATCAACACAATATAAATTTTCCAAGAAAATTAATTAAAAAAATTGATTCTTCATAAAACGATTATCGTAAAAATGGAAGTCCCCTTTGTCACCTATTTGTTTGAATGAGACAGGAACAAGAAGATTTGAGTGTGTAATTTACAAAAATAGTTCTTTATTCAATATTTTAAGTGAAAAATAACTCGATACAAAAAATATGATAAAATCAATATCAACAGTCAGAAGGCCAGATGGAGAAAAGCGTCGGCCCTTACCATCGAGATTTCACGGACGTTATAACAGCCATTTAACATCTGATGATCGTGGAAGTCGAAATGGAAGTTATCCAAAGTCGAACGACATCAGGGAGAGATCTCGTTATACACCTCGTATCCAACCTTCTGCGCCACGTACTGCTGGATCGAATTCTTACAAGACTCACGAATCTACCGATTCGAATGGTAATCGCCAATGGACTTTTTCCCGTTAAACAAACCAAATAATACGACGAAATATATCTTGGATGAATAAGATGACCTCGGCACAAAAATAAATTCAGCGACTGCAAAATCTACAAGAAATTAATCTTTAAACGGATGAGCAGTAATCACTTCATATTAATACTTTTTATCGAGATTTTTAGCAATAATATCAATTAATTGCTACGATCTAGGATTAATATTTGTTTTTTAAGTATACATATTTTCATTTCCGATCCTAAATCGTAGCAATCATCAGTGCCATAGCTATTGTAACAATATGTCATTCTTAAATAGTACTATTGTTGTTATCACGATACGTATTACACGTGCCTTCGAAAAAATGACGAGAAATGTTCGTCAATAATTTCCGGTGATCGCAAAAAAAAAACGCCATTTATCAAAGACTTACAATCCTACTATTTTAGTACGAAACTGTACTTACAGCACATGAAAAGAGTGTAAGAGTGATATTGCCAAAGTTATTGCTAATAAAAAGGAAAATATTTGTGAATACGTTTGTAGACGTGAATCGATAAACTAAATGTATTATAAAATGTTCGTAGTGATAAATAATCATCAAACGCATGTGGCTTCCCTACTAACTTTTCCCGATAGTTATTAGTGTAATAAGATTAAAATTCATGGGATTACAATTCATCAACGAATCTGATCGTCTTGTCTTTGCGATCCAGCATAATAACACTTTTTTTGCATCTGGGCAAGTCTAGCCTACGAAGAAGGACTTCTTTACGTGCCATATTGGACTCGGCATGTTTGGTCACTTGCATGCGAACCTCTTGGGCTCATGGATCACGAACGAAAGCATAAAAATCTCTATGCAACCTGCATCATGCCTTCTTTCAGTTGATCTCTATCCACCAGTGTTGGACATTTTCGCAGAGAATAACGGAGGTGAGTTTAGAGACGTGTACAGACGTCAGAATACAGATAACGTCGAATCGTCGGGATCCAGTGGTATCAAGACATCTGGAAGTTCGGGATATCCTTCTTCTTCTGGTTATCCAAGTTATCCAGGTAATATGGCAGCCAAACCCAATGCCGCGAGCGTTGGTTCTGGATATCCAAGCTCTTCCAGTTCGGGATATCCAAGCTCTTCCGGTTCGGGATATCCAAGCTCTTCCGGTTCGGGATATCCAAGCTCTTCCGGTTCGGGATATCCAAGCTCTTCCGGTTCGGGATATCCAAGCTCTTCAGGTTATCCAAGCTCTTCAGGGTATCCAAGCTCTTCAAGTTATCCAAGCTCTTCAGGATCACGCTACCCAAGTTCTTCAGGGTCAGGTTACCCCAGTTCTTCAGGGTCGGGCTATCCAAAAACTTCGAGTTATCCAAGCTCTTCTGGTTCAGGTTATCCAAGTTCTTCCGGTTCTGGATATTCTTCAAATTCGGGCTATCCTTCCAGTGGCTCTAGTGGATATCCATCCAGAGGTTCCGGTTATCCATCATCGGGAGGTAACGACGACTCGATCAGACGTTCAAGCGCAACAGCGGTAAATGCCGGGTACCCAAATTCCGGTGGTGGTTATCCGAACTCCGGTTATCAAAGTAACGCCGGATATCCGACGCAGTATCAAGGTCAATCGGCGGTAGGTGGTTATCCAAGTCGGACCGGTGGTTATCCGGCATCTGGCGGATATCAGGGACAATACAACAATAACGGGGCGCAATATCCGGGTTCCTATCCACAGCAGGGCTATCAACAACCTCCTTATGGTGGATACAATGACTATCAACGTTATCCCAACGGATATCCCGGAGGAGATTACGCCCAACAAAAACCTAAAAAACCCAGCATCACCGATCAAATAACAAATTATGCGAAAAATCTGGCTCAGCGTGTACTCACTCAGACGATTATCGATAAAGTATCTGGTCGCAGCTGAATTGCTACCGATCTTGGAATAATATTACCATATAGAGCTTTATATACAGAGTGTCTCAAAAGCCACGCCCCAACGGCAGGAGCTAGCTAGATTGCAATATTCTAAGGAGAAAAACCCTTAATCAATTCTCCAATGTAGTGTTTAAAACATATGAATGAAATAATTAGTGATAGTTATTTCGGCGTGCCGATAACAAATGGACGTGAGATTCATACATGGTTGAGCGGAGAGCAAAGCAAAAAAGCATTTATTTCATCAAAATTTTCCAATCTCATGTCCTATAAATCTGAGGCGAGAATTTTGGGATACTCTGTATGATATATAAAAATAGAATTCAATGCTCGCTCGAATACATTCCAAAGTGTTAACGCGCACGAATATACACACAGGTGATAATTTTTGTTCAAAGAAATACTGATAAATTTAATAAATATATATTTATCGTTATCCCGCCATTTACACCATTCCACAAAAGTTAAAAACAAGTCTTTTTCATATTTTTTTGGTAAGTAGTAATGACTTCCTTTTGCTATAAATAGTATAAGCTACGTAACGTAAGATAATAAAAAGAAACTTGGATTCTTTTTTCGACTCTTCGAGGATTTGCTTCCACACCACGTAGCAACGACTTTTCTCAATCGATTGGCAAACACGCATGGAGTCTCGGGAATAAGGGTAAGTACAAAGGATAAAAGGATGTACTAACGCAACGAAACTCCTAGCCGACGAAGAGTCAACGAAGATTTGATCTGAAAAAACTGAAATGGGCTTTAAAAATATACGAATCATTCGTTCCGACGATGGATTACCTTTGTTCGTTAAATTGTCTTTACGACAATGGATAAAAGTCGAATTGCAATAATGTTTTATTTTTATTGCGAAATTTATTCTCTACCGCGATCAATAATTCATCGATCCTTGCATTTAAGTACAATCAATTTGAAAAAAATGGGAATTTGATTTTGGAATTAAGCGATATTTATGTGGGGATTGCAAAACCCATTTGTTTTTTGCACTCCATGTATACTAGGATACTGAACTGAATGTGAGTTCAAAGACCTCCATTCCTAACCAGAAAACAGCCAGTGCACCTGCTCTGGGATCCCACGCTGACAACGTAATTTCGAAACTATTTGCCCGATAAGAAAATTGCCAAAAGCTTACCATTGCTGGGTAGGAAAATGAGATAACTCTTGTATGATTATTCAATCAAGTTTTTTGTACAACTCTTTTAATAAACGCACATAAATCTGCTTTATCTGCAGCCAGTCATTGTCAATACAAATTTAAAAAGTATGGTTATTTTTGTTCTTGTTTTAAAATTCGACTGGTGTCAATTAGGGAATATTGCAGATTAAGATCTAGAGCCGGGGAAATACCATTTTTTATATTAAATAAAGTGGAGTCCCTTTGACATTCTAGCGTCCACGACAAGGTATCGAATTTCCTAAATTCACAACACACAGTTTTTAAGATATCTTCTATATCGACGAATGGTAATTACTATGCTGCTTTAAATCCATTAAAACAAATAATTACAATAACAATATGAAGAATAAATCATTTGCTCACTTTGATCATTTTACGAGTGCTTAACAATTATAACGTAATCATTGAAATTTCAAATATAATCGGTTCGAAGATTTTTAGCAGCTTTTACCATTAACTGATCACTTATTCTTGGCAGTTGTTAAAGTCGATTTTTTATTCATGAAAAAGTTTGATAGAGTTGCTGAGGACCAGACAGAACGAAATATCGGCTCATGGCTAGTTAGAAAATGAGGGGAAGTGTCGCTCTCGACTGACTGAATGTTGAAGAACTGTGCTCATTGACTGAGAGAGAACTGCGTGTATGATGATCACGACGCCGACGCGGCACGAAAACCGCGATCTCTTTCAAAGAACGCCGGCTGTACAGCTTCGTATACTCTTGATTCTCGCACGCTGTTCTTCAGAAACGTTTTGACCCTCGTACACGTCGCAACGTAGTCACCATTGTACTTTAAACTTTTTCTTGTTCTTTACACTCGAGAACACGTGACTTCGAGTAAAACTTGAAACAATTTAATTCTTAAAAGAAATAAAGATTTATTCACAAAATAGCAAAGTTCCTGGATGCTGTTAATTGCAATAAAAATCAATCCAAGTTACAATATTGAACATGGACTTCAAAAAATTCTGTAGTTTTCATTGTGTTTCATAAATAATTGATTACAATGCTTGTGACAGTTGATATAACTCTTTATGATAAAAATCAAATTGAACAAGAGCTGATAAAAATCGTCGGATTTTGTGTTCAAAGGATTATGTGACTGGAAATGTTGAATTTCGAGTTTTTTCGTGATACTGTGCAAAATGTGGTATTTCGGTTGATTTTTTATTTCACCAGTGAAAAAACGATGGCGAAGTCGATAATTTTAATAAGCGGTGATTAAATTTCTGTGCTAATTTGAAAATAGAGCAATTAACGGTATTCTTGTTCCCTCCGCAGTTTGTGCCTTTTACGTGAGACACGGGGTTGTTCCAAGACGGCGAGCAAATCGAGTTTTAATCGTTGAAGCTATGAAAAGAAGAGGAAAATCTCTCGCAATAAGACTAACGAGGCTGTGCCACGTGGGGGAACAATCCGCAAAAATAATTCGAGTGTTAATCGGCGAGACATCATCTCGCCAGATCGCAACTTCCAATATTTACGTCGAAATAAAAAATCCTAGAAAATTGTAAAAAAATTGTATTTTTTGTTTGTTTTACTTTCGGGGATGCTCGATAATCATATCCACGCTTTCAAGGTAATTCATCTTTCTGCTCTCTCGCCCTTTTTCTCAATTAGCGTACAGAGTAGTTCGAAATTAGCATTATCTCCCTTTTCGAGAGGGGCAGATTATTATCGCGTTGGATGAACCAGTATGAATAATGAGCGAGAAAAAATTAGAAATTTGATTAATGAAGAAAGGTCACTTTTTTACAATTATTTTCTAACTATGCTTTTAATTGCCTTTTTTCTCTTCGAATAGACATAACAAAAGTTCTATCAAGATGCTATATAGAAGATGTATTTATTTTTAAAAAATCCAAGATAATACATTCGAAGTCAACTTATTACAATAAAAAAATAGTGATTTTGATCGTTTGATTGATCGACTTTTGACATTTTGCGCTTACTAACCCACTTTGCCTCGACGTCAAATAGACAATACACCTTTTGTTCTTAGACGAGGGTAAAAAATCCTCTTCATCCCCCCTTTTTACCGAAATAATTTCAGCGTCGAGATCGAGTTTTTCAAGTATTGACATAATTTGACCGAAATTTAATTAATCATTTTGATTAGCCCAACATTTCGGCTCACCCTCATCGGCCAAGATAGACAAAAAGGTGGTGCCGTGAAATTGATTCTCTCGTAATATTATTTCAGCCCATACCGACGTGATGAATAATCCCCTCACAAAACAGCATGTATGCTGTAAAAAAGTTGAGACAAGCACATTTACTCCCCCCAAATAGTTGTTCCGATAAAAAATCTCCTTCTGAACGCGAACCATAACAAAAAAACCATAACAAAAATTATAAAAGAGATTTCGTCCCAAAAAAACCAACCTTGCAAAAATTCTCTCATTTACATCAAATCTCTCAAAAAATTATAGGAAAAACTCACAAAAAGTTATAAGAGAGCCTCATAAAAATTTACCAATCAAATTATAGTCTCACAAAAGATTTCAATTCAAATCCGACCAAAAATTAAGTCTAAACTTTACAAAAATAAATTAAAACTATAAATCATTAATTGTAAAATACAATAAAGCCTATTAACCTCTAATAAAAAATCTTCCAATTAAAAATATGGATGTGCTACATCCATACAAAAAAACAGTACAGTTGTTCTACACGAAAAGAACAAGAATAAAAAATAAGAATGAAAAAAAAATTCGGATACAAAAAAAAATTCAAAAGAAAAACTTATTTTATAATTTAAATCAATTTGCTTAATTCATTCATGGTTACAAACTCGCCAAGTACTTCGGCCGAAATTTTTTTTTCAATCTAATTTTTTTCTTTTGAAATTTTTTTTTGTATCCGAATTTTTTTCCATTTTTATTTTTTATTCTTGTTCTTTTTGTGTAAAACAACTATACTGTAGCACATCCATATTTTTAATTAATTGGAAGATTTTTTATTAGAGGTTAATAGGCTTTAATGTATTTTACTATTAATGATTTATAGTTTTAATTTATTTTTGTAAAGTTTATACTTAATTTTTGGTCGGATTTGAATTGGCATCTTTTGTGAGATTATGATTTGATTGGTAAATTTTTATAAGGCTCTCTTATAACTTTTTGTGAGTTTCTAATTTATTGAAAATTTTTTGTGGGGTTCTCCTATAATTTTTTGAGAGATTTCATGTGAATGAGAGGAATTTTTGCAAGGTTGGTTTTTTTGGGAGGAAATCTCGTTTATAACTTTTTATTAGGGTTCGCGTTCAGAAGGAGATTTTATACCGGAACAACTATTTGGGGGGAGTAAATGTACTTGTCTCAAGTTTTTAACACCAAATATGCTGTTTTTTGCGGGGATTTGTTGACTCTTTGTATGAAATTCATAGCTTGCCACTTAAACATGTCTATATTGTATACGTATCTGAATGATGCAAAAGAATTAATGTTTTTTCCGGTATTACAGCAAAATATGGTAACATTTTATCAAAAAGTGATTCTCTCAATAATTGGATCCTGAATCAAAATTTTAAAGGTCGGTCAAGCGATTTTTTAATGATTTCGGCTAAAATTGGATACATGATCGAATTTTGAGTTGGTGTATCGCGACTATATTCGGACCAAAAATGCAATGTGAAATATTGATCTAAGAAGTGTTCAAATAAATTCAATCTTCGTAATTAACCGTCAATACTTATCAAATTATTAGATTACTTAAAACGTACAGTAGTTCTGAGAAAATATGACGCATAAAAGAACAACGAACAAGTAAAAACTTGAATTTTTTTTAGTTTTGTAAAACAAAAAAATATTCAGAAAATATTACACTAAAACATCTGTGCCAACAGATCAACGGATCGGAAAATATTCCATAAAAAATGATACCGAAGAAATACTCCAACAGCATCAGAATGCACCGAAAGTTTTGAAATAAAAGTAATCATAACAAAACGAGATTTTGAAACAAAAAAGTATACGCACAAAATTTCGAGAGCAAAAGTTTGATTGGAAAAAAGAATTTTGGCCGAAGTACTAGGCGAGTTTTTCTTTTATAACGTTTATTGATCACGAATTATATCTCATGAGCAATAGGTAAAAAAAACTGGTGAAGTACTTATGAAATTTTTTTTTCTCAAATCAAATATCTTTTCGCTTAAAATTATTTCGCATCACTTGATTCCGTTTTGGGTTGCAAGTGCAAATAGTATTTTCATGTATTTAAGGTCTCTACCACTCTAGGATGGTTCAAAACCATGTATAATTCAAATCTAGGGTGGTATTTTACACCATTATCTCAGTTATATAAAAAACGAAGAGAGTAGTTTCCAAATAAACCTTATTATTGCATGCAAGGGACATTTTATGATAAAAGAGAAGAGGTACCGTTTTCGACTCCGTTCTAGAATTTTCGTTCAGAAAAATGGATTGTTGGGGCTAGGGTTAATAAAAAAATTATTTATTTAGACACTGTTCAAAAGTTTATTTATTGAATTACACTTCATTTTTGCATTATCATTCTTCTATCTATAATAAAAGTCACTTTAACCAAAAGTTGAAACTGACCGCGATCTTTATAATCACCATTCTCTTAGTTATCAAAAAAACGAAGAGAATGGTTTCTCAATAAACCTTATTATTGCATTCGAGGAATATTTTATATCAAAAGAGAAAAGGGATCGTTTTCGACTCCGTTGTAGAGTTTACGTTCGGAAAAAAATTGTAGGGGCTAGGTTTAATAAATTCACATCCGCGATCTTTATAACTTTATTTTTTTTAACCTCACAACTGTCACTATTAATATAGAATTTCACATCCGCGATCTTTATAACCTTTTTCAACTCACAGCTGTCACCGTTATTACATGAAGAAAAGTCAATCGGCTGTCACATCAACGAACACAGTCTCACATATCACCAGAATTCTAGTTACAACTAGTGTCACTAGACAGCGAATGCAAAACGTCAAAAAATGTGTGCGAAAAACGCACCATTTTTTTGATGTCACGGAAGAATGAAATAATGATATTTCCAATATGCGTTAGGCTATAGAGTTCTAAATAGTCACGATCGAAAGAAAAAAAAATAACAAATACGTGATTCCGCAATATTTTTCAAAATGTTGTAATTCATTAAATATCGCCAAAACAATTTTCGAAAACTATTCGAAACCGCTCTGCTTGCTGTAAAGGCTCTAGTATAGTAGCGACTCGTCTTTGACATTATAGTATATGTAAATGTACTTGTCTCGAGTCGCTACCGCGACTCCAGATCGGACGTCAACCTGATACAAAATGTATATCTTGAAACGTAACGCGTTGACAATTTGAATCTCAAAAGCATCCAATTCCTAAGGGGTTTGAAAGTCTTTGAAAATAAGAGGGAAAATGACGATCGAGTTGATAGGTACACGAAATGTTCCAAAAGACGCGTGAGTGCCGCAGAGGATAATTGGTTTATGGAATTATGAAAAATCCTCATCCGTTTTTCTCATTGATGTACCGTTAATTAAATATTATTTCATCATTTTAAATAGCCAATTCCGAGCGCTGATAAGAGAAAATAGGAGTTACAATCGTTGAATAATCATGCTCGAACCTATTTGCTGCAGCTAAAGGTCGGGTCTGCTTTTCCTATTCTACGTTCTTTCTCAACGTCACACTGGTTATTATTAATTAAATATCTCGTCAATGATAGGTTAGATAGATAAATACTTCTAGACGTTTCTTTTTAAAATTTTCTACATTTTCTATATCTTCATTTCAAACTGTTGGCTTGACATCAGAGACATCCTGTAGGATTCTGCAGGATCTCGAGAGACGAAGCAACTAGATATCTCATAAAACAGCTAACAACTCTAGATCAGGTCTATCGTTGAAATAATAAGAGCTACTGGGGGAATTACTACACCCTCGTTTCATGAAAGCATGAGATTGTAATCTTAGAAGACGTCGACTGATAATTACTACAAATCGACGTTAATCAGAATAAATACAATCGAAAATCATTCAAAATCAAGGTGACATAATTGAGTCGCCATTCAAAGGAGTTGCCTCGTCAAAGCGATGCTCCATGAATTTTCTCGAAATTCTGAAGACATTTTCAGGGCACGACGATGTCATTACTTGCCAAATTTTTGAAATATTCGCCATTCTGGATTTGAAATATTTCCTACCGGATTTGAATACTGTATTTGTTTAATAGTATAACTTATTTGAATATATAACAGGTAGAGGGAGAAAGCGCTCATATGGGAGGGGGCCACTGAGCTTGGAAAGTAAACATATATATATATATATATATATATATATATATATATATATATATATATATATTGTAGAGAAAATTTTTTTGAAACATGTTTGCGAAATAATTCAGGTCGTATAACAAGTTCGAGTATTTCCAGAGGTCGCAGAAAAAAAATTATACCATTGGAAGCGCATTGAACACATTAGTTTGGGAAAGTTTCATTTTTTCGAAAAGTCGAAGAGTCTTCGCGTGACCTCGATAAATATGCGGTGCAACTTGTCGCCGTTTAAAAACTATCTATTTAATACTTGGCGTCAAGACGCTGCAGCGTCTTTAGATCAAAGATTCCGCAGTTTTTATTCTACTTCTTGTATGAAGAACAATAGCAAATTTAACTTGTTCGTGATAGTTTGGAAGTCATGCTCTCGATTTTTTTTAGAGAAATCTCGATTACAAATGATGAAAATATGATTGAGTTTGTGGAGAAAAAAATTAGGGTTTTGGCTGTTCAGTTTTGGAAATATAGCGATAGAAAGAAAAAGCGAATAGAAGAGATGTGGCGCACTTTATTATTTTCGAAACTTTGAATTTTGTTCGAGGTATATTTTCCATTATTTTATAATTATTGCATTTTTATAAGATATAACAACTAACATTATTACGAAATTCCGCAAGATTTATCCAAGTTTTCATACACTGACCGGAGCTTCAATTTTGCAACATTAATACAGCGCGACACTTACCTAGTCATGAAATTATTTAAATATCGAACCATTTTTCCTGAAGGCTTCCAACATGGACTGACCTTCAATATGCTGTGAAAGTATCAAAAAGAAATAAACACTTCCCGCGGGATAAAAAGGTTTTTCACGACTAATGGATTGAACGTAGTGATTCACGATGAAACTTTGCATAAAAAAAACTCTTGAACTCGAGAGAGAAAGGGCTACAACAGAAAGCATATCGCAGGAAAAAGGTTGAGAGAGTCTCGTTATTAGCAAAGCACGAGAGGGTGGATTAATCAATCATCCTCACGTGGCAATATGTCTGTTTGCTAGCACCGGTAAATTAATGCTTCAACTAATACAGCAATCACACATATATTCTCTTTGTTAATAAATATATTTTCACAAGATCAAAAATCCCATTATCAGCATTAATCATTCTTGATATATCATATTCGCATCGCAGTTTACGGTTTCTAATCACTAAAAAAGATTTTCATCCAAATCGTATTGGAAATGAAACGATGAAAACTAGAAATTGAAAACTCGGCCTATTGCCGTCGTTAAAAAATAATGCCTCAGAGATCTTAGGAGATCTGTACTTTTATACAATTAATTAATTTTAACGATTTCTTCTCGACCTTTACTCCACTTTGCTGTCTCATTTTCGAGAATATATTTATCGATTTGAAGGAAAAAATTGCTCAAAGTGGAAACGGACACTTTGATTTATAACTGAAATGGACGATGTGAAAAAAATGTGAGCATCGTAAATTCTATCGTTGTCGAGATAACGATACATATCGAACGATTCTTTTCTTTGGCCAAAACTCAACGATGTAATCTATCAACGTCGAGCAAATGGATGAGTATAATTCTGTGAAAAATATTTCGTACACCTACGGACCCCGCCATTAATGCGTAACATCGATAATTAAACTCGAAAGAGTATATCGTGATTCCTTCACTCTATTCATTCATATTTTTTTCTATTCCACTATCGATTTTCGAGCTTTTCAATCTCTCCGATTTATCGAAATCCATTGTGCTGACTCTGCTTTTTTACTTCAATGCAATCCGAAATCGTAAAACTTCTATGGGGTCACCGTTTACGATCTAGTACGGTTCGCGTGAAAACCCCATGAATATACGGAAGTTCACCATAGAGACCGAACTATTCTTTGACGAAACGTATTCAATCGCGAAAAGCGAACTAATCGAAGTGATGTAGATGCACAGAAAGTGAAAGTCCTTCATAGAATTTTGGAATTAAAAAAAACGATGAAATTAGTAGAGATTTGACTGATAAACAAGTTGTTTATTTCTGGTTTGAACCTTTTTTTTATGAAAACACAAACATATCAATGTCGCTCTTGCAATATTCAACGTAAATAAGCGTAATCTTTCAAACACGATATTGCGAGAACGTTTCATGAATGTTTGAAATTTTAGAAAAATGGTAAGCGCATATCATTTTCTAAAATATTCCTTTTCAGCTGATTGTATAACGGTCATTTTTCTCTTCTCCAAAGCACATAAAATCGTGGGGTTTCATTACTGATTACTTTTTCTCATTTCGAAATAGTTCGTCAAAATCGCGTGTTGCACGACGAATGGATTTTCCAAGGCTTCGTGCCAGAGAATGTATACCACACATTTGCTGAGCAATTGAAGGTGTTGCTGATAAAAACTTTCTCAATTAGACTTTCTGGTTTTCTACTCTCAGCTATAATCATTAGGGCAAAATTATATGCAAGGTGAAAAAAGAGCTTCTACTAAATGAAAATTTTACTAAAAAGAAGAGTCAAATATTAATTGATTGGGTATTATAAAAATATATTTATATATATCCTTAGCATGAATTTAAGTTGAACTGATATATTTGATAATTTTTTTTTCAGCTTACCATGCATTCACGAGAAACGTAATAATAAATTAAAAATTAGTTAATATTCTCCAACAAAAAAGGACTCATTAACGGGAGAAACCAGTTTAGGAGGCCGAAATTTTAGTGTTTTTCGTGAATTTTTTTAACAGAGAAGGAATAATCAGAATTTGTTTAAACTTGGAGGATATTTTATTCATATTTTGTAGTACACTTTGTAATTTTTTCAAGTCATTTCCGCTGGAAATAGTGGAATTAGAAGCTGCTGTCCATGGATGATCGCCATCCGAGTTTTTTGCTGGTGGGCATTCCTGAAGTCACAATTTTTATCTGTAATCATTATAATTTTCTTTTTTCATTAATAACATATTTCCTAAGAATATGAACCTAATTGTGATAAAAAAAGTTGAAAATTGCATGTTTTTGAGGTGTTTGAACACAATGTCATATTTTTATACCATGTTTTTTCACCTTTTTTGCATTAAAAAAAATATTTTTAATAATAATATCATCCCAGAGTTAGGTTCATAAAGATTGTAATTGAATAAAGAATATCCACACAAATTTTCAGAACGATTGGTCAATAACTTTTTGAGCTAGAATGTCCACCAGTTGAAAAAAAGTCGTCCATGGACAGCAGCTTCTAACTCCACTATTTCCGGCGAAAATGACTTGAAAAAATTACAAAGTGTACTTCAAAATATGAATAAAATATCCTCCAAGTTTAAACAAATTTTGATTATTCCTTCCCTGTTAAAAAAAATTCACGAAAAACACCAAAATTTCGGCCTCCTAAACTGATTTCTCCCGTTAAATAAGGGAGCGTCCATTAATCACGTGATGCATTTTTGGCCATTGTTGACCCCTCCCTTCCTCCACGTGATCCTAAGTGATGTTGTGGCTGACTCCCCTCCGCCCCTATATATCACGTAATTCATTAGTTGTCTTAATACTAAACGAATTGAATTTTATAATTTTCTGAATAATTCTCGATTATTATAATTTTAGTACAAAGAATTTTTCATTGCGAATCTGAAAATTTTTGCCGACTATTTATTAGTGATTATTTCGTTGACAATAAGTAGTTAAAACAATTTTTTGTTTTCATAATTACGCTCGTTTTTGATTATAAATCATTAGGAATTTAACTTAAAATTAATATTTATTTCATGAATAAACTACTTGTCGTTAGATTTAAACAAATCAAAAAAGTACAAACAAGGCTTTCCGAATAAAATGTTTAACTGTAATTTGAAACGTTAAAAAGAGTATCTTCGATTAAATATCAATCATCAGCCCAAGGTATACAGCCCAGTCTGAATATACGTTTAAAATGGAAATAAGTCGATACCACAATTTGCTATGGCACGACCGTCATCTCAATTTCAGGGGGGAATTTGTTTTTGTTGAATAATTCGCCCATTTTCAGCTTTTGACTGAAAACAGTCATTACCAAACTTGTAAAAAATGTAATTCTCTACAACTTTGGTCATAACAATTTTTTGTCTACAATCGATGTTTTCTAACTTAAATCTGAAAAAAGGGCAAAATTAAATTATTGCATTATCGCGTTTATTTTAACCTTTAGCCTGTAAATGAAAGAAAACAACCTTGCAGAGAATACAATTCTCTGCAACTTTAGACCTTACCTTTTTTCTTGTAGAATCAATATTTAAGGTATTACGCCTGCGGTAAAGGAAATGAGTGGTAGAAATTATTTCACGAACCATTTTACAATTGAATGTCTTTTTATAACATAGAATAAGAATCATCTTTATTCAAAATATAACTCTTCTCCGCACCTCCACAGGGGTTGAGTTTCAGGCACGTTTTTTTTTTGCCGTGGCCTTGTAGGCCTAAACCACACGTTACTATTGGGAAGTTTATTTCGTTTTTTTGGCGTTTTCTTTCTTTTAAGTTTTTGGGATCGGAAAAAATTACGTAGATCAGATTTTAATATCTTACATAAAATTTAAAAAAAAAGTAATTCGGATTTCAAAATTTTATAACTAGAAAAATGAAATATACGTCATTGGAATCATTAATATTTGCAAGAACAAATTGGAATTCCGATTTCAAAAACTTAAGATGAGAATAACTAATAATAAGAAAACGCAAAAAAAAACGGAATAAACTTGCGAGTAATAATGCGTGGATTAGACTTACAGGGGAAACCACGTCAAAAAAACGTGCCTGAAACTCTACCCCTGTGCTGATGCAGAAAAGGATTCTGTTTTGAATAAAGATAATTCGATAATTTGAATAATGTTTTCGCACTACTCATTACCATATGCACGGTAAAGACTTCAAACATTGATCCTAGGAGGAAAAAAAGTAAGAACCAAAGTGGTAGAGAATTGTATTCCCTACAAAGTTGTTTTCTTTCATTTATGCGCTGACGTTTAAAATAAACGAAATAATACAATAATTTAATTTCGCTCCTTCTTTCAGACTTATGTTCAAAAAATCGATCGTAGCCCAAAAATTATTATGACTAAGGTTGTAATGAATTGAATTTCCAACAGGTTTAGTCAGAATTATTTTTTAGCCAAAAGTTCGGAACGGCGTTATTTAACAAAAATAGCAGTCGACGCCAGTGCAAAACTTAAATTACTAAACTAAGTTAGAAAGAGAAAATTCTGGTATCACCGCTTTTCCATTTCAGACCTTCTTTTTGTACATAGTGCCAGTGCTGAAATCATCAAAAAAATACAAATTCATCGGAATCGACATAAAAATTTCGCGTAAAAAATATACGTGTTACTTGTAACATTGTACCCTTATCATCCCTCTCGTGATCTACCACTATGTTTTAAGGGCGAATCCTCCTTTAGAAAGCTCAAAAAATCGATTTTTTTTAATTGCTTAAATCTATTCCTAATATATCTAAGAATATGTATCTAAAGTTATAGAGGCTAATTCGCAACATTTTCAAAGATACAGCATTAAACGCAGTAAGGTGTCGAGCAGATATACGAGCGCTCGGGCAGCTGGAAAGCGCGTTTTCTCGAGTTTTCGTTTTTATGATTTTTCTAAACTGGCGGGCGTGATTGCAAGAAAACTAGACAACCAATCAAAACGAACCAAAGCTCGTAAGCTTCAGTTTTGCATTCTCTTCTACTTGAACTAAAAAGATTCATAAAAAAAAATTTTTAAACAACTTTTTTAGCAAGTTGAAATAATTTTTTTTTTTTGCAGAAAGCACATTTTTTTCAAATCTGAGAAAAACTTTAGATTTCACAATTTTTTGGGTTTTTCTTAGTTCGCCTAGACGAAAAATATATGAAAAAGAATTTTTTTTTTGGGTTTTTTGTTTTAGGCAGAAATTACGAGCTTCATCTTTCCCGCCGATTGAAAACTGGTGTTGCCCAAATGTGCATAAAAATCGGCTGCGTTTGAATATTTTTTTCTCAAAAAAATTTTTTTTAAATGTTTAAATATGCAATTAAATAATCTGAAAAGTTTACTGGACCTGCTTTTTTCTGTCCTAAAAAAATTCCCCCAAAAACGCTTTTTTTCGGCCTTCTAAAGGAGGATCCGCCCTTAATAGATCCCCCCCCCCCCACTGCGGCTTCGGACCTCACGCGATTAATGGACGCCCCCTAATATCTTTTCAAAATTTATTTTTATCGCTTGTGAATAGGAACTAAATTTAATTGGATGAATTTCATTGCTATTTTTAAATCTCTTACGCAACCATTGAAAACTTAGTTAATTGACAATTAGTATAAATCTTCAATGAAAAGACTATTGGTATATATTATTTTTCTGAAAATATGTTTTTAGTGCTGGTCCATTGATGGGATTTGGAAGGAAGAGGATATACGCAAGGGAATGCATCGATGCAACATGAGGATGTGTCAGCAAGGGAAGAGCAGTGTTTCATTGCTATGGGAGTTTTTGAAACATTCTCGAGGTATCGAGCCTCGTTTTCATCATGAAACATCGTGAAGTGTAGATAGAGTGATATTTGAATAAAATTTTAGTGAGGAAAAAAAGTGTTAAAACATGGAGTCTCGTCAAAATTGGAACACGTCGAGATCGACGGTTTTGGAGTCGTTGGTAAATTTGACAACGGTGTGTTGTGCTCCAAACAGCTCCGATCAACCGAGCTTCGAAGAAATCGGTCCTGGCTACGATCACGTTTTGGTAAACCGCGTCGTAGAAATCGTCGTTCCATTATTTTTTGGTGCAATCGGTATTGTCGGTCTGATCGGTAATTTTCTCGTCGTTATCGTTGTTTTGGCAAATCCGGGAATGAGATCACCCACGAACATTCTCATCACTAATCTCGCCATCGCCGATTTACTTTTCGTTATTTTTTGTATTCCATTCACCGCTACCGATTTCGTGTTACTTTATTGGCCGTTTGGCAATGTTTGGTGCAAAATCGTACAGTATTTGATAATCGTTACCGCATGTGCGAGCGTTTGGACCCTCGTTCTCATGAGTCTCGACAGGTTAGTAAATTGCTTCATCTTTTTCTATACAGATTTTTATGGAATTCGAAGTAGATTAAATTTTTTTGGTAGATAATAATTAAATCGTGGATCGACAGCGATGAGTACGCGGTCGGTGTGTGGCTCCGGCGATCACCAAACTTAAGCAGCCTCGGGCGAGGCCAATATTTGGTTGGGTGACCATTTAACCATGCACCGACGCGCGCATCAATCGCTGAGCGGGAGCCAGTTTTTCTGAGTTTCTAATGGTGTGCTAATCACTTGAAACTCAGAAAAAATATAGCCGCCTATATAAGCCGGGTTTTCCACAGTTTCTCATGGCCCTCGTGCAAATGCGATAGAGCGATGCATTAAGAAAGAGTGGCTGGGGGTAACACTCTTAGGAAGTTTCTAGGAAACATGGAAATTAGGAAATTGGAAATTAGTGAAGTGGGATTAAAGTGAATGAGTATGGGCTCGTAAAAATCCGCGAGGGTATACGCAGGAACAATAAAGAAAAAAAAAATAATAATTCGTGGCAATTAATCAAATTACTTGCGATCACCACACTTACTGCATTACTTGCAAAAGATTGAAAAAAAAAAAATATTCAATAACTTTTTCCTAAAATAATATTTTTCCTCTTTCCGTACCGGCTTCTTTAGAATCAAACTACATTTTATTACTTTGATACTCAATATATATTTTGTAGTAATTATCGAACCGTGGTTTAATGACCATCGTCTATGCTTTTCTTTTTTTATGCTTTCGAAGGAACTCTGCTTTAAGGAGGTTGGATCGCGACGATACAATGTTGCCATGCTAAACCATGTTAAAAACATAAAAAATTTCCAAATGATAAGAATTTAATAAAATTTCGTAAATGTATTCTTTAAAAATATATATGACAATACAATTTTTTTTAGATTTTTATACCATATATTTCTCGAGTAATTGAACACTAAAGTTCACGTGTATAAGCATAGAGTTTACATATATACAGTTGTACATCTCGTGCATAAGAACTTCGATTCAACGCTCAATTATTCGATAACCATGTGGTAAAAAATTTTGAAAAAAATTGTGTTTGTATACTTGGAGCCAAAGAATGTTATCACCAAATTTGATCAAATTCTGATTATTTTGATTTCGTGATCCAACCTCCTTAATATAACATTTTTATTTTATTTAATCTTCCGTTTATGTTTAAATCACAATCAGTAAATCAACCATCTTCATTTTTTTTTTCATATCAAGTTTCACGTAAATAGTAAAAATGCTATACATCTAGAAGGGGTCAGAAGTCAATCATTTTTTTGGCACCCCTTGGAGCAATTGGACGAAGGATGTGGTTAAAAAAAAACATACACCATTAAAAGTGTTTACAATTGTATTTACTTTTAAAAAAGTGATGCGGCTGCGTGCAGCTTCGTTAAGAGACTTCTGTTTAAGCAACTGGTAAAGAAGAATTGAAAAAACCACTCGATCGATGTCCTTTGTTCAGTCGTTCTATAAAAAATTATCTATCGTGTGTCAAAGGTTTATTTTTTTGAATCTTTGTTTTTGTTTTTTTTTTTAGAAAACAAAATATTTTGATTGATAAATCGCTCTTTGTTGTTTAATAAAATATACATAAAAATATTAATTTATTATACAACTTCATATTTTTTTTAGCTGTTTTTAGGCAAAGTTCAATCTAGTACCGTTTTGACCTTTTTTTAACGAGGTCTCTTCGCGATATCGTATCTCGTATCATTGTCGTGTTTTACTTATTTGAAATAAAAAAAAAATTATATACATTTCTCAAAATGTATGTCTTTAACTATGAAAAAGTAAAAAGAATTACATTTGGAATAATCTAGTTACTACGAAATCTAAAAAAAATTGATTACCCATAGTTAACCCTTCTAGGTGTAAAGTAAATTGAAATGTTTTAATCGTTAATAATTTATCCCTGACAATCAGCAAGAAAAGTGGAATTGATAAACTAGTCATGCAAATTTATGTTTAGTTATTCAAAATGTCTGAATAAGCATTTTTTTCTATAAAAATTTATTGGTACCATTGATTTTTTTCATTTCGTGATCAAAGATACAGACATTTTTATACATACTTATAAAGGAAAGCCAAGATTTCCGTTTCTTTTTGGATACGTGACTGGAAATCTATTGTGAATTGAGAAAATGCAGCATGGAAAGTTTTCGACAGAAGTTGAATGCGATTATTTTGTGTATTCTTCAGATGTCTTGCGGTTGTGCATCCGATAGCTGCAAGATCAGTGAGAACGGATTTCCATGCTTTTCTCGCGATATGCATAGCTTGGGGCGTTATACTCACAGCCTCAGTCCCGACTCTTATCATTCACGGAGAGGTGAGTCTCTATGGATCGAAGGAAAATTTAACCGTACCCGGTGCTTGTCCCTTTTCTCTTTCAATACCATTTTCTTTCTACCTCAAGGCAAAATGTACTGAATATTTATATGTACTCACGACATTTTTTCTTACTCGAAATTTCCGAACATTATTCCAAGAAAAATACATTGTTACATGTTCTACCGTGTTACCACATTGTCTGCTAATTTTTTTTTCGTTATTCTTCGTATATTTCTAAACATAATATTATAGTCCTCTTCTTTTCATTTTTCACGGCAAATATATTTATATTTACCTGAAATATTTTATTCCACATTATTCTTCATGGAAGTTTCAGAAAATGATTCCAAGAATAATACATTCCCACACAGCATGGGATATTGCGGCAATGTTGAATATTTCCAGGAAATAATCCAAGAATATTGTAGCGATGTTTCCATCGAATATTGCAAGAATCTTTGCGTAAAAATATTGCCATTGAAAGATTGCTTCAAAATATGAATCGTAATTTTAGGAAAAAAAGTCAGTTTTCAAGTGACCAGATGTTCATATTTGGGGGCCTGACTTTGCTTCGACTTTGTCAACATGTCGAAAAAATATTCATATTTTCTTGAATAGCTAAATAATTTTGACTATTTTGAGATTCTAAATCCTCCTCGCCTCGAAAAAACACTCTTTTTTAAGGCCGTATTATTGTCTACTATACCGTTTGCATTGATGATTTTTACGATAGAATAAATTTCAAGCTATGCGAGTTTTTTTAAATTTTGTACACATATTTATTGATTCCTTAAATACGCGTACACGTTAAAAAAATTAAACAATGTTGTCGTATAGTTTTGTATGGTTTGGTAAAAGAGTGCGCAGAAAAAAACTTTTGATTGGCGACTAGGTTGCTGGACGTTCTATGCATCCGAAATAAAAAAACAAGCACATTCTTAAGGGGGCACGTCCGAGTAGACGGCCGAAAAATAGATGAACTTTGAGAATTATTATCTCAAAAAGGATTTGTCCGATTTCATCCAAGTTTGTTTTATTCGAAAGTATAAATATTGAGGGATATTGACAACATTTTTTATAAATATATATTAATTAACTGAGAGCGCTGATATTGTGGCCGGCATAAAACATGTCACGGTCCACTGAGAAAATAAATTTGTTGATTCAACAAAATTTTTGTTGATGCAACAAATTGTGGCGAACAATACGAAATTCGTTAACTCAACAAAAATTTGGTTAATTCAACCACTTAATTTGTTGGCTCAAACAAATATTGCTCATTACGACGAAAATATTGTTGAATCAACAAAATTTTCTGTTCAACTAACAAATTTCATTTTGTTAGCCACAATTTGTTGATTCAACAAAAAATTTGTTGAAACAACAAATTTATTTTTTCAGTGTCTGCGGTTCTCATGATTGCATGCAGTCGATTGATCTGAAACAAGAATTTCGAAAAGATTCTTAAAATGTAATATATAAAGCCCTTCGCATCGTAGAATTTTTTGAAAAAAAATTAGGCATCATTTTGTGAAAAATTTCTTTTTTCAAAAAATCCTACGATGCGAAGGGCTTTATATATTACATTTTAAGAATTTTTTCGAAATTTTTGTTTCAGATCAATCGACTGCATGCAATCATGGGGACCACAGACCTTGACATGTTTTATGCCGGCCATAATATCAGCGCTCCCAGTTAATATATATTTATAAAAAATTTTGTCAATATCCCTCAATATTTATACTTTCTAATAAAACAAAATTCGATGAAATCGGACACATAGTATTTGAGATAATAATATTCACCTATTTCTTCTGCCGTCTACTCGGATATTCTCCCTTAATATGCATCACTCTTGTGAGCAATAGTACCAGAATCAGACAGAACATTTCATTTCTCACAAACTGGCGGCATGCTAAACTTTTATTATCGATTTTTTCCATACTTTTTCCGCTTTTACGGCTAAAAAACTAACAATTGTTTCGACTTAATTCTGGTACCATTGCTGCAAAACAGTCTACTGAAGATGTGTACTAAATTTGAACTCAATCGGCCCACTGATTGTCGAAATATCGTGATCGCTGATTTAATAAGCATATTTTTGAGAAAACCTTTCTAAAGTTGTTTATTATATATTTATTTATTTTTTTTCAAATTTGTACGTGTTCTAAAAAGATCGATAAATATTCAAAAGTGGCGATTATGACCTAAAAGACAAAGAACGTCCAGAACAGCTGACAAAATTTGAAGATGAACAATTGAAGGCCTTACTCAATGAAGATCGATGTCAGACCCTTAAAGAATTGTCTGATACATTAAGGCCTTACATACGTCCAACAGCGCCTAAAACGCGCTAAAAGAAAAACTGTTTTTAGAAGAGATAGCAACAGAAATTAATAAAAATAATTTTTACACATTGTTTATTAGTATTTAAACTTTATAAAAAAATTTATTTCATTTTTTTTTCAAAAATTACAACATAAAAAATCACGTTCCCGAAGCACTATGAAAAAAAAGTTGCTCCACGGTCTGCATCATTTCTTCTTGAAATGCCGATGGATCTGCAAAACGTAAAAAAATTCTTGTAAAATAAAGTTGTAGCTATAGTCTGTCGAGCCGGATTTTTGAAATTCGAAAAATTTTGGTAATTTACGGCAGTTTAAAAAAAAGTGTGCATTTTGTGTCATAAATGTCACACTTTAATTATGTTTATAAAATTTTTTAATCACAACATCAAAAATCCGACTCGACAGACTATAGAGAAAACAATTTTGAATATTTAAAAAAAAAAGTATCAAAAAATATTAAAAACTGTATGAGTTATCATGCAGACCGTGCCAGAAAAAGTAATTTTGAGAAAAATGCATTTAAAGTTTCAAGTGCATTTCGCTCGAGGTCGCGCGCAGCTAAAGCAAGAACTTTATGAATTTTTTAATTTATTTTTTTAACTTACGTTTAATCTCCCATTCCAGCTTCATATTGTATGCCTTCCTTGTCAGTAAACAATTGTTATTGTTTATTTTTTTCCAATCGACGAGTTGTTCTGGCCTCTTTTGTTGCTTTAGTAGCATTGATTCGTGCGTTTTCTATAATAACTTTCGATCTATGGGGAATTTGTACAATCGACTTACACAGAAATACGCCTACAACTATAGAGAATAATAATCTGTAAAAAAAAATCGATTTTTTGAAAATTCTGGACGTATGTAAGGCCTTAAACGTTACTGAGATGGCCGTTAGCAAACGTTTAGATAATTCCGAGAGTATACAGCATTTCAGAAAGAAAACTCGAACACTTTCAAATTCATTCTATCTTAAAAATTATCTTCAAAAACAAAATTCTAGACGGCCTTAATTTAGAAATTTTATGAGGAGAATTTTTGTACGCGAAAAACCATTTTTCAGTCTTTATTTCAGCTTTATCTTAGTCCACAGTTGAAACTCATTTCTTTTTTAAGTAACGCAAAAAGTTGATAATAAAGTTCACGCTTTGTAACAAAAGATACAGGCGAATAATAAACCGCAGGCATAGTTAGTGTTCAATTAAATATAATACATAGGAAATAATTATTTATTTTATGGGCTTGAAATAATGTCTTATTCGAGTAAATTTCATGACTATACTCTTTCCGATAGTACATCAATGTTGATAGACAAAAAAGTAGGGTTTTCAGTTTACAATTGGAAGTAAATGGGAACAAAATATTACATTTTTTCTGCATAATTTCATTTCACAAATTTTATTTGATAGAATGGAATATGCCAATTGTCATATGGCGAATGTCAATAATAAACCGTGGACAATTTCCTTCGATTCGAGAAAACAGATTTTACCATTATTTGCCGTACTTTAAGCAAATATAGTTTCACAGAAAATATTGTTTTACAATATTGTAAGAATATTGCTTTTCAATATTGCAATGGTGGGTAATTTATACATTGCAACAATATTGCTGAAATAAATCGCTATATTCCTTCACTATTTCAATGTTGCATGGAAATTTTTCAGAAACATTTTAGTGATATTTCGATGCTGTGTGGGTTGTTACATTTTTCACCCTATTCGTTTCATTATCCGTTTTAAAATCCTTTTCTCGTTATTCTTCGAATATTCCGAAAAATAATATTATATTATAACATTGGAAAAAAATATTTGAGGTATAACGATAAACCCATTTAGAAGAAAAGGAATAATGAGGCAATGATTTTTGAAAGATAATTTACGTCGAAATATGCTATAGAATATAAAATACAATTACTAGATAAAGTAAGTTATAACATTATAGCAATTTTTTTTCTCCCGCAATTTTCAAATTATTGGGTTTTTTTCAGTCAAGTTTTTTTACAATCCTCCACGGACTGATACATCGTAAATGATCGAAATTATAATTAAATTTCTTTTTTGTATACACTGGACCATTTTTCAAACATGGAAGAAAAAACTACTCGAAATGATTAAAATTGCGATTATTACAATTGAATATAATGAAGAAAAAAGTAAATTAAGTTGCAAAGGTTTTCACGAAGCGGTGCAAGAACTAAAAAAAAATTTGTTCGTTCTTGCTCATTGAACTGGCTTTTCATGAGTTACAAAAAAAATAATGAGTGGTCCAGCACCGGGATAGAACGGTACTTATACATATATTGCGTAGAGTGTCCCTCAAAAAGCTGTTTCTTCATACCACGCTTATGTATGCAGATTAACTTTGTTTATCAGGACGCGGAACACTCGTCGCCGATAAATTTAACGGTGTGTAGAATTTTATCAGCCAACAATTGGCCAACCTTCCAAATATCGTTCTTCCTCATCAGTTACGTCGTACCGTTGACCCTCATTTGCGGCCTTTATATTTGCATGCTCGTGAGACTGTGGCAAGGGACGAGAACAAGCGCCGAAAGTCGACGAGGCAAAAGAAGAGCAACTAGACTGGTCATCATCGTCGTTGGTGTATTTGCTATTTGCTGGTGTCCATTACAGGTGAGACGGAAAAAAATAACCAACAATGTTATTCTTCCATTTTTCAATACCGAATAATATCGAGTATTTTATTTTTTATTATCATTTCGAAAAATTTCAATTGAAAAAAGGATATAAAGATATTTTATATAATTATTAATTACAATTTCTAAAACAGAATCCTAAGGACAGTATACATTATTGTTTTATAAGTTTTCAATATGAATGGATTCAAATAAACTTTATAAGCCTTTCATTTTCATATTTGTTTCATTTGTTTTATATATTTTTTACTCAATATCTGATTATTTTTTTGTAACCAACCATGAAAGTTTTCCTAATGATAGTGGGAAATATATATTCTTCTTCAATTTTTTTCAAGTTCGAGTGACGTAAATATTATTCGCTAGCTGATGTTTTTTTTAAATTACGACCTTGTTACAAAATATAATTTAATTTCACTCTCGAGGTTTGAAAACACGCCAAAATTGGTAAATAATATTTCCTAACTTGTATCCGGATATTATAAGACGATTCCACTTAAATAAAGTACGCCCGAACTGAAATATTATTACTATTACAATGGTTCAATTCGTCCAAAACCATTTTCACGAAAAGTATTTATTCTTTCATTCTCGTGGGAGAGAACAAATGAATTCTTAAAGTTAGGTACATCGTTATATCGGTGCGAAATAGAAAACAACATATCGCTCTTTAAGAATCGACGAGTTTTCTCAAGAACGGAGAACTGTGAAGGGAGTGTGTGACAGCTGGGGTAGAAAAAGTCTCGACAGCAACAAAATTAATCTCATACAAATTGCGTAAAAAAATCTATGCAATGTAATATTTATAACAAAATAATAAAATAATGCGTTGATTTTTTTCTGATTAAATATTTAATTATTCGACCATGTCATTTTTTTTATAACACCAATGATAATTTTGAAACGTAGTATTATAGAATAGGGAACAATTAAAAACTCGTTTGAATTAAATTATATTTTGATTAATTTTGAAATTATTTCATCGTTATTTCATTTATTTCATTTGAATTTCATTTTGACACGAACATTCGTTAGTCACTCATTAGTAACGGACGATACTCACGAATTACTATTATTAACTATAAATCTTACGCCAAATCCAGTTTATACTAATTATTACTTGTATATCTAATTGTAAAATTAG
This sequence comes from Rhimphoctona megacephalus, assembly GCA_963989365.1. Classification (NCBI taxonomy): domain Eukaryota; kingdom Metazoa; phylum Arthropoda; class Insecta; order Hymenoptera; family Ichneumonidae; genus Rhimphoctona; species Rhimphoctona megacephalus. Next base: position 17,388,739 of record OZ022421.1, read on the forward strand.
TCAATTTTAATCTGTATTAACAAATCTTGATCTATTTGTATAAAGATCGCTCTCGCACAAAAATTTTTTAGTAATTCATTAGCGATTGAATTTATTACAATTTGTTATTGATTAAAAATCATGTACAAAATTCACACATTTTTTGTATTTATTACTTGTATATTTTTGGTTCTTCTGTCGACAGGTAATACTCGTTACGAAGTCTCTGGACTCGTATCCGTTAACGTCCACGACGATAATGATACAAATTGCGAGCCACGTATTGGCCTACACGAACAGCTGTGTAAATCCAATTCTGTATGCTTTTTTGTGCGAAAAGTTTCGTCAAGCTTTTCGTAAGATAATGTATTTTCGGCCGAGAGACGAAATCCAGCATAGACTCGGACCTCAAACGAGAACGACAAGGGCAGCGAGCAGTGGAAATGTACTGTAGGTTAGTATTGATATTTTTCTTTTACGAGTGCAATAAAAAATTCCATACACAATTTTTTTAATTATTTATTTTCTTCGAGTTTCGTTTTTTTTTTATTTCAAAATTGCAACCACTTTTTCTATCCTTAAAATAACATTAGCTTACAAGGTTTTGACAGATTTCTAATAAACAAACGATATATGATGTTGGGCTCACTAACCATTGACCCCGAAACCTTCAATGCTGCCAATTGATTCTATTTAAAGAACTTGACCAGACAGATTGTTTTCGCCATCGGATTCGAATTCAGTGGTTCAAAATACATCGAAAAAGTTGTTTCTCATGACTTGCACTAAAAAAGAGTACATTTGTCAACTAATGTAGTCGAAGTCAAATTTAAAGATCGATTAGAAGGAAGCATTTTCGCTGCATCGCCGGCAATAGATTGTATTTCGAAAGATATTTTCGAATAATTGCTTTTCGGTTCTCGCATGCTATATAAAATATATTTTTCTTTATAAGCCACTGATTAAATTGTAGCAATGTTAGCAAATGAAACGACATATCATAAATTATAAATTTTGAATTAATCAATTGACGTCATCATTCTGAGAGCTGTCAATTGTGGTAGATTTGATGAAATGACATAATAGCAAACTATTATGCAAGTTTTTTCTGATGTATTTAACGTTGGCTTGTGATTTTACAATAACTAATTCGGTAACGTTTTTTTTTTCAAGTTATGGTACCAATCATTGATGATTCATTTATAAATGAGAATCGAAACTTGGCCCTGTAACATTCAAAGACATGTGCCGTAAGACGCCGAGTAAAATTTCCAAATTTCGGAATTTAATTTCGTACTTGAATTGTCTGGAAAGCGTTTCAATTTTTTTACTCATGAAAACGGTGTTTTTAATCTTCAACGAATTTTCAATGTATAATTTGGTATAATAATGGGTCTTCCATTACGACTTCCAAAATAGCGATGTATGGTCTATAATATAAAATTCCGTACAAGTTCAATCGAACCTTTTGTCCGTTTTTTTTTTTACGAAGATTTATTGTTTTGCGATATCCTCTTCTAACATTTCACGCAATATCTCTAAGCGGTTTTTCTCGCAACACATGTAAGAGACATGGAAAAATCTTCTTGTTCTGCATAAAAAAATTAACTGCCAGCACTTAACTTTTTTTATGTCCTTTCGGTACACGTACAGAAGCGAGATAGTATGAGGATAAAAACATTACAGAAACATGACGCAAAAAAATGAGTAAATTAATTTTCATCTGAAGGAATACAATTTGTTATTTAAGGTAATAGAAGTCTTTACTACTATCTCGCAGTGACAAATATTATAACAGAGGTGTAACTATACCTTTGAAATATTTTTTTTGGTGTTAGAGATTTTGTTTCTTTTTTGTGCAATTTCACGGTGAAATTATTGTGTGAAACAGTGCGAAAGTGAAGGGAAAACTAACACGATGGAATAAAGAATTATGGAATTACCCTGTCAACAGTAATTCCCGAGAGAGAGGAGACAAACAACGGGACAGTATTTTTCGAGCTCTGCCTGAATCACGAATTACACGTGACAACTTATTTTTTTTTAACTCCCGACTACCCGCACGGGCAAAAAATGACGGTAGTTATGCGTTTGACTGTGATCAACTGATTTTGAAGCTTTTTTAGAGCCTAATGTTTACGACAACAACAAAAAGTCTGTTAACCAAATTTTGAACATATATTCTTTCACCAATAGACTATGTTTTAGGCTGTAATTTAATTCAATCGTTTGCATATTATTATAAATATTAATATTCTAAGAAAAAAGTTATTGTATCATATCGATTGAACCAATCGAACAACAAGCGATGCCGCCATATTACGTTCAGTGGCAACAGTTTCGGCATACTTCATGCCGTTGCTACCTTCTCGAAGTTCTTTGGCGTAACCAGGGAGACTAGAGAGAAGGAGTGAACACACCGTACTTAAGGTATTCCTTTCGCGGAGGGCCGTATTTTTTGGGCGCATAGCAGGGCCCTCCACATTTGTTCTTAAATTAGGCTGCATTTTGTTTAAAAAAGTTATAACCAATTATTAGTCCGAACTGTAAACATAAATCGAAAATTTCAGCTTAATTGTGTAAATTATGAAACATTTTGATATTTTTTGGAGAGCTACAAATGTCAACAACTGCACTGTCAAAGAGAGAAGCTAGACTTATTGCATTTGGTTAAAAAAAATAGTGAAATATGAGTGAAAATACGTATAAAGTACGCAGTGACATTGGTAAAAATGTAAGCCAATTTGTAACGGACAAAAACAAGAATAGCGTTAAAAATATTGTAAAAACTGCCGAAGATAACATAACCTCTTGAACGTCATGGCTACGAAAAATCGTCTGCTGATCACATTCTTTCAAGTTATATCGTGAATGTTTTCTTCAAACGTCCGGTGACTCTCTGTTTTTATCGTTGCTACGGAATCTTTAGAATTTAATTTACCGCCAGACAGTTTATATCAAACATCTATCATTATTTAATGTATGAATTATTAAATAGAAATGTGAGCAACAGGTCATCTCCATAAAGTGTCGTGTAAATTAGACGATTTTCAAAGTTATAATTCTTTTCTAAAGGTTCGGTAACCTGGCTCGATATTTTTCCAGTGGACTGGGATGTGCTTTTACTTTTGTGTACAAAAAAATCCGTGAATTGTCAAATATTCGAGTTCGTGAAAGGAATACCTTAAGAGGATGGATCAGTAACCTAACCTCACCTCGAATTTTCGAAGTTGAAATTCTTCGATATGGTTTAACCGATTACAAAAAAGCTCTGTCAGCCCACGCAGGACGATGGCAAAAATGGGCTGACAGGGCCATTTTGTAATCAGTCAAACCGTGTCGAAGAATTTCACTTTCGAAATTTGCAGCTATCTCTCTTGCACTCACGGTGACGAGATACCGACTGACCCATACTCTTAAGAAGTGTACCCAAAAATCGGTAGGAAATGTGAGGCACTGCGATCGCAAAGTACACGGTCCGTTTCACGTCGCTATGCATTAGTACTTTCGGTCACGAGCGCTGCTAGTGGCAAAACCAGAAACTATAGCATCAACGTGTTTTGGGCACGCTGGAAGTGCTGGAACTACGAATTGGCCTATGCTGTGTTCACTCCTTCTCTCTAGTCTCCCTGGACGTAACTCTGACAGATGCCTGTGCAGAGATACTAGAGAGAAGGAGTGGACACAGCGTGCTTTAGAAATGTACACGGAATCCCAGTCTGAACGGGCGGCGCTGTCATCGGAAAGATTATAGCTATACATATATTGAGATCAGACTGCGCAAGCGCGAAAGAACGGTCACTTTCCTCATATGAACTAATTTTATTACTATAGTTACAATCTTTCCGGCCCATGAGATACTGGTGGCAGAGTGGAGAACTAATTCAGGACGAGATTTTGAGGATGTCCCCACCACTTATTTTCCTATGCTGTGCCCACTCCTTCTCTCTAGTCTCCCTATGCCTGTGTTTACATATTTTGTGTAGGTTATGTTTTTTGGTCATGATTTTTATAAAAAGCTCTATTTAAATTCAAGGCGTATTTGATGTCAATATTTTTTAAGTTTGGTGCCTATTTTAATTTCGTATGGTTTGATCGAAGTTTTCTTCAATAGCAATAATGAAAATATAATCTCAATACCGAGATATGTAAAAATGACTAACTACTTGAAAATATAATTAAAAAAATCTTTCTCTGATTTGGAAAAATAACTGTCACCCAAAGAGGGTATTGGCAGGGTGCACGAAAATACTAATACTATTCAATTATCAGTGTGTTACATATTCATGCATACTGTCAGCGCCACCTAAAATCATGCTCCGCATTTTTTCAGGATTAACGTATACGCAATACACACTTATTTTTAAAGTAGTATATGTACGTGCACCCAGCCAATACGGAGGAACAGAGATATCCATGGCTTGATACTTTTGTATCATGATACACAAAAGATACTTGATACTTTTGTATCAAGTATTAAATTTTTTCTTGATACTTGATACATTTGTATCAAGTATCAAAATTTTTCTTGACACTTGATACATTTCTATCAAGTATCAAAATTTTTCTTGATACTTGATACAAATGTATCAAGTATCAAAATTTTTCTTGATACTTGATACATTTGTATCAAGTATCAAAATTTTTCTTGATACTTGATACATTTGTATCAAGTATCAAAATTTTTCTTGATACTTGATACATTTGTATCAAGTATCAAAATTTTTCTTGATACTTGATACATTTGTATCAAGTATCAAAATTTTTCTTGATACTTGATACAAATGTATCAAGTATCAAAATTTTCCTTGATACTTGATACATTTGTATCAAGTATCAAAATTTTTCTTGATACTTGATACATTTGTATCAAGTATCAAAATTTTTCTTGATACTTGATACATTTGTATCAAGTATCAAAATTTTTCTTGATACTTGATACATTTGTATCAAGTATCAAAATTTTTCTTGATACTTGATACAAATGTATCAAGTATCAAAATTTTCCTTGATACTTGATACATTTGTATCAAGTATCAAAATTTTCCTTGATACTTGATACATTTGTATCAACATTTTTCTTGATACTTGATACATTTTTATCAAGTATCAAAATTTTCTTTGATACTTTCGAAAATTCATTTTCTTTGATACGTTCGAAAATTCATTTCGAACCCCATAAAAATATATCAAGTAGCTAAAGTTTGTTCGATACTTTTAAAGTATAATTTATACTTGAATAAGATAAATAAAATATGAAATAATTGATTGAAATAAATTGAAAATAATTGAAAATATGAAAATACTATCGAGAATGACTTGGAATGGAAGGGTGCGAACGATAGACTGGGGATCTGAAAGAATGTTTAACAATGTGATTTTGAGGCAGTGCCCAAGAAAAAAAAGTTTTATTAATGTTGAATTAAAAAAAGTAATAATAATTTACGAAAAAAAAACAGTTTAAAAAAATCTTAATGATAAATATAATACGGGCCCTGGCACTGAAGTCGGCCCCCGCCGCGACCTCGGCCCCCGCCACGACCTCGGCCCCCGCCACGACCATGGCCCCCGCCCCGATCATTTCAACGTAGCAAGTAATGAAAATGCTAATGCATTACAAAAAGTAATACATTATTTGCAACCTTGCTCGATACAAATGAACCAAGTTTGTAATAAAAACTTGATACCTTCGTATCAAGCATCAAAAACGTTTTTGATACTTGATACAAATGTATCAAGTACCAAGAAAAATGTTGATACTTTACACATTTCAATGTATCAAGTATCAGGGAAAATTTTGATACTTTATACATTTCAATGTATCAAGTATCAAGGAAAATTTTGATACTTTATATATTTGTATCAAGAAAAATTTTTATACTTGATACAAATGTATCAAGTGTCAAGAAAAATTTTGATACTTGATATAAATGTATCAAGTATCAAGAAAAATTTTGATACTTGATACAAATGTATCAAATATCACAAAAAATTTTGATACTTGATACAAATGTATCAAGTATCACAAAAAATTTTGATACTTGATACAAATGTATCAAGTATCAAAAAAAAATTTGATACTTGATACAAATGTATCAAGTATCAAGTATCAATTGATACAATTTTTGGACATCTCTGCGGAGGAACACTGAAAATCAAAAGTAAAAAAATTACTATAGAAAAAGTGAATCTCCAATAGTTTGAAATAACTTAAAAAATTGTTTAAAAAACTAAAGAACTCCCAACTGCAAAATAGTAGTAAACTTAACAATGTGCTAAATAAAAATAGATCAAAAATGAAAAAAAAAAACAATATAATTACAAAAACATATGACAGATTAAAACAAAAAAAAGCCAATTACAAAAATGGTAGTGAACTCAAAAAAGTGTAAAATAAAAATAGATTGAAAATAAAAAAAATTAGTATTGTTATAATACCGACAGCGATGGATGCGCGGTTGTCGTGTGGCACCGGCGATCTCTAGAGATTATTTTCCGGCGAGGCCAATACTTGGTTGAATGACCGCTTAGCCATGCACCGGCTCTTGCATCAATCGTTGAGCGAGAGGTAGTTTTTCTGAGTTGCCGATGATCCTAACTAACTAGAACTCGGTAAAAAGATAGCCGCTTGTATCGGCCGGATTTTCCACAGTTTCCCTTAGCCCTCATGCAAATGTGATACAGTAGTGCATTAGGAAAGAATGGCTGTGGGCAACACTCTTAGGGGATCTCACAGGAACAAAGAAATTAGTGACGTGGGGGAAAAGTGGGGTTAAAGTGATGGGATGGGGTTGTAAAACCCCCGCGCAAGGGTATACGCAGGAAGAATAAAAATAGTATCGTTATAATAACAGATTATAGACCAAAAACTTGTTTTAAAAAAACAAAAAAACTCCCAACTGCGTAATAGTACGATGAAAATAAATTTTTAAAGTTGAATGAAAAAATCAATAAAAAGCATAAAATTAAAAAAATGAAACAACAAAAAATCTAAATTGATTAAATAAAAAAAACAATGAAAAACAAACAAATAATTCACTTGGTAAGTGCAACTCCCTTATGTTTTCATTTTTCTGATGTGTGAACTTTCCAAGCGAATGATTAAAGAATATTATAATCATAATGGAATTTAGGGTATGTCGGGAGAAGTCTCTTCCGTATTTTGTTTACGGTCGCGGAGACTTTCCCCAACATCCCCTAAATTCGATTATGATTATAATATTCTTTAATCATTCGCTTGGAAAGTTTACAGATCAGGAAAATGAAAACTTAAGGGAGTTGGACTAACCAAGCGAATTATTTTTATCTCTTTCATTGTTTTTTTATTTAATCATTTTAAATTTTTTGTTGGCCATTTTTTTAATTCCATACTTTTTATGGATTTTTTCATTTAACTTAAATTTTTTTCCCATATACTATTGCGCACTTGGGAGTTTTTTGTTTTTTTAGAACAAGTTTTTAATCCATAATTTGTTATTATAACAATAGATGAATATAATTAAACGAAAAAATTACCATGCAGTAATATTAGACAACCTGTAATTCCTAAGATTGTTACGGAACAAAACACAAATTTTGATGAAAATTAAATAAAATTTCTTGTTTAAAATAGGAAATTTCACCGGAGTGTCTAGTAAATTTTGATGTCCAATAAAATATGCAGAAGATCAAATTAAAAGTTGTATGATAAAAGTGAAATTTTATCGTGTATTTCACCATTTTATGTTTTCAAGAAATGTCCTTGAAAAGTGCCGTACTTATGACGGTTATTTCAATGTTTATTTTGAAATATTACATGAGCGTCACGTTAAATTTTACCGTGCTGCACGGTAAAAATTTCCCTACAAGTGTTTATGCCAGGATGGCGCAGTATTTGAAATTTTACGTTTTGCAAGTTAAAAAAAAACTTATCGCTTACGAATAAATACGTTTTGCCGACTTGTCCCCAGGTTCAAATGTATCACGGTGAAAATTACTGTTTAATTCTCTCCGTGTACTAATTTTTTTCATTTTTAATTGGGTAGTCAAGATTTATTTATTTTTTATTTGTTTGTCAACGAGCTCATGAACTAAATTACAATTAAAAATAATAATATCTACTTTTCTATCTTGTTTATAATTATTTAAGTGTATTTTTTATGAAATATCTATTTTTCCACAATTTTTATCGATTTGAAATTGCCGAAGGGAAATATATTCTAAATAAATACATGAGGATGAGGGAAATTCAAAGCTGACCAAAATTCATCTAATATTCTGTGGCCATCTACAAAGTGCTTCGGCCTTAATAAGTTTTTTAATATGTTTTTCATATTACCAAAAAAAATGGAAATTTATTAAATAGATATTTATAAAATAATTAATGGCATTAACATAATCAAATTATGTTAACCAATGTAAAAAATTAATTAAAGTTGATATTTCAATGCACAAGAAATGATGCCTTCACAGAATTTCCGGTTTCCGAATGAGGAAAAACACGGAAAGAAAGTACGGCGCATTTTCGTATGCGAGCTGTTTTTTTTTCGTTTTTCCGTTACTCGGTAATTACGAGGTGAAAATGAGAGAAAATATCGGAACATACTGAACGCGCGTGGCCCATGAATTTCCGAGCTTTTTGTGTTGTTAGACACAAGCACGATAATTGTGAGAGCAAAATGGAATAATTGCTTTGTGCGGAGGAAAAAAAAATCGTAGCCCAAGGGATGTAAAATTATTATGCTTTGAGACTGGATACTTTTTTCCTAGTATCAGCAGTTAAGGTGTCTCACCAAAGCGTTTTTCTACAGAATTTTTTTATATTGCGAGAACTTATTCAGAATACTATTATGTAATAACGTGCAAAATTTGAATAGGATTGACTATTCCATATACGAGATATCGGAAATCAAAAATGGTATAGTTTTACGTGTGTTCTTATGGGCAAAGGTAGAAAATTTCACATTTTACGCAATTACTTCGAAACTTTTCTACAGATTTTTTTTTTTTAATTGTCATTTGCACTGGTGTATATAACGAAGTTTTTCGAAAAATTACAACAATTCTGACTACTTAGTTTCGGAGATATAGTGATATGAACTATATGTTACGTGTATTGCATAGGGAAACGCGGGTATTCCGGAAACTCTGAATTTTATATTAAACATTGTTCCCGAAAATTTTTATTTTTTTAGGCTCCCGTATGACTTAACAATTGCCATTCTTAGGTTATTTCGCAGGTTATATCCAAATTTTCGAATTTTGACCGGAGAGTTAACTTTTGAACGTGACTGTGGCGAGACTCCTACCTTAATTGACCATCGTCGGTGGTGGTTTTCCGTGGACCCCACAGCAGAGAAAAACATCAGACTAGAATACTTTTTAAATTTTATATCAACTTTAATAATAATAATCTTTATCAACTTTACTAATAATAATAGTTCAACTTTAATAACAATAACTCGCGAAGCTTGATTATGATGAAATTTACGTGTGGAATAATAAATTATTTTTTCTTTTACAAAATTTCCATTTTTAAATGCAAGTTTCATTCATTACTATTTTAAGATTATTATTATTATTATTATTATTATTATTATTATTATTATTATTATTATTATTATTATTATTATTATTATTATTATATATGTCGGGGTAAAGCCGCGAAAAGGTAATCGCGGACTATCATTTTGACGATCCATAATTCAAGCGCACCGATCTCAACACGTCCGGTCAATCTATTGACGTTTCCGCGACTGTCGATTTCGTACAAGCGTTGCTAATCAACCTTTTTTGTTGCTAAGTTGCATTTTGTTTTTTACATTGCTTCGATTAACGCTTGACGCTCAATATGGTCGATTTATTTAAAATTCAAATGTATTCTTTTTTTTTTTTTTTAATTGTTATTTTTATTCTTTTCCGACACGGCCATCCTGACAAGTCAAATGTCCCCATGTGATCCACACCTCTATAATTAATTGAATTCTCTTTCAGTAAACAATTTTCTTTCAATATGTGTTTTACTTTAATCTTATTACCAAAGAATCCCAATTTTAGTTCTGTAAAATCGAGGTAGGCAAATTAAATTAATGTAGATAAATTACATATTTTTAGACCAAATACAAGACTCTTTGAGCGCATTTTCACTTTCCTTGAGTGAAAATAATATTCTCTGCCCCTTCCCTTGAGTGCAAACAACATTCTCTGCCACTTCCCTTGAGTGACGAATGTTTCCAACCACTTCCCTTGAGTGCAAACAACATTCTCTGCCACTTCCCTTGAGTGACGAATGTTTCCAACCACTTCTCTTGAGTGGATTTACTCTTATTTTCTTTTTGCAGAAAGCTGCATACCGCACGCACTCACGGTTTCATTAAGAAATTCCGTTTTCGACTGAACTACGGCTACAAACTTTCTTGCAACCAATTTAATTAATAATCATGTATCTGATTATTTTATTTTATTCAATTTGCACAAATAATTCATTTATTTCACTTCATAGTTCTTTTTTTTTAATTACAACGTTTACAATTTGAATTTTGTTCCAATTCTGTCGGAACATATCCCTCTGGCATTTTTCTTATCCGGTCAAGTGCATATTTGAACGTACGATTAGAACCCGAAGATTTCAAAATATATCTGTCACCTTCCAAAACTTCAATAATTTTGTAAGGACTCTTGTATTTTGGGTCTAATTTCGTCTGATTTCTTTCTTCATTCTTTAAAAGAACAAATTCGTTTAAAGAAAATTTAATTACTTTTGCTTTGTTTCTGTCAAATCTTTCTTTTTCATATTCTACATTTTTTCTATGTACTCAATCGCACGTGCTCTTATATCGGATAATTCTTCTGTGCATTCTTCCTCTGAAGCAAACATTAATTGAAGTGGTCTAGCAATTCTCCCTATCATTAATTCCAGAGGACTCGTTTTCGTTACTCGATTGATCGTGCAATTGAGCGACAATTGCATATCAGGTAATGCATCCTGCCAAGAACGGTCACTTGCAGTTTCTACACAAGTCAACATACCTGACCGTCCGCACGTGAGCTTCCAATTGCAATTAAATGGAGACTTATGTTGAACAGAATTCTCGAAATTCATTATTCGCGAAACAACGTCTCTGATCTGCAATCACGCGTGTAGGTGAGCCGGATAAAGAAATGCCAGCCTTCAACGTATTAATACTGTTATTCGTATCTATGTGGAATGTATGACGAAGTAAAATAAATTTCGTAAATGCGTCTATTAAAACAAATACGTACTCTTTTTTTATCATTTTTACCACTCAATTTTCCAGTAGCGTCAATATGAATTGTGTGCCAAGGAACTGCGACTTTAGGAATTGGATGTAATTAAATTTGTGTTTTTCCTGAATTTGTTTTTCAAATCTTGCACGTTAAGCAATTTACAACGAATTTTCGCACATATTTTATCATTCCATCGAACCAAAACGAATCGTACATTTTTTCAAATGTCTTTTCCCATCCTACGTGTAATAACGCTTCATGTGTTGCTTTTATAATCGACCATCTGTACGTACGTGGCAAGATAGGTAAACACCGTGTTTTTCCGTGTCTTTGTATTTTACGATAGAGAATCCCTGAACGTAATTCATACGTCTTTGTTAATTCGTCGTTGAGCTTTTCTTCAATCAAACTTTTAACCAATTGTGAAATTTCTTCATCACGTTGTTGCTCAGCTAAGAGCCATGAATTAGAAAGATTTGTTAAATTGACTTCTTTATGAATCAGTTTGTTATAATTTTGTTTTTCTAAGTCTGGCAGCGAGTTTCTTGAAAAGAAATCTGCATGACCCATTTTCTTTCCATTTCGGAATATTATTTCAAAATCAAATGCCTGAAGAAAAGCCCACCATCTGTGAACTCTAGGAGTAAGATCTCTTTTCTTTCTCGAAGATTGTAGGGGGGCGAGTTGAAATTCCGAACTTTAACAATCAGAAAGCTCAAAATTTCGAATTTATTTATCTAGAACACAATACTCCTGGAAATTTACAATTCCAAAATTTTGTAAACAGAATTATTGTATAACCGAAAATAAAAGTCCACTACGCAATTAAATGAGAATAATCATGGATCCGACCGATAAAACGTCAACATGAAAACATAGCAGGTAAAACATGTATCAACTTCACATAATCAGAGAGTCCATAGTTCCGAAAAAATGTAGAGTTATATATTTAAGATCCTGAATGGCGAAAGTTTCTACAGAGAAAAGTTCCGAAAATAGAAATATCCGATAGGTGTAAATATCCTGATATTATATGTTTACAATAGAACATGAAAGATGATCAATACTCAGAAAAAATTCTACCGTGAAAGATCCAAATTTCGAAAGAATAGTACTCTGAAAGATCAAAACTCCGAAAAAATTTTCCCCGAAGATCGAAACTCCGAAAATCCATGCGATACAGCAGTGGTGCTGCCATCTAAATGCATCAGGCTTACATGCTATCTGCTTTATGTATGAGTTTTCGGAATTTTGATCGTTCTGAACGTTCTATATCGGAATCTTACACTATCTAAACTTGAGTTTTCGCAAACTAGATGATCGAAAATATGATTTTTGGATTCCAAAACTTTCGGGAACCTGACGAATCTCTTATTAGCTTTTATTATATTTAAACTTTCTGATATAGTTCGTTTTCTAAAATAAAAATTTCGGTAATTTGTGGCATGTGAAATATTACATATTCGAAGTTTTGTGAGTCGAATTACTGGTCATTCAAATAAAGCGTTGATCTCAATCATACGATTTCTGAAAATTATCTCGTGTAAGAAATCACATTTGTATCCTTTTCCTATCGCTACTCGTACCGTTCTACATCATTTCCAGTCAACTGTGTAGACTTTCGCTGGCATGATCCTTACGAAGCTTTTAGTTTCGGAACATTAAAATTAGGAATTTTAAACCGTCGGAGCATTTAAAGTTCGGAATTTCAGACCGGCCCCGATTGTAGAGAGTTGCAATCTGTTACGACAATAAATTTCCGTCCATACAAAAAGTATCGAAAATGTTTAACCGCGTTAACAACAGCAAGTGTTTCTAGCTCGTACGAATGGTACTTTGATTCTGTTGGAGAATTGCGTTTACTAAAGTACTCAATAACGCACAATTTATTTTCTTTTGTTTGCATTAGGACTGCACCATATCCTATTGAGCTTGCATCAGTGTATAATTCGGTAGGACAATTCGGGTCAAATATCGTTAGAACTGGTTCATGAGTAAGAATGGAAATTATTTGCTTTCGTATATTCTCATGTTGTTCTTTCCATTCAATGGTCTTTTTTGATGAAGAAGTTAGAGTACATAAAGGACCCGCAATTTGAGAAAACTTTGGAATGAATTGGCGAAAATAAGATGCCAAGCCAATAAATTGTCGCAATTACGTTACCGTCTGTGGAGAAGGTAAGGATATCAAGGCTAATATTTTCTTTTTATTTGGTTGAAGTTTTCCATTACTGACTTCATAAGAAAGATACTCTACTTTTGTTTTAAGAAAAAACACTTTTTAATATTTAACGTAAAGCCAGTGTTCGTTAAGGTTTTTAATACAAGTTTTAACCTCTCCAAGGCTTCGTCTTCATTAGATGCTACAATAAGAATATCATCCATGTAAACAACAGCAAAAGTTTTAGCTAATTCTCCCAACGCTTTGTAAACAGCTCTCTGAAAAACAGACGGTGCGTTTCGGAGTCCAAATGGCATCGATAGATATTCGTATTGCCCATCATGGGTGATAAAAGCTGTAGACTCGATTGAATGTTCATGAATGGGGATCTGATAAAAACCGGAAGCCATATCCAAGCTAGTGAAATATTTGCCTCTATGCAGTCTGTTTATTTGGTCAGAAATTACTGGCAATGGAAATCTGTCTGGGATCGTATTATCGTTTAATTCACGATAATCCACACACATCCTATCAGATCCATCCTTTTTCTTAACGAGAAGAATTGGACTAGCGAACGGGGAAAAGCTTGGACGAATTACTTTCGCATCGAGTAATTCTTTGGCTTTATTTTGAACAATTTTCTGTTCATCAGGACTCAATCTGTATGGACGTCTACATACTGTCATACTTGGATCTTTTAAAAGAATTTCCATTGGATCTGTGTTAGCAAGCTGCTTTGGTATGCCTGTTATAAAATACTCCCGGAATTCATTTAAGACAGATAATAATCTTTCTTTCGACTCGAACGGAATATCAGTTTCAATTTTGTCAAAATTTACTTCGCTTTCATCACTTCGCAAATTTACTTCGCTATCATCATTTCGCAAATTTCGACTAATTTTTGTTTTTTTAATTTCAATTCGTTAGAAGAAACAGTCATCGTTACGCCTTGACTCAAAATTTCACGACCAACCAAAATATCGTTCTTCAAATAATGACTTGGCAGAACCTGAAAAAGAATCTCCAGAACTATGTAGTCAATGAATACGTTTGTGAGAATTTGCAAAGAACTATGCATACTCGTTTGTCCAATTCCGATCATAGTAATTACATCATTGAATCTTTTCCCCATAAACCTTGACGACATCGATTCCTTTATTAAAGAACACTCAGCTCCCGAGTCAAAGTAAAATAAAAATTGTTCACTTCCATGCCGTAAAATGCCAGAAGATGAATTTATTTCACAGATTTCCACGCGTCGTTCATTATTAGATTTATTGAGACTTCCCGATTATGATTTTCGATCAATTTTCTTGCGTCATTACTTTTGGAGAATGTCTCTCGGTACGGCATACACTTTTTTTCATTCTTCTTGAAGTTTTCCTTCTTTGAATAGTATACCGATGACTTATGTCCGATCTTTCCACAGGTAAAACACCTTAAATCATGGGTCGATGATTTTTCTTTGAATTGCTTGACTTCAGTATAATTTCCTTCAGTATGAGATTCGGAGTTCTTTCTCTTCAAATAAGATATTGCTTTCAATTCTTGTTGTAGCTTGTTTCTCGTTTCAATTTCTGCTGTGAAAGCAAGACGTTGAATTCGCGGTTCAAATTGCGAAGTATGAGAAAGAACGAACGATACGGCTATCTGTTCGATAGAAAGATTCTTCCATCGATTCATTGATGACGTTATCAAGGTAGCAGAATAAGCGGCAATACATTCTCCTTCTTTCGGTTTTCCTCTACGTAAATTCATTAAGAAAGCGGCAAGCGTTTCTGGACATTCGTACCTTGCAGAAAAGATTGATTTAAACTCAGTCCAAGTAATTCCAGGGGATGCATTTTGAACCAGCCAGGATAATGCTTCTCCTTTCATGGCACGACTCAAGGCATTCATGAGAGATGCTCCAGTCAGTTCTTGATCTGTCACGCACATTTCAGCGGTTAAAACCTAAGCACGAATATCACTCATCTTGTCGGGGTCAAATTCGGGTAGCTCAATTTTTCTGTCACTCGGTTTTTTTATCGCTTCTATCAGTGACAAGAAATTATTTCGCTGTTGCTGCAGAAGCTTGATCCATCTGTCATCTTCTACTAGTGTTTGTTTAGGTAATTCCACTTCTGATGTCGGGGTGAAGCCGCGAAAAGGTAATCGCGGACTATCGTTTTGACAATCCATAATTCAATTCGCAATTCAAGCGCAACGATCTCAACACGTCCGGTCAATCCATTGACGTTTCCGCGACTGTCGATTTCGTACAAGCGTTGCTAATCAACCTTTTTTGTTGCTAAGTTGCATTTTGTTTTTTACATTGCTTCGATTAACGCTTGACGCTCAATATGGTCGATTTATTTAAAATTCAAATGTATTCTTTTTTTTTTTTGAAATTGTTATTTTTATTCCTTTCCGACATATACAAAGTTTGTCATTCGGAGTTTTTATTTTCTACAAGTTATTACATGCGAATTTTTAATGCTACGAAATCTTTTATAAGAACATTTTCTCTTTAACAAAAATGTTTACCCCCTTATCCATTTGGTTTGTTCTTTTCAGGGAGTTATACTGTTTCATTTAAACAAATTCCACATTATGGTTATAAAAAAAGATAGAACCAAAGATTCGTCCACGATTGCATTATGCTTAATATTTATGAAACAAAAAAATAACAGTTTCCTTTTTTATATTTTATTTATAAAGATTTTATTTATAAAGATATATTATTTATAAAGATAAAAATTTATAAAGAAAATCGAAGAAGAAAATCACTGTGGAAAAAGACATTTTTTCCTTAGAATTGAAAAAACTGATTGAAGTAAGCTTTCAATCATTTTCGAAATATATTTAAACGAAAGTACGTTTCAAAACAAAAACATACCTTTTTATCTGAAATACATTTCGTCTAAAGAATATTAACCTATTTTAATCTCAAACTCGAGTTAAACTGTACATAATTTAGCGCCTAGAATGTACAATAATTTAATCAAAATTTCTAGAGATGGCAGCACTATATGCATGTTTCAAAACATTCTGAAGGGGGCAGCACTAAACATGCGTATTCTTTAGAAGGCAATTTTTTTTAATAACCGAGATTTTGACATAAATAATAATTGTTTGATAATACATTTAGACGGTATTTTAAATAACTATGTTCAATTTCAAGCCCAAATATTTAGTAGTTTTTTCACAAAGTATACCACAAAAATGAATCAATTGTTACATGATGGAGGACTCGCTTCGCTCGTCCTCATAACTAAATACGCACTAATTAAAGGCAAAAAAAAGGATTTTTGAAATTCTGCATCTTCTCTTAGTATAACATCTTAAAACTATTTCCTGAAAGTATTATTATAATCGGATAAAAATCAAGGGAGCTATGCGATTTCCAAGAAGTATGGTTACGTAAAGCATTACGCGTAGGACTCTCCCCTCCCTTGAAGGTCCGACCATGCGATGTAAATGATACCGCAAAAAAACAGCATAAATGGTGTAAAAAATGTTGAGACGAGTACATTTACTCCCCCCAAATAGTTTGTTCGGTAAAAAATCCCTTTCTCAACACGAAACCGCTACAAAAAGTTATAAAAGAGATTTTCTCGCAAAAAAACCAACCTTGCAAAAATTCTCTGATTCACATCAAATCTCCCAAAAAATTATAGGAGAACCCCACAAAAATTTTCTCAATAAATTAGCAACTCACAAAAAATTATAAGAACCTCACAAAAATTTACCAATCAAATCATAATCTTACAGAAGATGCCAATTCAAGCCTGCCCAAAAATTAAGTCTAAACTTCACAAAAAGTCCTTAAATAAATTAAATCTTTAAAAGCATTAATAGTCAAATACATTAAAACCAATTAACATCTAATAAAAAATATTTCAACTAATTTAAAATACAGTTAATCTACACAACAAGAATAAGAATAAAAAATAATTATGAGAAAAAATTTCGATACAAAAAAACTTTCAAACGAAAAAATTAGATCGAAAAAAGAATTTCGGCCGAAGTACTTGGCGAGATTTTTCGCTTAATTTACATAATATATCACTCATGATTACAAACTGGCCAAGTACTGCGGCCGAATTTTTTTTTCAATCTAATTTTTTCGTTTGAAAGTTTTTTTGTATCGAAATTATTTCTCATAATTATTTTTTTTCTTATTCTTGTTGTGTAGAACAACTGGTATTTTCAATTAGTTGAAAGATTTTTTATTAGATGTTAATTGGTTTTAATGTATTTGATATAAATGCTTTTAAAGATTTAATTTATTTAAGGACTTTTTGTGAAGTTTAGATTTAATTTTAAAAGCTCTGCTTTTCCGAACGTCGTCCGGAAAAGCAGCGCTCTCATTGGCAATCGCTGGTCGCTCATCGCTAATCGCGCGCAGTGTGCGGAGTCCCTTACGCAGTCATAGTTCAAGTTTCTGATGGTAGGTGGCCGCTCAGTTGAGTCGTCAACACCATGCTCTGCGCCGTAATACGATGCTGTTACAGTAGTTTTCAACCGAATCTAATGCACCATGTCTTATTTTGTTCCTCAAGAGATTTTCTACGAATTCACTGTGTGGATTTTTTTCCCTGAGTTTCATCGTTTTACTGTTGCAGCCAATTGTTTAATTCGCTAAAAAAATGTTCATAAACCAATTGCTGTAATTTTCATATTAAGGTGATCTATCAGTTGCATGAGTGGGGGGTCGGTAACTGAAAAGGAGATACACATTTTTCTCGGACACGCTTGATATTTCGAGAAAACGGAGAGTTACACATTATTTTCTTCTTATCAGAGAACAACGTTTAACTCTTCGTTTTCACGAAATATCAAGCGTGTCCGAGAAGAACGTGTATCTACTTTTCAGTTATCGACCCCCCACTCATGCAACTGATAGATCACCTTAATAAGTTTAGAAAAAACCTACGTGGTGAATTTGTAGAGAATCTTTTGAGGAACAAAATAAGAATTGGTGCATTAAAATCGGATGAAAAATACGGATTATTCTTTGAAAAATCTCGATGAAAATATTACGTCATGGAATTTTGCTATTATCAGGTGATGATTTTGGAAATCTATCGTTATTGAATATTTTTTTTAGGTTAATAAGACATGCTGTAATACACATCAACCTTCAATTAATTTAATTAGTGCATTAATCTTTGCATGAATGTATTTTGAAAATTTAGCACTCATTTGACTAGTGTGAAGCAACCATATTATATTAAACATGTCTGTATTGTGTACGTACTTGGATGTTGCAAAAAAATCAGCATTTTTTTCGGTGATGCAGCAAAATATAATAATATTTGATCAAAAAGTAATTCTGTCAAGAATTCGATACTTAATAAAAATTTTAAAGGTTGCTCAAGCCATTTTTTTTATTTGGGCTAAAAATGGGTACATGATCGAATGTCGAGCTACTGTATCGCGACTATATTGGGACTAAAAATGCATTATGAAATATTTCTCTAAGAAGTATTCAAGTAAATTTAAACTTCGTAATTAACCATCAGAACTTATGAAATTATTAGATTACTTAAAAACTTGCAGTAGTTCTAAGAATATACGATGCATAAAAGAACCATGAATAAATAAGAACTAAATTTTTAAAACATTCTTTAAAAAAAAATGTTTAAAAAAATATTACACCGTAATATACATGCCAACAAAAATAAAATGCACTAAAAGCTTTCGAATTGGATAAAAAAAATGCATAAAAATCCCCCTCGTGGGAAAAAACGTGGACAAGTACATTTGTTGATTCCCGTTTTCATATTTTTTCACAAATATACGTACACTCCACAAATTTCCCCTCACAAAAATCCCTGAAAAAATCAAATCCTATCAAAAAGTAGGAAGAGTGACCCTCTTAAAAAATTATCAAATAAAGTCAAATCACACAAAACAAAAATGAGTTAACCCTCGCAAAAAACTAAGGTTGAATTTCGCAAAAAGTTATAAAACAAATTGAGCTTTATTAAAATATATGTGGTCAAGTACAGAAGGACATTATTGTATATTATAAAATCTACAAATAATGTTGAATGTTGATAGAAAAAAGAATTAAGTTCGGAAGTACAGTTGTTCTACCAACCAGAACAAGAATAAAAACCCTGTATGAAAAAAGTCCAACCCAAAAAAAGATTACAAACGAAAAAAAATTAGATTGAAAAAAAAATTTTAAATCCTTGACGAGTTCGTAACCATGACCGATACATTATGTGAATTAAGTTAAAAAAACTCGCCAAGTACAGCCGAATACTTCAGCCGAATTTTTTTTCATAACGAAAAAATATAAAATTAATGTCTTAAATCGCTTCAAGCTACAGAGTTCCAATTAGACACGATTGAAAGAAAAAAAAATTTTAAAAACGTGAATTCGAAACATCTTTCAAAATTGTGTGATTAAATAAATATTAAAGAAACAATTTTCGAAATAATTCGAAAATAATTGGAAACGCGGTGCTCTGAGTAAAAAAGTCTTGTAGCGACCGTTCGTCTTTGACTTTGACTTTGAGAAGTCCGGATACCTTTTTTAAATTTACTTATCTCGAGTCGTTACCGCGATTCTTAATTACAGGAAAATATACCGGTGGTCTTGGAAATTGCGAGACAATTGTAATTGCTGCGTATTCAAAGACTTCAAAGACTAACGCGTCAGTATGCGAAGCAGCGTCGAGCAGTACGGTCGTTAGTTTGCATCTTGATTTTCAAGAGTTTACGACACGATAGACCCACGGATAAAAGTGATGTGAGATCCGAAAAGATTTTCAAAGTGCCAGGAATCGAGGTCGAGAAAAAGGAAGCGGTATTCCAACCCTAAAATGGCGAAGAGTCACGAGACAAGTTTTAGTGTGTCCATGAAGAAAATAAGATTGCGGGAAAATGTTGTGCCTGAATTCTGAATTCGATAAAGCAAAAGATTTTGAATTTGTAAAAGTATTCGCGACAATTCCTTTATCCGTAAAGTGCAAATCTTGCGCCGGTGATGTAAAGTTTGAAACTCCATAATGGTGAGGACTCAATTTCAAAATGACGTTGACGTATGATAATTCCGCCAGCAGCCTGCGCTTTCAATGAAGGCACCACAACTTTATTACACATCATGTCATAGGAAGTCATAGGAATGCCTTGTTTCTGGCCGATGCCTACGCAGCTACAGAAAGTATGAACGGATCAACAACGCTGAGCACCAGGGGCAAGAAAATGCACGAAAGGCCAAACTGCGTTGGAGACAAGAACAAATAATCATTTGAGAGGCTATAGCGAATGCCGAAGATGTTCTTTATGACCCTAGAATCGATAATTCATTTCAACATAAGAAAAAAAATGTTTATTACCTTGATAACTAAACCGAAAACTTTCAACCCATTTTCTCGAAATCGTATTTTATAAAAAATTGTTCGTCGGTGAGTAAAATATTTCAAAAATCATGGAACCAATCTGCATAAAATTTTGAACATTTTGATTACATATCAAAAGTGCACAAGTCAGTGGATTCCAATTTTGCTCGAAACTTTTTTTTGTATTATTACCAAAGATGCGAAATTTTTGAAACGTGAAACTCTCACTTTTTCTTTTTTTCTTAAAATTCCTTGTTCATCGACTAAATAAATACATACGGAAGCTAGAACATTTTGAATTTTTTTTATTTTAGATCTAGCTATGAGGAATCTTGCTCATCGCCAAACGCCTCCGAAAAAGATGTCTCCAAAAAGTGGGTGCTGCATCTACGTTTGGGAACATTTTCAACTAAACAAAATTGTTAAAACTCCTTCGAAACATGTGATGTATAATAAAAAAATTGTAGAATAGAGATATTAAAATATCTTGTTGTTTCTACACAAAAAAAAATCCCAAAAAGTGTTTCTTTTGTGCCCAAAATTTGTATAGAAACATTATTTTAGGATTTCGTGATTCGTACAAAAAATAATTGAAATTGAAACAATAAAAGCGTTAATAAAATATACTTTTTATAAAGTATACTTTTGATGTGCTTTAATGTTACTTTTAATATGCTTATTATAAAAAACATTAATATATTAATGCTTTTATAGTTTCAATTTATTCAATGACTTTTTGTAAAGATTAGACTTAATTTTTGGTCAGACTTGAATTGGCATTTTTTGTGAGATTATTATTTGATTGGTAAATTTTGGAGGAGCTCTCTTATAATTTTTTGTGAGATTTGAGGTGAATGAGAGAATTTTCGCAAGGTTGGCTTTTTCTCCGGGGATTCTTTACCGGAATACCTTTTTGGAGGGAGTAAATGTACTCGCCTCAAGTTTTTACAGCATTTTTGCATTTGGTTTGCGGGGATTTGTTGACTTTTTGCATAGAATTCATAGCTTGTTTATTAACCCTTTGAGTCATGGTGGGACATACCTTTTTTCGCAGTTTCTTTATTATTTAAGGGGGTCATCCCATGTGACACCTATTTTTTTTTCGCTTTTTTGGGAATTTTTTTTATGAACTATTAAAATACACTATCTTTGAATTTTTACCACACATTTATTAACATTTTTACAGTCCCTCTGAATTTTATCAAACAAAAATAACGAGTTGAATCGACTTTACACCGTTCGGAAGACACTCATGTGTCGATTGACGGCTGCGATGATTTCGAAGGTTTTGCTCATCCGAAATCAAAAAATCAAACGGCATTTTAATTTGTCGACCTGAGACTATCGCTGGAACTAGAGTAAAGTAAAAATATCGAAAATTGATTTTTTGGCACGGTTTTAAAAGTCAAAAAAAAATGACGAGCCTTAACATTTAAAACCGTACAAAACATTCAAATTTCGATATTTTTGCTTTACTTTAGTTTCGGCGATACCCTCAGGTCTACAAATTAAAATACCGTTTGATTTTTTGATTTCAGATGAGCAAAACCTCCGGAATCATGGCAGCCGTCAACCAACACATGAGTGTCTTTCGAACGGTGTAAAGTCGATTCAATTCGTTATTTTTGTTTGTTAAAATTGTGAGAGCCTGTAAAAATGTTAACAAATGTGTGGTAAAAATTCAAAGATAGTGTGTTTTAATGGTTTATCAAAAAAAAAAAAAAATCCCAAAAAAAGCGAAGAAAATAGCTGTCACATGGGATGACCCCCTTAACTACATTTGCCGCAACAAATATCGGATGTTCCGTTTATGCATGGTTCATTATTTGTTAATTGCATAAATATCATGTAGAAACAAATAGTCAAAATTCGTACTTTTTCATGAAATAATGCATTTTCTACTAACATACTATGAAAATCGTGATGTCAATTTTTTTAAAACCTTAATACACTTAAGGAGGTTGTATCGTTTCTCATGTAAAAATTATTTTCCAATTTTACAGAATAAAATTTTGTAAATAGAAAGCTTAAGACAGTATTAAACTTCTGGCGGAATATGCCGATGATTCATCGTCTCAAAATTGAGATATTTATTGCTGAATTTCGCAATTTTTTGAAAGCTTCCATGAGAGCCCATGTTAAACTTGTCATTTTCAACAATGAATATCTCGATTACCAGGCGGTGAAACCTCTCCAAATTTTTCACACATAATTAAATGTTGTTCAAGAAGATTTCCGCCAAATTTCAATACATTAACTTGGAATAATCAAATATAATGTATTTTTCGTATGATGTCATATAAATATCGATACAACCTCCTTAAAAGAATTGTTCAGATTTTTTTCAATATTTTCCGTTCTATGATTTTTGTTAAAAAAAATAAAGACTCAATCATTTTTGTACGAGATCCAAACTAACAATAGTATTGTGAGATTCATGAATATTCGTAAAGCTTGAGAAATTCCGTTCATATGCCAAAATAAATGTTCAGTTGGTTAACGCCATTAGAAACTCAGAATAACTGCCTCCCTGTTTAATCTGGGTGGTTGCTAAAATCACACACCAATCGTGTACCCAGCGCTGTCGATTTTTCGCCGTATTTCTAGGATCGAAAATCTAGCACCATAGCGTATTGATTTTCATTAGTGTAATGATTTAATTAAAAAAAAATCTGTCGTGGGCTGGATTTGTAATCATATAAAACGAAATAAATGACAGACACGCTGTCAAATTTAGATGTCATGATAATAAATCAGCCATGACAGGTAATAAAACGGGAATTAGTCGAAGAATAACGAGAGAAAGGCAATATAATTAATGATCGAACGAATGATCGAGTCATTTATAAATATTTTCGAAGGTCAGTAAATGTTCATCGTTAGATAGTCATTATCGGCTAATGAATTCTTATTTGTTTCTGCAAGACAACGTGACTATGTACTAAAGTAAATTCAGCATTGGGATGACTCAGAAGAATAGGGTGAATCATCGTCAAGTCGTTACGCAGATAAGAACCGCGGCGTTTTATTTTAATTACGGAGAATGTCGAGGTACGCAGATTTCGTTGAAGCTAATGACAGTTCCAACTTTCTCAGAAGCGGAACAAGATAAGCCTTTCCGGTTGATGAAACAGTGATGAAGAATGAATTATAATTCCAGCGTTGCTGTCGTGTTTAGCCCCACACTTTAATTCCCTCATCTACTCCTGCACCCTAAGTTTGACCGAAACACAAATCACTCTTGAAAAGTGAGAAAATATCGTTCCAAGACTGTTACTTTTACTACTTTTACTATATTCGAGTTGTTGAAAGTTTCCCACGATCTTTTTTTTTCCCGTTCCATTATCTTTTATGATTATTACTGCTACCCATTTGTCACAGGGAGTCATTGTTTCTCTACCCTGTCATTTGTAGTGAATATAATTCAAAAAAAAAAAAATTTCTAACAATGTGATATAAACGATAATCAAGACTTGTAAGTGTTTCTCTCGATTTTTAGAAAATGAAACTTTTTGAAAACGATATTCGCCATTCCTTTAGTGATTATGATTTCAATTTTGTTTTTTTGATTCTGGGTTTGTTTGGGTTAGTTTCGATTTTCGACCTATTTTTTAATGGCAGCCATACATTTTTTGACTTTAGGAAAAACTTCGGAACGCGAAAATGGATAAAAAACGAGAAAATTTTAGATGCTCTTAATGTCTTAACGTCCTGAAAATAGGAGGGCGCGAACTATCCAAATTTCCAATAATTCACTAGGAAACACTTATGTATTTTGTTGTTAGTAGGGAAAAAGGTTCTATGAGCCTGAAATAAAGCGATAGTCATTTTGTGGTTATGGATGCCGAGAGGGATTTTCTCAACATCTTTGTCTTTTTTCCGTTCGTCGTTGACCGAAATACTCATGTGCGATATATACCGCCGTATAGCTTAGTCTTCGCTCAACGGTTCAGGAGTCTTTTGACCTCGACAAATTATTTTTCTATATCAATATATATATATATATATATATATATATATATATATATATATATATATATATATATATACGAACTGAAAGCAAATAAAAGGACTTAATCTACGGCAGTTTATTTGCTAAATATCGTAATAATGCCATGTGTCCTTCTAATAATGAAATAGTCTGTTTTATGTACATACGACGTTTCCCAAAAGTTGAGGCCCGGCATCAACAGAACCAGTTGCCAAGTTCTGAAGAAAAAAAAAAATCTATTCATTTTTTCGTATAAAAAAAATGCACACAACCATCTTAAGACGTTGTAACCAATAAAAATAATAAAAATAAAAAATAAAAAAGACGTTGTAAGCAATAAAAATGAATACTGAAGAAGTTATTAACAAATTCAGTAAACAAAAAATTCTTCACCAAATAATGAAACAACTTTTTTCTCATTGTGTGATATGAGTTAGTCGATGATCTTGAATATATGCCATTTTTTTAAAGGATATTCTTTCTTTTTTTGAATCTTATCTAAATTTTGAAATATTGAGAAATAATCGCGGATTTTTGACATGACTGGAATCTTGAATCGTTCAAAAAAATCGATAAATTTATTTCCACGAGTTTTTTCCATGCTTTAATCATTCTTAATATTGGAAAACTATTTCTTTAATATTGCAAAGTTGATTTAATTATTCCGATTTTTTGTTCAATCGTTAAGTACCAAAATTTTGATGGAATAAAATTTGATCGATGCGACGTTGAGATAGAGCGTAAAGTAGAGAATAAGTTCCCCGTCATTCGAATCATCTACATTATTCGTTAAAGTTCTGGATAGGAAAACGTTAATTTTATCCAATGACATCAACAGAAAATTAGAGATTAAAAGGGATAAAGACTTTTTTGTTCTGAATTTCGTGATCCTATCATCCTATAAATCTTGGACACGACTTTTGCAGCACCTTGTTCACAGAATACATATTATGTATAGACCGATCTATGTATGCATATATTACATGTCGTTTATCTCGCATCAGAAATGACGATTACAGGAACCTTATTCTGTATGATTGCACGACAAATTCTGCTTTGGAAGTCGAAAGGTGGTGTAAATCACGAGGGAACAAAAACGACAAGAGAGAGTCAGAGAGTGAGAAATTCGTAAAGCTAAGGGTCCTCCGTTACAGTTCTATATCTCGGATGTATTTGACAAGACCGCTAATTAAACAAAAAGAAAAAGTAATATTTTAATTAAACCACAATTTGCTAAAAGTTTGATTACATCACGGCAGTCTTATAGCAAATCTTTTTTAATTAAAAATGAAATGCCAATATCGACATTATGGGATTCTTATTTTTCTCGTTTTTTTTGCGAACTTTCAACCTGGAATCCGTAAAATTTCGGCACGGTTGCCCGTCGTATTAATCTATAATAACCTATGAAACTTTTTTCATTCATAAAAGTTTCGTTCTTCCGTAAACACACTTGGTCAGAATAAAAATAAAAAATAAAAAACTGAACTTTACCTGAATTTTACTGTGAACTGACCAGTAGACTAAATTGATTGTGCATAGAAATTTCCTTTGCTATGAAAATATACTTATGAATTATTTTCTTAAAGTTACAATTTCTGTGTTTTTTTTTTCAATTTTGCCTGAATTTAAATTCCTATTTACTATGAAGACAATGAAAAATTTCAACAGTTCATGAGTTTGAAAGTAAGGCTTTCACTTTGGTATCCCTAATGCAGTTCGTTTGCGTGCATTCGGACAGACATGACACACAAAAAAAAGTTAGTCATATTTCTTGGTTCTTTAGCTCGTTATTTTTTTTTCTTTTTCCAATGCAGACGAGAGGCACTATTACGTTAGCATCAGGTGGTGAAGAGCACCCTCTTGGCGCTATAGGCTTGACATTAGCGTTGTAATGAATAATACAAGAGGGAGAAAGAGAAAAACCTTCCTTCGAGAAAGGGTTTGCGAAGAGGCCTTTCGGAGTAGATTTAAACAAAACAAAGGGAAAAAGGAAAATAAGGTGAAGAGTGACAGTGGAGAGAAGACGTTAGAGAGAGAGAGAGAGAGAGAGAGAGAGAGAGAGGGAGATAGAGAGACATATGTATGAATATGTGTGTATTACCGGAGTGGCATACTCGAAAAAAAAGTGTCGAGGCAGAAGTAATGAAAGAAAGAAAGAATAAAAAGAGAAGACAAGAAGAAACGTGAAAAAAGAGAGCCAGTCTTTTAGGGTGAAAAGTATGATCTCCTACTGGCTGGCAAAACATTGGAGGCCTGAAAATGTTTTTGGACTCGGTTGGATGCCATCCAGTGGCAGCATTATATGGAAGTTGTCGTTGTAAAAAGAATCCCAAAGATAGAGAAAGAGAGGAAAAAGGAAGTACGAAGCGACAGTTTATTGGGATTGGAGAAAATCCTCGGGAAAAACGTTTCGCTAAAGGATGGGGTGGATCGAGGATGAACCAGGATAGAGGATGAGAGGGTGAGTCTCCTATCGGAAAGTTTGTCATGAAAAGTAGCAGCGAATATTTGGCTCGGTCACGGATATTCGAACATAAAAGACTCGTGTTGTGAAACGATCGTGGAAAAATGAATGTGTTTGTAGACTATATCCGCTAAGGAAATTGGAGAAGGGTAAAAAACGTGCCAAAAATAAAGGGTCCTTCCCCTCCATCCCATTTCATTTTCTTACTTCCATCCTGGAGGCAGAGATCGATGGGCACAGAGTATTAAAAACAAACGAAAATTATCTAGACGAGGTTTTTAAAAAGCGAAAGTAAACTGAATCCACTTCCTTTTCACGTGGCCCGACTGAATGAGGTAAAAAAAAAATTTGAAACGAGTATAGTGTCAAGGATGAGATAAGTTCACATCTGAACTGAGGTAAATGAAACTCAGAAGGGGTGAAAAATAATATAAAAAACGTTGGTGGACGCTGTACCACATGCGAGACCTCTCAAGTTCTTTACCTTTATATTTTCCCAGCTGTTCGTTCCTTCATCCCTCCATTTTCCCCTGACTCCGTTCGTAAACACATCCCCTTATTTACAGAGACAGGAAAAAAGGCGAAAAAATCGTACAGCCTCACAAGAGAAAAAACACGATGGTGAATGGTGTACCACTAGTAAGGGTAAAAAAAATGGCCGAGGAGACCAAGACAGAAATCATTCCCCGGGGGTCGCGGCGATGTTTTCTTGGGATTAAAAACCTCCAAAAGCTCGTTTCTCATTTGTTTCAATTAGAGTATCATTATGATCGAGTAAGTAAGCCTATTTATTTACTACAGGAGTCGGTCGAGAGTTGAATTAGAATTATTTTACGTACTGAAATTATAGAAGAAACTGAAATATTACGAACAAAATACCTTTACAATATAAGCAGAGATATTACGATTATAATAACATATTATGTCAATTTATCCAAAACTAAGGTACACGAATAAACTAAAGGGCAATCCGTTCGTCTCTGAATGGTCTGTATTCGTCTCTAAATTAGTCTGAAGCACAGAAAAAATAGTTCATAAAAATTTGCAGCTGAAAAATGTACGAGTTTTTTTAACGATCAGTTCATATAAATAACCACAACTAAATTTTCACTGGGAGACGTAATTTCCGTCTGTGTTCGTCCACTATATGTATTCTTTCCCCGATTAATCTATCCATTTATTATTTTTTCAATTGTTGACGGATTTTTTTAGCGAATGATTGTTATTTCGAAATGTTACCGTCAAAAGTGAACACCATGTTTCGTTAGGAGATACAAAATTCAGAATTAGCCCATAATAAATAAAACAACATATATAACATCAGCACAACATATAATAAGCACAATATACATAGACGTTAACGTAAATATGCAAACATTTCTATAATAAATTGACGCGAATATAAATAATGCATGAGAAATCGTCAACGCGTTAATTTTCACATACGGAAATGGAATGACATGAACAAATATGTCGTCACTTGTTGTTTTTTTTTCTCGTACTATTAATCGCAGGCTCGACCACGTGAATTTGTACGATTCATTAATATTGCATATATACATGTAAGGCAAACTGTTTAGGGAGAAAAAAACGTGAGGGAACTGTTAACTTTTTTTCTTGCGTTTCATATCGATCCTGGTTCCTACTTGGAGTAAGTGACCGCATTTCCCTGTCCTCTGTTCTGTTTAGCGTACATGGAAGCAAGTCCCTTTTGATGTTCCGCGCAAAAAATTGGTCCGAGGCCGCGTTATTACTCTAGCCTTCGCCATTTATAATTCTGGTATACACCGGAGGATGGAAAAAATGAACTACCAGGAAAAAGCGAAGCCTCAAAAAAAGAACACTCGCTCCTCCATGACCATCAATCTACATCTATCTTATAAAAATTTGAAAAAATATTACCACGAATATTTTTATAATTTTATTATAAAAAGAAATTTTTCGACATTTTAGGAGACAATACGATAATTACATGCACTCTGAATGAAGAGCAAGGCATACATGCTCAGTCCGCTTCAAAATTTCGAAAGTGAGAGTTTTCCACATCATCAGACTAATTGGAAGGAAAAGACCTCAAGCCACGCAGAAAAATAGCAAAAATGAGCTAAAATTTTTTTTTCTCCCAATCAGTTGAACAGCGTGAAAAATTTCTACTTTCGGAATTGGCAGCTATCCTTCTCGCACATATGACAGCTCGGTTGATGTATTTCCAAATTGTTGAGACAAATGGAGACAAATTGTTTATCACTATCCGTTGCCGCTGCTTCATCCGCATTATTACTACAAAGTTGAAACTTCACCATTTTTTTGGGAGAATAAACAAAAAAATATTATTTTCCATCTGAAGATTAATAAAAAGCAGATTTCACTATTTTAATCTGATAATAAGAAATATCCAGTGAAATGGTAAATGTTCTATTATTTTAGTTGCTGGAGAGAATTAAATTTGAAAAATTATCGTGCAGTAACATTAGTGAGGTGACCACCTGCAATGTCTAAGATTATTACTGAACAAAACACATATAATCATGAAAATTAAATCAAATTTCTTGTTTAAAATAGGAAATTTTACCGGAGTTTCTAGTAAATTTTCATGCCCAGTCAAATATGCAGACCATCAATTTAAAAATTGTGTGATACAAGTGAAATTTTACCCTGTATTTCATTATTTTATGTCTTCAAGAAACGATTATTTCAATATTTATTTTGAAATATTACATGAGCATCATGGTAAATTTTACCGTCCTGCACGGTACAAGTTTCCCTACAAGTGTTTACGCCAGGATGGCGTAGTATTTGAAATTTTGCGTTTCGCAAATAAAAAATAAAAACTTATCGCTTACGAATAAATACGTTCTGCCAACTTATCCCCACGTTCAAATGAATCACGATAATTTTAAATCCCCGCAAAAAAAAATAGCATGTATGCTGTAAAAAAAGTTGAGACAAGTACATTTACTCCCCCCAAATAGTTGTTCCGGTAAAAAATCTCCTTCTGAACGCGAACACTAACAAAAAGTTATAAAAGAGATTTCCTCCTAAAAAAACCAACCTTGAAAAAATTCTCAAAAAATTATAGGATAATCCCACAAAAATTTACCAATCAAATCATAATCTCACAAAAGATGCCAATTCAAAGACGACCAAAAATTAAGTCTAAACTTTACGAAAATAAATGAAAACTATAAAAGCATTAATAGTACAATACATTAAAGCCTATTAACCTCTAATAAAATATCTTCCAATTCATTAAAAATACGGATGTGCTACAGTACAGTTATTCTACACAAAAAGAACAAGAATAAAAAATAAGAATGAAAAAAATTTCGGATATAAAAAAAATTTCAAAAGGAAAAAATTAGATTGAAAAAAAAATTGGGCCGGAGTACTTGGTGAGTTTGTAATCATGAGTGAATTAAGCAAATTGAATTCGATTAAGCATATTGTATGAATTAATAAAAAAAAAACTATCTATAATAATAAAAGTCACTCTTTACTCGTTTATAATAAAGTCACTCTATCTATAATAATAAAAGCCACTCTAACCAAAAGTTCAAATTGACCGCGATCTTTATAACCTCACGACTGTTTTAAGAAAGATATTGGTCAGCTGTCATATACCGCGAGATATCACCAGATTATACCAACATTACTAGTGTCACTAGATGATGGAAATGACGAAAAAAATGAATCGCCAAGAAAAGTGTGCGAAAATTTTGTACACTTTTTAGCTTCGTCGAAAAATGAAAAAATCATATCTTGAGTATGCCTACAGCTACAGGGTTCGTATTAGTCACGATGGAAAGAATAAAATAAATAAAAAATATGTGCACGCGAATCATCTTTCAAAATGCAATAATTTATTAAATATTAAAGAAAGAATTTTGAAAACAGTTGCTAACGCCGCTGTCTCCGGTATAAGTGTCTTGTAACGACTCGCTCATTTTTGAATGACTATAAATGTACTTGTCTCGAGTCGCTACAGCGATTCTTCATACCTAATTCATCACCATGATCAATCATGCATAATTCATTCATTCATAATCAAAATATTCTGAGTTCAGTGAAGTAATCATACACGGATAGAATTTTAACCGCGAAATTCACGGTAAAAATTACCGTTTAATTCTCTCCGTGTATTATTACTTCACTGAACTCAGGCTATTTTAATTATGCATTTAAGGTATTCCTTTGACGAACTCGAATATTTTACGATTAACAGATTTTTTTGTACATAAAAGTAAAAATACATTCCAGTCCACTGGAAAAATATCGAGCCAGGTTACCAAACCTTTAGAAAAGAATTATAACTTTGAAAGTCGTCTAATTTACACGGCACTTTATGGAGATGATCTGTTGCTCACATTTCTATTTAATAATTCATATATTAAATAATGACAGATGTTTGATATAAACTATCCTATGGTTAAATTAAATTCTAAAGATTCTGTAGCAACGATAAAAACAGAGAGTCACCGGACGTTTGAAAAAAATATTCACGATAGAACTTGAAAGAATGTGATCGACAGACGATTTTTCGTAGCCATGACGTTCAAGAGGTTATGTTATCTTCGGCAGTTTTTACAACATTTTTAACGCTATTCTTATTTTGGCCCGTTATAAATCGGCTCACATTTTTACCAATGTCACTGCGCACTTTATACGTATTTTCACTCATATTTCACTATTTTTTTAACCAAATACAGTAAGTCCAGCTTCTCCCTTTGACAGTGCGGTTGTTGACTTATGTAGCTCCCCAAAAAATATCCAAAAGTTTCATAATTTACACAATTAAGCTGAAATTTTCGATTTATGTTTACAGTTGGGACTAATAATTGGATATAATTTTTTTAAACAAAATGCAGCCTAATTTATGAACAAATGTGGAGGGCCCTGCTTATGCGCCCAAAAAATACGGCCCTTCGCGAAAGGAATACCTTAATATTATTTTTTATCTGATTATCATTATTTCTATCCGCTCGGTTATAATATTAGCATTATGAAACTCCGTTATTTGATCCGAAGAACGGTAATGCCACATCGTTATTTCCAACTTATATAATATCGTAGAATATAATGGAAAAGGTCCATGGGTACAGAAGGAAAAATATATTGGCCCGATGTAAATAACCGATGAAGAACTATAAAATTCGTATCGTTGAAAGGGAATCAGACGTGGTTATACAAGCAAGGTGATTTTTATTGTCCATTTTGTAAGTGTGCAGTCTTCACAGTTTCCGTCTGTTTTACTATTTCCTCTCTTTTCCCGGTTTTTGGGTTTATATGTCACGAAGTAAACTCGATTACAGGAGAATCTAGTTTTTCTCAGGCTTAACTGGTTTATCCGGGGTAAGTTGTCCTATAATTCGAACAGGAAAAACTAATTCGTCCTAAATCTAATTTGGGCAGTTATGTATATGAAGTAAATACATGCAGGGTCAAGAGTACACAGGTCTCTTATAACGAAAAACAATACAAGAAACACGACCAATGAGGAACAAAAGGCAGTGCAGCTATTTTCACAAGTGCCTCTTTTTGCACTAATTCTTAATTGGACTCGCTTGCTTTTGTTTTTTTTTCTCTCGCAGTAAATTCGGGTATCAGGGTATGTATTTGTTGCAGGTTTTTTGTAAATTTTAAGGATAGAAAAATAAAAATGAATTAATCAGTCGTATTTTTAGTTCTTGTAACAAGACATATTCTAGCTCTAATAAATAAAAAAAATGGACATAACAGCAAACTTACAAAGACACTGAAGGGTTATTTTTGAAGATGGCTCGATAAAAAAAATCGATGCATATAAATTTGAAACGTCTCCTTCTTTACTGAAGTCCACAAGGGTGCTTGTTCAGCTTTTCTTTTGAAGACTGCTGCGGGTAGTGTTCAATTGGTCCCTGAGGGTGAAGGGTGAACATCCTGGTGGGAAAATGTATCAAGAAACCTTTTCTAATAAAATCATAGAAAAAATACTGATTTTTTTGGTAATTAATCGAATAATAGTATAATAATTCAGATAAAATTCCATGATTCAAGTAAAAATTGTCAGATGCATCTGAAAATTTTTTCATTGCTTTATTTTATCGTCAATATTTATAGACTTTTTCTTTTCTCGATTGCATCCGTTATTTGTTGGTTAAGCATGCTTTACTATCTTTCACTTTTTGCAACTGTCGTTATTTTTCTCTTTTCCATATTCTCCGTTTTATGTCTTCCTTTCACCGTTCGGCAGTTTCCCGTGCTTTTATTTTCATATTCCGGCCTGGTTTTTCTCGAACTTAATATTGGATGGAGCGAGAAAAAGAGTTAGTGAGCGAGGTAGAAAGAGAGAGAGAGAAAGAGCGAGAGAGGGAGAGAGAGAGAGAGAGAGAAAGCACGATAGAGCATGGCGTAAAATCGGAATGGTAAGAAAACCAAATGGATCTTCCCGAGATACTAGGTAATGTTGAAAAAAACGGACGTGAGGACTAAAAAGCCGAGATCTTCTCGCATCGCAGGGGATGAAATTCAGTAATGGAAATTGGATTCAACGCCACGCGGAAGAGCCACTTAATTTAGTAACTTTCGTTCTTGCACTCTCTCACTCTCGTCCCAATTTTTGCCATCCCTCACTCAGAATCAGTTCAATTTAATTCCCAGGAGAGTTGAACAGGGTAGAGACGGAGCCTGATCGGGAGAAGGAGAGGAAACACATTTAATCTTGTTTTCAACGGGAATTTATTCAAATCGAACCTAATTTTTTCGTTCGCCTGAAAATTTGCACGTACATTTGATTAACTTGAGCTACATATTTTCTATTATCGATTTTTCTCGAATAGAATACTAACATTGAATTTAATGCCACTCACTCACATCCATTTAAAATTCAAATTTAAACAAAATTATTCTTCGTCCCGCATGCTTGTATTTGAGTCATCCCGTATCTTGAATTGTTGTAATTCAATTGTCACTGAAATTGATTCGGGTGGAGACGGCAAAATGTTGTAAGCTCGAGAGAGAAAAGTGCATTTAATTTTATAACGGACTAAAGTTGCTTTAATTTGAACCGAATTTTTATGACTATTAAACATTTGCATGTAAATTCGTTGAACTTGATAGACACGCTTCGTATTATCGATATTTCTCGATCTGAAAATGTAATACAGTGTAAACGGAGTACTAACGTGTAAACCCATTGGCGAAGAGCACGAAAAGGTGTGAAAAGGTTCGGGTGAATTTCGACAAGTGTGACGTTCTAGGATCAGTTCATGTCGATTTAAGATAAAAATAAAAAAATATGTAATTTGTCATCCTGCGTTTTCGTATTTGAGTTCAGCTTCTTTCACATCTTTCTTATTTTTGCCGCTGGACTGACAAAAACGCAACGATTGTCGAGAGTGATCGTAAAACAACGATAAAATCATCCAACAAAACGAAGACCGAGATTCCTCGGCTCGTTGAGCTGTCATGGCTATAAGTGACACTTTAACAAGATGAGAAAAATCCATAGTGAAATACTTGAGACTTTTTTCCAGATAAAAGTAGAGTGAATGCATCACTTAAGATTTTATGCAAAAAGGCTATAATGAAAACAACTTTTTTTTAGATTCAAAGCTATTTTAAGAAGCAATAAAATATATTTTCTTGCAGTCCAGCCCGAGTTAAATAATAATCAGAAATATATTTGATTACCATAATTGTTAAAACTAAAATTTCGAGCAATTGTAAATTTAAGATATTTTCATTGATTGCAGAAGATCGAGGCCGTGTAGAAAAAAATTTAGATAATCAATTGGGGGATTGAATTTCGATGCCGGTGGTCTGAAAATCGTTCAAAAGACGTAAGTATTTCAACCATATTAATTATAAGAACTAAAAGCGATCTATATTACAATAATATCCTTTAAATAATAATTGAACGATATGAAAATTTCGATTATTTCAATAGATAGAATAGAATAGATGGGAGAACTCTAAAGGCTCCCATATTATACATAAAACACTCGTCAAAATTTTTATCCTCGGGCTATTCCATGAAAGAGGAAAAAGCATAAATAATTCCGATATTTCGCAGCTGAAAAAGCGAATAAAATTCACATTGTTAAATATTTGCATTATGCTGGAAAAGAGAATGAAGGATTTAAACGAAATTCCTGAATTTCAGTTCTATCGAATATTAGTATATCCAATAAAAAAAAATTCACCACTATACATTTTTACATTGATTGAGGAAGTAAAATATCAGACTGCCACAAAAGAAGGCGTGTGAAAACGTAGTGACGGGAATATAATATTTTTTTTAAATTCTCCTCTAGATCGAGGAAAATCGGAATGAAAGCTGAGTTTTTAGAAAAATGCAAAAAATTATTCAATATATTTAGAAATTGATGCATTTTTAAAAATATTTTCAATAAAAAATAAATATGTGTAATAAAAAAGAAATTTTATCGCATTATGAATATGAATAAATGTCAGATAAAACGTCATGAGGGTGAGAAGTTTTTTGATTGAGTGGCTTGCATAAGTGTAGGTACAATTTAAAGGTAAGAATGAAAGATGGTTGGAAGAAAAGAAGTTGGATCAACGTTACTCTCAAAGGAAAAGCCGACCTCGCGTCTCGATAAGTATACCTGAATGAGCTCGAACTCAGTTTATCTTCGAAGTTTTATTCTTTCCATTTTCTAGTGTCTTCTGGAGCTCAGATTCATTTTGTCTTTATACATGTACAATACACATCGGGATACGTATATTCAAGCAAAACAATTTCTCAAGCTCCAGGGGGTTAGTCAAACATTTAATAAAAAAGCTCGTGTACGTTCACGGTACTATAATTTCAAGCATATGTGATTCGTTTTCTTTCCTGCAGAAAATAAATATCTAATCCCTACTTTAAATTCGCGGAAAAATTACTGTCCCTTAGAAGGGATGATAATTTATTGAATTTTTATTTTTTTTTGTCAAAATCAATTAATACCAATTGTAAGAAAAATCATGTGGAATTATTTTTTTATTTGACGGAATTTTTCGATTAAATTTTTACAGAATTAAATTACCAAAAATTTGAAAGAATTGCCAAAAAATGATGTTCTGAAAACTTAACGATTTTTTATTAACCGACTTAAAAAAAGAGGAGGTTCTCAATTCAACATGTTTGTTTTTTTTACGTATGTACGCGCATAACTTTTTATAAAGTTATCCGATTTGGATGAATCTTTTTTCGCTTTAAAGAAGGAACGCTCGACATGGTTCCATACTAATTTCATGACGATCTAATAATAACTTCAATCCTTTTAGATAAGTTTTGTGTTAGGTCAAAATTTGATTTTTTTTTTAAATTAACGTAAAACCATAAATACATCATTGCGGATATCGAAAAGTTTATTTTAATGAGTATTAGATAAGTTTTTTAAGATTAAATAAATATATAAAATATTTTAAATACAAAACAACTGAAAATAAATAAATAATAAGCTTTAAAAATACGGACTTCAAAAAAACCCTCGAAAGTAAAAAAAAGTATTTTAATCCTTTAAGCTATGGTGGGACATACGTTGTCCCGCCTTTTTTTTGCAGTTATTTAATTATTAAACTACTATTTTAACAATTAATACCGGGTCTTTTGAGCCTATATAGTTCCTAGAACATTCATGAATGTAAAAAAAATGTGAACAGTCATTATTTATTAATTGCACAAATGCCACATATAAATAAATAGTCGAATTTCGTACTTTTTCATGAAAAAAATCATTTTCTACTAATCTTCTATGCAAATCGGAATAAAAATTTTTTCACAAACTTGATACACTTCAAAGATTATTACAGAATTTTTTCGAAATTTTTCTTACGGTGGTTTTTGATTAAAAAAAAGAAAGATATAGTAATTTCTGTACTATGTCCAAACTAACAATTATATTCATCGAAAACTTTCGCTTTGGGAGTTTTTCGCATTCGAATCGAAAGAAAAAGTTTTGCCATTTTCAAAATTCAAGATCACGGGACTAAAAACGAACCCAAATAGATATAAAAATGAAATGGTTACGAGTTTTTAAATTGGTTTTCTCGCTTTTAGCTTTATCCAGAACTAACGACGAGGACGTGGCGAGTAACTATATAGGAAAATCAAACATTTGATTGCATTTGTTGAAATTTCAGCCTTCGGGTCTTACTAAAGAAGAATTTATTTACACTCGATTATTCTGCTGCACTGAATATCTATCCAATCGCCAACAATTTTAGTATTGATTGAAACTAACAATACGGTAACAAGTTCACAATATAAACTTTTATTGGACTAGAAGATTGTTGCAGCTTTATGTCAAGAAAATAAAAATGATGAATATTCGTAACCAGATAACCGAGAATCTCTTTGAGTACTGGTGTTTATCCAAATCCAATCCCGTTCTACATTTTAGTTTGCCATTTCGAGTTTTTAAATTTTTTATGACGGATGCAATATGGCGGACTAAAATGGGAAAAATCGTTTGGTCCTAAACCTACAAATAACGAGTGCACGCAATCCCAAAAAGCTACAAATACCGAGTTTCATTAATATCAAATAATTATTTGCATTTTGGTTCGCCATATTGGATCCGCAATTTTGAATTTTCAAATTTCAACTTCAGATTCGTAATCAGCGATTCCAAAAATTGCTGGATATCGAGTTTCATTAATATCAAGTAATTTTTTGCATTTTGGTCCGCCATATTGGATCCAACATTTTGAATTTTCAAATTTCAAGTTCAAATTCGTAATCAACGACCCTAAAAATCGGTGGATATCGAGTTTCATTCAAATCAAGTAATTTTTTGCATTTTGGTCCGCCATATTGGATCCAACATTTTGAATTTTCAAATTTCGAGTTCAAACTCGTAATCAGCGACCCCAAAAATCGGCTGATATCGAGTTTCATTAATATCAAGTAATTTTTTGCATTTTGGCCCGCCATATTGGATCCGCCATTTTGAATTTTCAAATTTCAAGTTCAGATTCGTAATCAGCGACCCCAAAAATCGACTGATATCGAGTTTCATTAATATCAAGTAATTTTTTGCATTTTGGCCCGCCATATTGGATCCGCCATTTTGAATTTTCAAATTTCAAGTTCAGATTCGTAATCAGCGACCCCAAAAATCGACTGATATCGAGTTTCATTAATATCAAGTAATTTTTTGCATTGCGGTTCGCCATATTGGATCCAACATTTTGAATTTTCAAATTTCAAGTTCAGATTCGTAATCAGCGACCCCAAAAATCGGCTGATACCGAGTTTCATTAATATCAAGTAATTTTTTGCATTTTGGTCCGCCATATTGGATCCGCCATTTTGAACTTCCAAATTTCGAGCTTAGATTCGTAATCAGCGACCCCAGAAACCTCCGAGTATCAAATTTCAAGTCGATTGCACGTATGGCTCAAATGCAATACTGGGAAATCATTGTTACATAAAAAAAAATTTAAGTCGATGCTAAACAAATTCGAAATGATTAAAACTGAAACTATTAACTATGAACTCTTACGCATACAAATTGATGATCGCAGATAGGGGCTCTGTTTAATTTGTATGACACCGAATTCAATTTTTTTTTATATAACAATGATTCTGCAGTATTGGTTTTTAGAATACTTTTTTTTACGGTCTAGGGGTCTTTTAAAGTCGTTTTTTTTTTATCTCATATTGATTTGAATTTTTCTGAACGCTAGTAAAGGTAATTAACGTCAATTATAAAAAATCTTTTTTTTTGAGTTAACGAAATTTGATGGAATACATTTTTTAAGATCATTTATTTGTTTATTTATTTATAAAACCGCGGAAAAATGTATAAAGACGAATGAGGAATGGAAAAAGTTGAATAGAAAAAAAATTAATCCCAAAAACAAAGAATGAGGTTAAGAGGACAGGAGATTATTTCGAATGGTACTTATGACGGTGATCAGTCGGCTTTGTTCTTAAGGCATCTTCTCACTTTAAACGCCTCAAAAATAGGCTGTTTTTGCGATTTTTTTTCGAGGATTTTTGCTTAAAATTATGGGATCAAACGGATCCTATGTAATAAACACATCTTTCAAGTACATGAAAAAATTTTTATTTTATTTTTTTAAACAATTATTATAATACATCAGTAGCATTGAAAAACCCGTGTAAAAATGTTATGGTCGTGGCTTGTTGATGGTATCTCCGAGACGGGTCGTCTGAAACAAAAAAATAAAACTGTTTTAGATTCAGTATGTCAGTGGCTATAGCGCATATCATCAGATTTTTGATATTCGCGAAAATAACAAAATGGCGCACGTTTTTCGAAAAAGTAAAAAAAAACCACGATTTTTTTGCAGTTTTTTGTAAAAAAAAAATTCTTAAAATCAAAATTTAAAAAATCTGATGATATGCGCTATAGCCATAACTATGAAGCATATGTCATTCAAATTTCATGACAATCGGCCGGATAGTTTCCGAAATTTCATCAACAAAGCACCGAAAAACCTTGTTTTGAGATAACTGCGTTTAAAGTTTTGGAGGGATCGCCGGGTACTCTCAGGTAGTCACCTAACGGTCGCCAAAAAATGTAGTTAGACTCGTCCGATCTTTATGAAATTTCGAGATGACATTTTTGAAGATATGTACTTTCAAAATTTAAAAAAAAAAAAAAATCGATTTTTTTAAATTTCCAAAGTGAGAAGACGCCTTAACCTCTTCAATCGTACAACCCGTAACTTAAGATCTCGCTAACTTACAATTGAGACAAAAAGAAGGAGAGCAAGTCCAGATAATCGCTAGTTGCTCGAATGCTCGAGTTTTAGAAGGGTGCGATTATCCTTCTCGAAAATCCACCTGTTCATTGTGAATAGAAATCTTTTGAGCTTGGGAGGAAATGAATGTGGATATGTACTGGGGTTAACGAATGAGAAGAAGCGGGAGGAAAAACGATAACTTTTCTTCTTATTGCTCCTTTCGTAAACTCGCCTATCCAAACGATAAATAAGATACGATACAGAAGTTAGGAAAATATTAATTACCGCTTGAAACCAATAAATAATAACTTCATTCTTATAACTATTCAGCCTTGTCCAAAGTATTAGAGACCCTTCAAGTGTTATTTATTCGTTATTTGTATTTCTTACAAATTTTTCTATCGTTTATTATCTATTACACAAATGTAGATATAAGATAATATTCGGCTTAATGGAAGGCTGTAAAACATCTTGTAAACGAATACGTTGTCACTATTATTTTTTTCATCAGATGGTCAGTTTGTAATCCTCGCTTTCTGTGAACGCACCCATTCCCATCTTTGTCCTTATGACGATTTCATATTGAATATTGGTTAGTGTCTTGTCTTGATAAATATAAAAAAATATTGAGGTTTTTAGGAGGCCCCTCAAGCTTTCGGCCAAAACTGGACATTAGGATGGTCCTCCTTCCGGATATTTTTGAATTTCGTTATCACTTAGCGATTAATAAAGAAATTGATACTAATTGTACAATTCTTGCACATAAATAATAAGAGAAATATGATAAAAAATGCGGTTACAACTTCGATAAAAAAAATGATTTTTGTAATATTATCGATCGCACTCAATTGCATTGTTGTATTAGTTTATGTTATTTGTAGAAACTCGCACGAGGCCTTGACATTTATTTTGGTTTGGAAAAAAAAATCGGCGTGCTATAGGAACAAAATTAATGTCGCATAAAATTTTTGAATTTTTTCTAAAATACTTATTACTATAAGAAAAACAATTAACAACTATTAGATTTTTCGAAGTAATATCGAAACGGCGAAAAAATACAAACTACAGGTTTCACATACATTTTCTGAACTGTTTTTTCAATCATTTTTGCCTGAGTGAGTAGTACAATTTTAATAAATGCAAAACAAAGACACCCCTAATTTCATCTATTTCATTCGCGTGAAAAATAATGTTATTTCACTTTATTTTTGTCGTGCTTTGCAACGGGATGTTAATTTAAGATTTGGTATTCACAAAAAAGTGCTGGTCTAAATTCATAGTATTATAAATCATCGTAGTAGGAATCATTTGAAATACGAATACGAAAAATATATACGTATATATTTACGCTCTTGAGAAGAAAACCACACAAGATATTGAAAAAATTACGAGCCTCGGACGCATTCGACTCGGTGCAAAATACCACGTGATATATACGCTTTTGTAGAACGGATATCGAATAAAGTATGCGAAGGAAGAAAAATAAAAATTTACGATTGGACATACAATAGTGGCAGTTTCCGTTAAAGTGTTTTCGCGTTATCGAAAAGTTCGAAATCGGAGCTGCGATTGTTCATCGTATCGAAATAATATAACATTCGAATTCGAGTGCATAATATTCGCCCTGGGTCCTTTCTCGGTATACAATTGTCGTATATAGAATGTGACGAGAGTGCACTTTAGTATACGTAAGGTGTTCTAGTTTTCAAAGTCTCTCTCGAGAGCCATGAGAGATCACATTTCTAAAGACTAACATCTTTGTGCTATATCTATCCGTGTCCCTCTTCGTCTTTATTTTATTTCGAAAGCTTTCGATTAATCGATAATTACTATATTTTCAGTTGTAGAAGGCATAAACGTTTTTCAAAATTTTCTAATTTTTCAGTCTTTAAACGGGTTTTTCGTTAATTAAACTATCATGGAATTGAATGTCTCCCATAGCATCCTTTCCATTATTGGGAAATGCATAGATTCATGTGCTAGTAAGTCTCTTTATCTCTGCCAGAATGATTTTACAACCGAACAAAATCATGGGGTGCATATTGATCACTGTCACGTGCTACAAAGTAAAAAAAAATGGGTCATGAGTTGTAGGTTCAAGATATTTGCAGTTCGAGAATAATCTTTTTGGAAACTGCCTCGTCTGCCATTTCTCGTTGACCCAAATGAGCATATGGATTGTGATTTTTTTTATTATTTTGTTCCAGTTTTCTTGGGACAATGGAAAACAACTATTACAGAAATCTTCACGTTTTTCGTCGTTCAAGATATTATTCTGCTCTCGAAAAACTACTCGTTTGAAAAACAATTTTACGAAGAAAATTTGTAGGTTTTTCGAGAGTATGCTTCACCGAAAAATACAGCGTATACTTCCTTGGATGACACGAATCGAAATTTGTATCGAAACTTGTTGTTTAACGAGATACCAAGTAACAGTGGAGTGTTCTAATAGGATTTTAATCCGTGACACACTTCCGCCCTGACTAGTCAAAAATATGGTAATAATAACGATAGTTAGAAAACGAACAGAGAATAATTCCTATTTGGGTGTGTAAATAGTGAGTACCTATATGTAAGATAAATTAGAGTATGAATAAATTACACTATTATTAAACTTTACTATAATACATTTAAATGTAAAAGTCGTGATTTGATAGGGGTTGATATAAAACGTAATAATACGGTTTTCTTCTATGGATTGTTATATAAATAAGAGAAATTTATTCCTTAAAAATGTTGTATCGACATGTCTAGAATATATGTGTGAAAAAAAATTGTAAGTGTTTACAAAAAAAAAAAATGTTTGTGAGCCCGCCTATGTGATAAAAATCAAATGAATTAATCACGCTGATAGGGAAAATTAAAAATTGTCGTTTTAGTTGACACGGTCAGTTTTGAGTCAATTTTTATTCTTCTATAGAATTTCTTGTCTACTTTAAAATTTTTATTTAAAAAAGATTAATTAAAAAATAAACGTGATTTTCAGTATTTTCGTACGATTGAATTGATTGATAATTTGCTCATATTATCAATGATTCATTTGAGCAATTTTTGATTCTATTGCCGAAGAGAATTCGTCAGAAAATGAAGTATACGAGAGGTTAAAATGGACTCGCTGGTTCGAGTCTCGAGAGGACCACGCACGTGTTGTGTATTTGTATGGTAATATTATTCGAACATAAACTAGAGTATAAAAAACTCAATTGCATATAAAAATATGGCAAAAAATAAAAAATAGCAACAAGAGCAAAAAATATTCTGACCTAATATTGAGTAACTTGGTA
Organism: Rhimphoctona megacephalus; assembly: GCA_963989365.1. Lineage (NCBI taxonomy): Eukaryota > Metazoa > Arthropoda > Insecta > Hymenoptera > Ichneumonidae > Rhimphoctona > Rhimphoctona megacephalus. Next base: position 17,431,886 of record OZ022421.1, read on the forward strand.
AATGGAACAAGTGGGAGAGAATGAGAAAAATTAATTACGAAAATTTGAGTTGGAATTATTGACGGTTTAATTGAGTGGATCACGGCATAAGAGTGCCCCTGCCTCTTCCATGCAATTGAAGATAACGATAATTTGAACGTGTGGCTTAATGAGTAAAAGAAAAAAGGTCTCGATAACATGCATACATATTTTACATGTAATTATACATAAATATATTTAGCATATACTTTTACGAATTTTTCGGAGGTTGTTGGACGTCGACTCATGTAAATGTACCATCTATGCTATTCAATAATTCTAAAAATAACATTTAACGATGAACGGGGAATAAGAATTATCACTGTAATAAAATAAACAACTATAGTATTCAATTTATAATCGACAGGCTTGCATTCCTCGACTACTGCACTGATTCACGATATTATGTTTTTTTTTCGATCTGTTCTATCATGTAAAACGATTATGTAAATTCTGCGGATAAAAAAATTGAATAAACACAAAATAAAAGAAACAAATACAAAACATAATAAATCGACGTCGATGGCTATATGAAACCTTGCTCCGATATAACTTTCCTACCATAAAAACGCTTCGGACGAAACAAATATAAACATCGAGAACAAATAAACAACGATAATAATCAAACAATATTAACTAAGCAATTACATTTTTCTTACAATCCACATAATGATCCTGAACATTCGTTTCATCTCATTTCATTACTTATGTCCCATTACGGGACAATCAATTTAAAGGAATTGATTTCAGCCACCATACAATCTACTTTTATTCACCTTCCAGACACTACCAACGTGAAGCTGTACGTACATGATGTAACATGACAATATCCATTATCTTCTGTAGCAAGTTCCCTTAGTCCATCAATAATAAATTGCGAATCGACCAATCTCGGATATTTTATCAATGAATGATCGACCGTGGATATAATTTTTTACAACATAAAATAGATATTGGGAAGCACATATTTCGTGGTCGGAGAGACACGATTGTTTCACACGCCGATGGAAAAAAGGTAAAACAAAAATGTGCAGAGGTAAAGAAAAAAACAAGTTTCATTGATTCGTCAAACGTTGGAAAATTTAATTGTGATAAAATTGTTTTCGCAAGTGTTATGATCTTTCCGAGCAAGTCGGGAGGTCAACGTCTTCTTTGGTTTTCTTTATACACATCTTTTTTTTTAGTCTCAGCAATCAAGGGCTTACGTCTAAAGGGATTTTCGTCCTTGTAAAACACCGTCCTTCCACGGCGGCAAAATAATATGGACGCCGAACTCGTCCAGCGCTTTATGGGTGGTAGACGTAAAATTAAATAGACTTGACATTTTACGAGATCATAAATATTGATGTCTCCATTTCACTATCCGGAGACGATACTATAACTTCCTTTCAGCGAATATGAAAGCTAAAAAAAATAGATATTTGACGAGACCGTTGAAAAACGCTTCGTCGTCGAGGGGACAAAAACGTCACGTGGGAAATAATCGAGTGCCAGAGACCCGAGAACCAAACGAATCCTTGTGAAACTATAAAACCATTCGTACAAACTTTTTTTAAAATTATTATATAAAGGCTTGTTTGAATAGCTTAGAAAATATATAATAAGGTATTAAATTGATTCAAGTTTTTTAGAAATTCGATTGACGTTCAATATCGTTTTCATTTTTTTTTAAATCCACTTCTTTATCAAGGTCGTAATGGTGTCTAAAATGCTGCTTTCGATGAGGATTTTTAGGATAGAATAAATTCAAAACTGAAGGAGTTTTTTTTACTGTAATTCTGTACACATCTTTATTGATTCTTCAAATACTTCTGATTGGTGATGAGAGTCCCAGAAGTTGTATGCATTCGAAAAATGGACCAAACATATTCTTAATTTAGATCAGCATTGTGATAGTTGGTACTAGAATAAGACGGAAACAAAAAATTTTCTCGAAAGTTGGTATGCTAAAGTTGGATTATTGATTTTTCCTGTTTTGGCTTATTCTGCGGATCATTAAAAAAAAATTATTTCGTCTCAATTTTGGTACCGACGTTGGAAAATATTCTACCGATGATGCGTACGAAATTTTGACTCAATCGGACAATTGGTTATCGTGATATCGTGCTCGCAAATTTGAAAAGCATTTTTGTGAAAAAACAACTCTAAGGATATTTAACTCTAAGGATGTTAAGGATATGAAAAAAAAACTTGAACAGTTTTTAACTTACTGTATCTTCAAAATAATATCAAAAAAAAAATTCTAAATCTTTACGGCCTTAATATTGGGTTGCGTTTCACAAACTTCTGTAGCCGATCGATGTTCCTAGGATTTTGTATTTTTTAATCGAATACTTAATTGCTGAACCATTGAATAAGGTAAGTAGGTATCACAATTGATTGAGACTAGTTACCATTGTTAATTTGGTTAAGTTATCTTCATTTTTTGATTATCGAAAAAATGGAAAAATGCGAAAATACTTAAGGGGCACCATTAGTGTGACACTTTCAAAAAATCTTTTTTTTTTTTGCATTTTTTGATAGTCTATACCTTCAAGAATAACATACTAAAATTTCAAGTGCGGATCTCAAATAGTTTTTGAACTACAGCCTTCTAAAGAGCAGCTGCGTAGGAGTCACGTTATTAATTGTTTTTATTTTTTGGTCATTTTTTATTGACCAAGATGTATTATCTTCGTAGCCTACTTTGCAGTAAAGCTTAAGCAGTTGAGATTGTAATCTCTTTGGTGGCAATATTTCACTTCGAGTAAAATATATATGGGTATGGAAAATGAGAACAGGATGCAATTAAGAATGCAGCGAACACTTGTGTTCGAGCGATGTATAATTTTTGTTAATTCTCTTCGTCGCAATATGTAAATATTTGCACAATAAATTGGTGGGTGAAATTTACGCATGAAAAAAAATGCCAATGTATGCGCGTAAAAAAATGTGAAAAATGGAAGTGAATTTTTTTCATCAGACGAAAAATATCATTCTACGGTTTTTTCTTTTCGCAGCTCCATAAAGTTTCGAAAAATATTATTTAAATGGTATGTGTAAAAAAAAAGAGAATCCACTCATTCTCGTAATTTTTCCTCATTCTACCATGCAGAAAATATATTTCTCTTTATACTCCTCCGGTACCATTGTCACATTTTTTCTCACGAATATAATAATAGTATACTGGACGATATTTTTCTGACATTTTTCCGATCATCAATATTACTTTCTGCCATAGTATAAGACAACAATTGTATCTCGTAAAATATATTTTTCATTACAGCTTCCTCGTTTTGTTGTAAAATCAACGTATGTGTAATAACAAAAATAAAACCGCATTTATTGTACTTTGACTAAATATAAAATACAAAGATTGGAGATTCATTACTTCATTGAACAAAAACTAATGATTCGTTAAAAATCGAATGGCTGAATCAAATCTAAGTGATGATGAGTAAAAAGTCAGTCGACAAAATTTCGAAAGACTTTACGTTATGGTTGAAATTTTATATTTTAATGAAAAAAATTTAATGAATATTAATTTTAATTCCATTTAATTTTTACGATGCGTATATTTTTCTTCTCCCCGGAAATTTTGTTCAACACCTCGTTGTGGTAGATTTCCGCATCGTCGAGCAATTCATCACCGACGTTCCTACATTTTTTTACGTCCTTTCGTCCTACACTTTTTTTCATCGTCCTCAACTTTTATTTTCCGGTTCCGTTGTCCATACTTGATCTTAGGGTACTTATGGAACATCCAGGCTGAAGAGATCCCTCGTTTCTGACAGCTTATCCCTGCGGGGCTCAACTTTTTTCGACACGATGAATATCTCATGTGTATATAATGCTCAAAAGCTTTTATAACTCTGTCTACATGAGTCTATTAGTTATCATTCCTAAACTTTTTATCAACCGGATCAAAATTGAAATCTAAGAATACTTTAATAAAACTATTTTATAGATAACTATTCGTTCAATTTTTTTAAAGAACTAAAAAATTAGTTAAAAGTTACTTCGTTTCGATTATCACAGCCTGATCATGATGCGAGTCTAATATGAATTTTTTCCATTCTCGAAATTACGAAATTCTGAAATATTCTCAAGTCATTGTAAACGAACTAGTCGAAAAATTAGGTGAAAAAACTTTCTTTTTTAACCAGTGACATTCATCTCTTCAATCGAGATTATCTCAGCAAGGAGATATACGCTGTGATCTAAAGGGCTTTCTCAGAAATGTTGCTATGTAATTCAATTCGAGTACTAGTTAAAGGCACAGCACTAATGCCATCGCAAACGTTTCTAGAATCTCAAAGTTCTCAGAATTAAAAATTGATACGAAATTTTTATGAAAACTGTAGAAAATCTCACAGCGGTAAGGTCACTGCATTTTACAGTGAAAAATCTATAACGCTTCCATTTAAAATCAGAGAAAGTAGTTTTTACGTTGATTTCATTTACCCATTGCAAGATATTACGTTGCTGACAGCCAAAATTGCTGGAAATGTACAAAACTGTTAAACAAACAATTATAACATTAAATGGTATAATAATAGTGATATTAAAATGCAAAAAAATTAAGTGAATTGCCTAAATTTTATAACTAATAATTAGATAAATTCAATATATTGCTTGTATCATAAAAACATGATTTACGATTTTTTAAATTAAATTTTAAGTGCAACGTGAAGAATCTATAGTAATAAAATTTTCAATAACTCTTATACAATCCATCTTGAAATATTACGTCGAAATATATTTCGTAATAAAAGATACAGCATCCTGTTCGTCATGCTGTATTCTGAGATATTGGATTCGTTAGAGTATAGAGAGGCAAGTGCAATATTCCAGCACGATCTCTACTCAGCTGTATCTTCAGTTCTTTTGTTTAGTAAGCGCTTCGAACATGTGGTCCTTGAGCTATTTTAAAATTCCTATTCGTATCGTTTTTTAGAAAATTTCCGAGCTCAAAGTACTACGACATAACTCATATTTACGACATGATTCAGCTCCCATTATGATATCTGATATTTATGTGGGTCAATTGAAAAAAAAAAGAAAAAAAAATCATATTGCAATTGAAAATTTTTCACGGCTTTCATGAAATCCTATTCTACGAAGCCCTAAGAATAGTCATTTTTAATTTGCAATGAGGGCAGACAATACTATATTCGTCGCAAGTCCATCGGAAACAAGATATGAGATCCGGTTACTATGATACCACAATAAATTTTGATAGAATCAAAAGTGCCCAGAAACAAGATATGAGATCCTGTTTCTATGATACCATAATAAATTTTGATAGAATCAAAAGTGCCGCGATCAATTCTAGAAATAACAGAACAGAACTCATTTTCACGCATATGAGAACGCGTCGAGTCGTGAACCTTTGGAATGTAAAAAAAAAATCAAATTATGAAACGTTAATAGCCAATATGTATGGATAAATTAATAAAAAGACTAATAAAAAATTAGCAGCGAATACAACATTCCGCGAAAATTTATACGAGGGTGAAGTGAATTTTTGTTATAGTAAAGTGTGTCACTCATAAAAGTTTTCGTACGCACCCATAAATTTTTGTCGAAAGTTGTTTTCGCCACAGTTTTCTATTAATCTGGATGCACCTTAACAATTACATCTTTTTGAGTCTAGCAGCGAACAAATATTGCACATTATAAATATTATTTTTAGAGACGTTATTATAAATCTTCGATTTTTAAAGTGCATCCAGATTAATAAAAAATTATGGCGAAAACAACGCTCAGCGAAATTTTATGGGTACGTACGAACAGTTTTGCTAGGGCACACTTCGCACTAACAAAAATTCACTTCGCACTCGCATAAATTTTCGCCGAATGTTGTATTCGTCGCGACTTTTTATTAACCTAGACACACGTTTAGTGTATTTTTTATTATCAGTTTTAATTAACCAATTTAGTTTAGCTGCATGTATATATTAGAACTCTATACAAATAATATTGTATGGATTTTCCGTCCAAATTCATCATAAATATTACAGGAGTACATTGAAACATTAGAATCAAAATAAATAATGTTTTGCTCAGTAAAGCTTCAAATACTTGTTAAATTTTTTCAATAAAAATATGATATTTGTTGCAAGATTAAAACAAAATATATACAAAGTGATAAAGGGCACTGCAAATTATGTTTTTACTTCGCGTAATATTCAAATTATTGTTGAAAATATTCGGTGGACATTAAAAGTGCAAAAAACATTCGGCCGAAGTACTTGGCGAGTTTTTTTTGTTTATTTCTCTTAACGTATCAGTCCTGGTCACGAACTCACCAAGTACTTCGGCCGAATTTTTTTTTTCAATCTAATTTTTTTCGTTTGTAATCTTTTTTTGAATCACACTTTTTCCATACTGATTTTTTATTCTTGTTCTTGTTGTGTAGAACAACTGTATTTTCAAACTTATTATATCAAGATTTTATATAACACAATGAAATCTCCTGTACTTGGTCATACATACTATAAGGGAGCAGTCTGCCATTTTCAATGATTTTGTTAATAAATTTGTTTTCTCATAGTAAACTTGATTTATTTATATCTATTTTTAATACATGAAAGTAGACATATGAAAGTAATATAACAATTTTTTTTTTTCACTGTAAATCTCGCTGGTACGGCAGCCTGAAGTTAGCCCTGTTGAAATCTGCCTGACACGATATTTTGACTTTGGATCATTTGAAACAAAAAAGTGGCGACATTAGCAAAATATAGACTTATCGCTATCGTTCGGCCTAGAAGTATTCACGTGTGATAACAAAAAACAAAATGGCGGACTTTTGAAATTTTTGACCTTTTTTTTAACTTTAATTGTTTAAACAATCGACTAAATATTAATAAAAATTTATAATTCTAGGTCAAACGGAAGCTATACATGTGTAAAATAAGTGTACCAAATTTCAGCTCGATAGGTGCAAAACTTTTTTTTCTGGAATGTCAGCCAGGTCAAAAAATGTTATTTCGAGAAAAACGCGTTTAAAGACGCGTCAAGCGCCTAGGTGCATCTGAGACCCTCATCTTGCTATGCGTATATTTCTACCTGTTCTCGGTCTTTCTGGCCTAAATGACACTGTATAGTAATTCTATATATATCTACTACACAAATCTGTACTTTTCAGAAAATCGATTTTTGAAAAAAAAAAAAAAAATAGCAGACTGTCCCCTTAATAGAGCTCAATTTATTTAATAACTTTTTCAAAATACCATCTTAGCTTTTTGTGCGGATTGAGTCATCATTATTTTCTGCAATTTGACTTTATTTGATAATCTTTTTGAGAGGGTTAAGAGAGAATCGATTTATATCTTATTTAACTTTTGCAATCAATTTTTCTTCATGATTTTTCAAATTTTATGTACATATATATGGGGCGTTCCACGCCAAATCGGACGGTCTGAAAAATTTTGATTTTTGATTTCCTCAATTTGTTGATATTTTTTAGTACCTCTCAAAAGAACCTTTCTGGTAAATTTTGAGTTTTTTTTAATTACTTGTTAAAAAAATATCAAATTTTCAAAAAAATCGCTCTTTTTTTTATTTTTTGTTCATAACTTTCTTAATAATGGTCCAAATTAAAGCTTTTTTATAAATCTTTTTTTTTGATGGCCTTTATAGAAAAAAATACAAAAAAATATTTAAATTGTTTTTGATTAAGATTTTTGAGTTTGAAATTTTAAATCGTTTTTTTGAAAGTGAGTGTATCCTTTGACTTTTTTGAATTTTTTTTATTTCAAACTACTATTCGTTTGACAACTTTTAAGACCGGTCCGGTCGTGGGCCCTCCATAATCACTATTTTTTTTCGATTTTTGATTTTTTTTTCTTTTTTTATTGACAATATTTTTAATTACAATCTATCCCAAGGGATATTCAATAATTAGTTTGAATATAAAATGTTGTTGTATTAGACACGATATCCATCGATATCGATATCTATTTTGCCTACTTCTTTATTTGTTTGTTTTTCAATTAATGAAGTGGTTGATTAAATCGAGTGGTTTCGCACGTTTAAGCCTGTTTGTTTCATTATGACGGTTTGGGATTCTTCTCGCCAGTTCATTCGGGTAGTTGTCCAGTCTTTCCTGATATCTCTTGCTGTGTTTTTGAATGGTTTCGGTAATATATTCTATTTTTAAGTCGTTGTGTAGGTGTTTATTGGAGATGTACCAGGGAGTATTGGCGACGATTTTTACTAATTTTGATTGGTATCTTTGTAGTATATTTATGTTAGATTTGCTGGCTGCTCCCCACAGTTGCACACCGTATGTCCAGACGGGCTTGAGTATTGTTTTGTATATTAGTAGTTTATTTTCCAAAGATAGCTGGGAGTTTCTTCCGATAAGCCAGTATAATTTTTTCAACTTGATGTCTAGTTCCTTTCTTTTAGTTTTTATGTGTTTTTGCCAGGTTAGCCTTCTATCTAAGTACATGCCTAGATATTTAATCTCGTTTGTTGTTGGAAGAAGCTTATTATTCAATAATACCGATGGGCAGTCATCTTTCCGCAGTGTGAAGGTAATGTGCACTTTTTTTTATTTCAAAATTTTTTATTTCAAACTACTATTCTTTTAACAACTTTTAAGACCGGTCCGGTCGTAGGCCCTCCATAATTACTATTTTTTTTCGATTTTTGAAGATTTGAAATTTTTTTTTCTCTATAAATCACTATAAGTACCGATTTTCTGTCACTGTATACTCTTTTTTTACTTATTTTAAATTAATTTCAGTACTTTTTAAATGTTAATAGGTGTTTGAAATCAATAAGTAAACGTTAAGTCTATTTATGAACAATTATAACCGTTTTTATTTATTTTCGTGTTCTTTTAAAAATTTTACTAAACGATTATTTTGTGAACTAGAATACTCCTTAGTAATATATTTCCATTGCTTCTTGGAAACAGTCAGCAGCTCCACCACGTGAGAAAGTCATTCATTAAGATGTGCCGCTCTTTTTAAATTGAATATAAATTCATAAAGAAACTATTATTCAAATTTAAAAAAAATACTTTGCAACAAAAAATAGCATTGATAATATAATTTTTAAACAATTTTTAAAAGAACACGAAAATAAATGAAAACGTTTGTGATAACTGTTTATAAATAGACTTAACGTTTACTTATTGATTTTAAACACATATTAACAATTAAAAAGTATTACAATTAATTTAAAATAAGTAAAAACAGAGTATATAGTGACAAAAATCTGTACTTATAATGATTTATAGAAAAAAAAAAATTCAAATTTTCAAAAATCGAAAAAAAAAATAGTAATTATGCAGGGCCCACGAGCGAACCGATCTTAAAAGTTGTTAAAAGAATAGTAGTTTGAAATAAGAAATTTTCAAAATAATCGAAAGATACACTCACTTTCAAAAACACGATTTAAAATTTCAAACTCAAAAATCTTAATCAAAAACACTTTAAATATTTTTTTTGTATTTTTTTCTGTAAAGGCCATCTAAATCCAAAGATTAAAAAAAAAGCTTTAATTTGGACCATTATTAAGAAAGTTATGAACAAAAAACCAAAAAAAGAGGTGGAGAGGTGGAGTGAACAAAAAACCAAAAAAAGAGGATCCACGATTTGGCGTGGAACGCCCCATATATATAATATATAAGTAATAATAAGTAATATAATAAGTATATAAATAAGGGATATTGAATGAAAAATGTTTTAATTAAGATACGATCGAGGCAACTATATTAATAACAGAGAAAATGGGCAGATGCCCGAATACATGTCATGTCTAGCAGACTTTAGTCAAAGTGACTATTAACGAAATATAAAACAAAATTTAGACAGGTATGCGGTAAACTACGAGAGGGTTACTCGGCAGCACCGTCCAGCGGAATAAACAAGAATTTTTATTACATTTTCATTTAGTTTTAGATCCAGTTCGTTCCAACGAAATTCACTAATGTGGAAAATTCCTGGTAATAATATCAGGGATATTGAATGAAATATGTATTAATTAAGATACAATCGAGGTAACTTTATTAATAACAGAGAAAATGGGTAGATGCCCGAATACATGCCATTATGTTTAGCAGACTTTAGTCAAAGTGACTAGTAACCAAATATAAAACAAAATTTAGACAGTTATGCGGTAAACTACAACAGGGTCGTTCGGCAGCACCGTCCAGCGAAATAAACAAAAATTTGTATTACATTTTCATTTAGTTTTAAATCCAGTTCGCTCCAATGAAATTCACGGTAATTGTACAATTATATTATTACATTATTGTTAAATGAACATAAAGAAAATTTCGCCTGGGTTTGACGAAATTAATTTAAGTAGTAATAATTGTAGTAGGTGCTGTTCAGACCTAAGGTATGAATTGGTTCAGAATGTCGAAAGAGACACCGTACACACATAGAATCATAGTGCACAATCCAATTACCGTTATCACTGAGATGTATTTCACCAAACAATTCGCTCTCTCCCTGGCTCACGTTGTTCATGGATGTAGTCAGTGTTTAGTCAGACTAAGGGATTCTCATAGGGTGGAATGTTTACCCGCCTATTACATCTCAAATTTCACACTAATCAGGGCAATGATATTGTCATTTACAAGAGAGAAACGTTGTTTGAAATAGCCAGGAACGATAAGAGTAAACTAAGATAATGTTGAATTAATGTTTTCGAATAGAATTGTGCATGTATACATATGTTTCAATTAAGGGGAGAAAGTCATGTAAACGTACGTTTTTGCAAGATTTTTTTGTAAAGGAATGAAATAGTTTATTGAATTAAAATAAAGCATATCTCAAAATATACGATGTGAAGTATATTGACAATTTTTTTTAGATTAAAATATTTCAATATGGCGGCGCCACAGCTGTTGGAAGTCGGCACCTGAGATTGGCGCCGTACAGCCTACAGGTCTTAAGTCTTAACTAAAATAAAAAAGTCAAATTTTTATTGTTAAAATACGTTTTGCATGACGGACAGAAAAAAATTAAGAATTTAGGACCATTTACAAAAATACAAAAATAAACGATTTTTTTTTTTCAAAATGGTCCTAAATCTTTATTTTTTTCTCTCCGTCGTGCAAAGCGTATTAATGTATTTTAACAATAAAAATTTGATTTTTGACACAATATACCTTAATTCAATAAACTATTCCATTTTTTTACAAAAAATCTTGAAAAAACGTATGTTTACATGATTTTCCCCGTTAACTGTAGACAAAGTGCACAAATCCTGTGTCTTGCTTGATAGAGGACCAAGCTGAGCATGAATTCCGTGCTTCGTAATCAAATAACGAAGCATGAAAATGATTGTCCCCAAATAATCAAGATATTTGACTTCCACGGACTTTAGAGTAAATATTGATAGTGACCATTACTCAATTGAGACTTCAGGTTCAATGAACTCTCGACCTAGAGCACATGGGTGTACGAGACCGGCGATGTTCTTAAACATCTATAAGTTTTTATGTAATGTATAGAATTTGAATTTTTATTTTGGTTTGAACTGTTGAAAAATAATAATATAAATGGGGGATCAAGAGATTTACAATGTTCGTAATATTTCAGAGTCATGAAAACAAAATATTTGGAACAGGTGTTTTTTTCTCAACACCCTGGGTGAATCTCAATCCTTCAGCTAAGGGTTGAAGATTGAAATTGGCCTCAGACAAACACCCATAATTGATACATTTAAAAAACATTTTTCGAATTTGGGGGGGGGGGGAACATTCGAATAAATAATCTTACGAAGCAAAATTCATCAATAAGATTCGAATTAGCTGTTTTTAATTTGTGCGCGAGTTTGTTTTCGGTAATATATTTTGAGAAAAAATATTGAAGTAAATCATAAAATACAAAATTTTTATATTTTACAAAGAAAAAATAATTCGAATAATTAATATTCATACTGTGTAGAGACAAAGAGGTATATTTTTTTCAGATTCATGGAAAAATCGTCATTCTCCTTGTAATAATTTGCACATGTATGCAGATTTTTTTGTTTTCTCATCGATTGGTCAAATAACGTGAAACTGCCTTTTCACCAAGATTTTTGTAGTCGTGACTAGATTTTAGATGAGTTGGCACAGATATCACATAGATTTTCCCAAAAGGAACAAGTTCGTATATGATCAGCGCACGTTCTGCTGAAACTTTGTAGTCAAAAGGTCCTGGAGAGAGAAAGCGAGTATTTGACTCCAAGAATTTCAATTCCCACTAGCGAATAAGGGCAAGGGACGAAGGAAGCATTTGCCTTTTAGACAGATTGCTCGAAATGGACATGGGTAAAATACATCAGAAATTCATGTTTCGTTCTCCTACCTGTTTACATACAAACGCGGTCGAAATGAACGGTCTAAGCGAAATTTCCAAGTTTATTTTTCAGGTAAGGAATTACGGGATTTATAATTTCAAGAATAGAATGTACGATGAAGTTTCTTCGGACTCTATTCTAGAGTTTTGTAATAAAAGATAGTCTGAAACCATCGCTGCAATGTAGAAATGAAATTTTTATTTCACTTTCGAACTCGTTATCTCTTCCTCTCTCTTACTCTAATACCAATTTGTAAATATATACACTACCGACGAAAAGTTTCAGAACAAAAGTTCGAAAAAGTTTCGGTGCTATTTTTGATGCTATTTCGCCGGCAGTGAACATGAATAAATTTAATAAATAACATATTGAAGGGAAGGAATTAAGCTTCATTTTGCTTTTTTTGAAAATTCTCTACGATTTTTTTTACGACTAGTACGTTATTTTAAAATCGATCATTTTTCGCCTTTTTTCTTTTCCTTTACAGTTGGACCGCGATTTCAGAAGAAATTTTTTTAAAAAGTTTCTTTAACCGAAATCTTAAAGAGGGCAGCTCAAGATTCAATTTTGTTTTTTAAAAGTTTTGTGCGATTTTTTTTCGTAAAGCTATTTCGATTTTTGTGAAAAAAGAAAGAATTTCCAAAATTCTACGTAACACGAAAACTATTAGATTAGAAAGAAAATCTCAAGAGGATAAAAAGTTGCATCAGGTTTTGCTAAGTTCACTAGAATTTTATCAGATTTTTTTTTCGAAAATTTATTTTGGAACTACTTTCGGTAGAAACTTAGATAAATTAATTGTTGCAATTTAAGAACTATGGAGTTTGTGATAAATTGTCAGGAGGAAAAAAAGTTTTATTTTTTCATTGTGAACGCATTGGGATTTTTTTAGATTTTTTTCGAAATTTCGTTTCACACTATTTCTGATTAAAACTCTGATCAATTGATCCGTGTATCTGGAGAGCTATGAGGTAAGTAATAAAATATCTAGAGGGTAAAAAGTTGTATATTTCAACTAACGGAAATGTCACGGGTATATTGTGTTGCTTTGAATATGTGAGAATTGTTTTGTAAAGTTTGTTAAGATCATTTTCAATTGATCAAAAAAATTCGAAAAAAATCCATAAAAATTTCAAATCATTCAGAATTGGAAAATACGACTTTTTTCTCTTTAGATATTTTATCACAAATCTCATAGTTCTCGAGATACGCGAATCAATTCATCAGTTTTAATCAGAAATAGTTCGAAGAAAAATTTCGAAAAAATCTAAAAAAAATTCACTGCGTTCAAAATGAAAAAAATAAAACTTTTTTCCCTCCTGACATTTTACCACAAACCCCATATTTCTCAAATTGCGGTAATGAATTTATCTGAGTTTCTACCGAAAGTAGTTAAAAAAAAAATTTCAGAAAAAAAATCTGATAAAATTGTAATGAACTTAGCAAAATTCGGTGTAATTTTTTATCCTCTTGAGATTTTCTTCCAAAATGTATAGTTTTTGTGTTACACGGCATTTTCCAAATTCTTTCTTTTTTCACAAAAATCAAAATAGCTTTGTGAAAAAAATCGCACAAAATTTAAAAAAAAATGAAAACAAAGCTTGAGCTGTCCCCTTCAAAAATCCGGTTAAAGAAACTTATTAAAAAAATTTCTTCTTAAAACGCGCTCTAACTGTAAAGGAAAAGAAAAAAGACGAAAAATGATCATTTTCAAAATACCGTACTAGTCGTCAAAAAAATTGTAGAGAATTTTCAAAAAAAAGCGAACTGAAGCTGAATTTCTCTCCTTCAAAATGCTATTTATTAAATTTATTTATATTTACTGTCGGCGAAATGGCATCAAAAGTAGTCTCGAAACTTTTTTGAACTTTTGTCCGGAAACTTTTCGTCGGTAGTGTACAACATTAAAATAATTGAATAATCAAATAAAATAGACAATTTGTAATGAAAAATGAAATACGATAACATTATTATATCCACTTTACTGATAATAATTATAATTATAATGATGGATCACTATTCAGTTTAAAATATAAATTAATAAAATAACAAGTGATGTAATCGAAATGAATTTTGCAATAAAAGTGGTGTTCACTCGATGCTTAAAATAGTTTTCCATTTTGGCGTAAATCCCTCGATATCTTATCATTTATTTCGCTCGTACCAACGAAAATGCAATAAATTAAAAGCCAGGATTCAGAAAGACATTTTTCAAGAACAATTTTCTCTGTAAGCCACAAAATGGGGGATACATGGATCCTCAAAGTATGCGATATCTGGAAATACGTGTGTCATTTAATACAGTTCGGTTAGAAAAGTTTAACACACAGTTGCACAACACAAACGCCTAGCAAGAAAGAAAGCGTGGGATGATTTTCGGTTTCTGACGTAATACCCGTCTTCGCGTTTCATTTTTATTGCAAGACGCATATCACCGTAAGAGGAAGTAAAAGTTGCAATACCAGCGAGGCAACAATATCGCTGTCTTTCATTCGATTGCACCAGACTTCAAAGCTTCGAAATATTCCTCCCGCCACTTTGTAAAGTACAGAAAAGATGTTAAAAGTATACCGAGAGATGAAAGCTCTAAGAATGGTAAATATACAATAAGAAATCCATGGAAGTGAGGTCTATTTCAGTAACAATAGCGAAAATTTAAACTAAAAATTATTGATAAATATTTTTCACAAAATAATGAATTGGTTAGCGAATGATTTAATCAAAATTTAAAAAATTATTTTGTATCGATTAATTAATAAATCACGGCATAGTCGTTTTGATGCAATACTTTGGACAAGATGAAATGTTACATAATAGGTGTGCAAGCAGAAACTCGGCTTTTATTTGTCAAATTCAACTTTATCGAAAAGATACTTGGTACAAAGATTAATTTTCATCCAGTAAAACTTGAAGTTCTTCGACTTCAAAATTTTTTACTGCACCTGAGCGTAGATCATCCTCAAGACTAAAATTTCCATCACGAAATCTTGCAAACCACTTTTTTACTGTTGAATAACTCATAGAATGTTCACCCAAAGTTGAATTAATCAATTCCATAGCTTGAGTAGCATTTTTTTCATTTGAAAATAGAATAGAATGCAGTGACGTAAATGTTGCTTATCGACATCTATCTCTTACAAAATTGATACACACAGAATGACAGCTTGTAAATGACTGAAACTTATGTCATAAAAACAGCAAAGACTAAGCTACATATATCCGAAATGGCGGGCGAATTGGATGCGATCAAGTATATTTTTTAATGCAACCAACTTCAGAGCCGAGTTTCTACTTGCACACCTATTACAAAATTATAAGAAAACGCTACCCGTTTTTGAAAACAAATTAGCGTAGTCAAAACAATATATTATTGATCAATATTGTTAGAAAAATAATTATGGGAAAGTTACTAAGTCAAGCTAATCTTTGAATATTATTTAATACCAATTGATCCATTTTTTTTACAATTTTGATTTGCTATTACTATATTTTGGAAAAATTATGATACATACATAGGAATCAGGGATCGGCAAAAAAAAATTATCATTTCTTATTTTCGAATTAACTTCAAAATTGTAATGAATAAAAAATAAAAATACTAATTACCAAAAGAATTAATAATTCACTGAAAATTATGTCTAATTACTTTGGCACAAAAAATGCAAAAAAAAGAATTGATTATTGACGAAAAATTGAGATTATACAATATTATATTACGAATTGTTTAAAAATTTGATGTTTTGTCAAACAATAATTCCATTAGTATTTCACACAAAGTAATTGCAAATTAAAAAAAAGTCATAAATGTAACACATATTTTTAATTACCTGAAGAATTAAAAATTATTAAAAAAATATTTTTAATTACCTGAAAGACGAAAAATTGAAAAAAAAAACAAAATTTCTTAATTACTCAAAAAATTAGAAATTTTAGAAAAATTAGAAATTTTAGAAAAATAAAAAATTGGAGTAAAATACTTTTATAATTACCCGAAAAACAAACAATTAGCGCAAAATATTTTTTTAATTACTCGAAAATAAAAAATTACAGTAAAATATTTTTCTAATTACCTAAAAAGGAAAAAATGAAAGAACAATAATTTCTTAATTACACAACAAACAAAAAATTAGAGAAAAATATTTTTCTCATTAAAAAAAAATCCAGCCAGAAGGCAGAATGGGGAAAATTAAATTCAATGGTTAATGGAAATAATTTCCATTCAGTGGTAATAACTTAAGTTTACTCATTTACTGATAGCGGGAGAAGTTTTGGCTTGGGTCAAAATGACCCAATGGTAGTAACCGAGGTTTTCTCGGTCATCAGTAGCGGTAGCGGCTTTAGTTTGGGTCAAAGTGACCCGATGATAGTAACGGAAATTTTCTCGGTCACCAGTAGCAGTATCGGTTCTAGTCTGGGTCAAAATGACCCAATGGTAGTAATCGAGGTTTTCTCGGTCACTAGTGGCAGGAGCGATTTCGGCTTGGGTCAAAATAACCCAATAGTAGTAACCGGGGTTTTCTCGGTTGATAGTAACGAGAGCGGTTTTGTTCTGGGTCAAAATGACCCAATGATAGTAACCGAGCTTTCCTCGGTCACGAGAAGAGGTAGCGGTTCTTCTGGGTCAAAATGATTCAATGGTAGTAACCGTGGTTGTGTTGATCACTAGTAGCTGGAGCGGTTTTGGTCTGAGTCAAAATGACCCGATGGTAGTAACCGAGGTTTTCTGGATTACTAGTAGCAGGAGCGGTTTCGGCCTAAATCAAAATGACCTAATGGTAGTAACCGAGGTTTTATTGATTACTAATAGTGGAAGTGGTTTTGCTCTGAGTCAAAATGGCCCAATGGTAGCATCCGAGATTTTCTCGGTCACTAGTAGCGGGTGTGGTTTTGTTCTGGGTCAAAATGACCCAATGGTCGTAACCGAGGTTTTTTTGGTCACTAGTCACTCGGTCACTAAAACTTGGGGTCCTTTTTACCCAGAACAAAATCACTCCTGCTACTAGTAACCGGAAAAATCTCGGTTACTATCATCGGGTCATTTTGACCCAGACTAAAGCCGCTACCATTACTGGTGAACCAGAACAAAACCGCTGCGGCTACAAGTAACCGAGAAAACCTCGGTTACTACCATTGGGTCAATTTGACCGAGACTAAAACCGCTACTGCTACTGGTAACCTAGAAAGCCCGGTTTTTACTATTGGGTCATTTTTACCCAGAACAAAATCACTCCTGCTACTAGTAACCGGAAAAACCTCAATTACTACCATTGGGCCAATTTGACCTAGATTAAAACCGTTACTGCTACTGGTAACCGAGAAAACCTCGATTTCTACTATTGGGCCATTTAGACCCAGAAAAAATTCACTTCTGCTACTAGTAACAGAGGAAAACCTCACTTACTATTTTTGGGTCATTGTGACCCAGACCGAAACCGTTCCTGCCACTTGTAACCGAGAAAACGTCGGTTACTACATTGGATCATTTTGACCCAGACTAAAACCGCTACTGCTACTATAAATCGAAGAAAATCTCAGTTGGGTCATTTTGACCTAAGCCGAAACTTTTCCCGTTATCAGTAACCGAGTAAAATTCGGTTACTAGCATTAAATGGAAATCATTTCCATTAATTTAATTTGTAATGAAAATAATTTCCATTAAAAATTAAATTCAATGGCTAATGGAAAATTTTTCCACTAAAAATTAAATTCAATCGTTATTGAGAATTTTTTCCATTAACCATTGAACGGATAATTTGAAAAATATTTCCGTCCAATTTGTATTTCTCAAGTAATTAGAAAAAAAAATTTCTCTAATTTTTTGTTATTTGCGTATTTAGGAAATTATTATTTTCTAATTTTTTTTTCGGATAATGAGAAAAGTATTTTCCAATCATTTTTTATTTTTCAACTAATTAGAAAAATATTTTTTTCTATTTTTTATTTTTGGTTAATTAAAAATATTTTGCCCAATATTTTTAAATTTTCAAGTAATTAGTAATATTTTTTTTCGATTCTTTGGGTAATTAGAAATAATTTTTCTACAATTTGTAATTTTTCGGGTAATTAGAAATAAGTTTTCTGCAATTTGTAATTTTTCGTATAATTTGAAATATATTAAAAATATTTTTTGTTCTTTGAATTTGTAATTTGTATGCGAGTATTATCCATTTGCTGAATAATTAACAATATTTTCCCGTAAATTATCAATTTATCGAATAATGGATATTTTCAAAAGAAATAATAGTAATTTTTTGAAAAATTAGTAATAATACCGAAAAATGACTTTAAGAATAATATTTTTGCCGATCTCAGATAGGAATGATATATTTCTGGAATTTTCATAGAAATTTTGATGATTCCACTTCTCGCTAAGCGAATGCGTTCGCAGTGTTTTCACTCACTGTGCAATATGTAGGCATTATTTTATTGTTCTTATTGTTATTCGTGTCATACTATGGGAACGAGTGTAACTAATTATTTATATTTTCTGTTTTCAACTGTTTGGTTTTGAGAAAAGTCAGTCGTGTGAAATTATTCAACTGATATAGATGAAAATAAAATTATGATTTTTCAAATAAACTTCAATAAAAATATTAATTGTTTTATTTATACGAATAAAAGCTACTACAATTTATTCTAAAGTGTGCAGATTATCTTGCGCGTATGACGGAGGGTTCAAAAATAACGTTTCTTTAAATATCAATAAAAATAGTTGAAAAAATAGATTATTGATAAATATTTTTGAGGAAATAATTAATTGGTTGGTATAACAATTCAGAATTCATTCAAATCATATATGAATCAATTTATGTTCTTGGTATTTTGATTTTCTACAAAAATATCAAGAAAAAGTGAAACTACGAAGTTACAGTAAACACTCACACATCATCCACCTTTTTTCATTTCAAAGCTACCCTTAAGATCTAGGAGGGCTGACATATTTTGCATATTCGATATTATTTCAATGTTACCACATGTATGCAATCAATTTCGTAATTTCTTATTATGTTAATAATATAAGAATGAGAGGAAATGAGAATATATTAGATGTTACGAAAAACATGGAAACATATTTACGTAAATACGTTTTTTTGATTAGTTCCTTTTTAACTCCTGACTGCCCGTAGGGCAAAAAGACGGGAGTTATGCGTTTCACTGCGATCAGCTGATGGGGGTTATTTCTTTGTCACCACTTTGCTCCGAAACGGTGACAACTGTTTTACCAATTTTTGCATATATTTACTGTGTACTATCTATTGCAAACTCGCTGAAATAATTTATATTCACATTCAAACTCATTTTGCCATATCGAAAGATAAGGTAGTCCTCGACTATCAACAACTTTACGCTGTTGTGCGCTGCTAATTTCAATCCAAATTGCCGCACGTCTTTCTACAGAGTTTGTCAATATATATATTTTTTTAAGTTATGCGTTTCGCTGCGATCATTATTATTCATGATGCGTTGTGTTTTTATTTAATATAATAAAGTTTCATGTTATACTGATTTTCTTACTCTTATTTTTTATTTATTACTGTGTGACACACAAAGTGAATTTAAAAATAAGAGTAATAAAAAGCCGTGTAAAGTGCTACGAACTCAAAGCAACAGTAATGAACGAAATTGACAATTAAAAAGTATATAAACATGAAAATTTATTGCATTACTGAAAGTTGCAGTGATTTTTTTATTTTTTCAAGCAGACTGATCAATATATTGTAACGATACGTTTTTATCGAACACGTCGCTACGCGTGAATCCGAGCTTCTTAATAGTAAGGAGCAGGTATGAAAGAAAGCGAGAAAAGGCAGGGATTTGATTGTAACAAAATAACAATATAATTTATTAATGAAAACACAAAGATGGTTTCTGTTGTACAGCAATTTTGTTCAAATAAAGTAAATTTTTATTCTTTTCGCGTATTTTGTCTATTATTTTATTCGCATGTTTCTTTTCTTTTCACGGTAACAATGATATTTGTTCTCTTATTATAATTTCATCAATATTTAGCGGTTTGGTGTCTTTCTTTACAAACAAAAGGAATTAATGGTAGGAAATAATCGATTTATCGCTCAAAAATAATAATAATGATAAATTTCTCTGATTAATGTTCCAAAATAACCAATTAAAATTTGTAAGGATTCGATACAATAATAATAATATTTTTGTTCATGACGCGATATAATTTTACAATAATTGGATTATTTTGGGACGATGAAAAATAAATTATTGATTTTTTATAATTATTGATTGATTATAAAAATAAATTATTTCATTTATGACTCCTTATTTTCTTATTATTCAATTGATTCAAAAATTCAAAAGATTTTTCTATTACGAAACCCCAATGAGACAGAAACACCATAAATTTGCATTGATTTCTTTTTGAGTATTCTATATTACTAGTAGGCCCTATATAATAACCGCTTAATAAAAGAAATCGATTTTTGAATTTATTGGAAATCAATAAAATTAAAAATGCTTTTCTGATTCGTTGATTCCCTACTACTATCGCCATGCGCATGCGCAGACGTAGTTGACCCTTTTGTTTCGTACAAATAAAATCATATAATAGAGAATTTTGTATCCCTCATTGCATGTTTATTCCCACTTTCATTTTATCTAATTCCTAATTATTCATTTTCTTATAAAAAGCAATTAAGGAAGCTTTCCAGTGTGAAATTTTCAAAAAATCGATTTTTTTTTTTTTGCTTTATCGAATAGTATACACTCTTCCGAATATTCCCTGAAATTTTCATGCCGAAATTCAGATTATTTCGATTACTGTACAGCATTTCTTGGAAGAAGGCAACGGAGCGCTACAGCTGCCGCGTCGACTTTGAACGCGTTTTTCTCGAAACAGCATTTTTCAAAACGGTGTCCAACTTGGAGGGCAGAGTTTTAAAGCTATCGAGTTGAATTTTTTACACAATATTCTTAACGTCATTGTTTATCGTGCTATGGAAGCTTTTTTTTTTGACATCTTCCTATTTTTTTGTAAAAAAAACTGCCAAAAAAAAATGCTAAAATCGATACTTTTTGTTCAAACCGGCGCCATTTTTGCAAAAAAAAAAAAAAGCCTCCATAGCACGAAAGCCAATTATATACCGATCAATAATATTTTTGTGTTTTTTGTTTCAGATCAAAATTGTGACCCCCCAACGTGGACACCACATCCAAGTGCATTTTCTGCAACAATTGTTTCATCATTTTTATAGATATTAATTAATAAATAAATCGATCTTTAAAAAATTGTTTTGTATTCTTCAATACCCAATTAATATACAAAAAAAAACCAGACCGATTAGATTATTTTTTCTTTAAAAAAAAAAATCGCGAAAAACAGCGATTTTTCGGGCTGTCACACTGGAAAGCTTCCTTAATTATTATAATAAAATAAAGAAACGTGTATTCGGAAAATTAGTTGGGATTTTTCCCGATAGGAGGCAACACGCTAGTGAGCGACGTGCGCATCACGCAAGTGCAGCTCTGTTCGTGTTACAAGTTAAGATGGCCGCCGACGTAAACAAACGCGCGTGCCATAAGTGCAGTAAAAACGACGAGAAAAGTGGCGAAACAATATTAATATCTATTAAAAAGAAGTGAGTGAGTGTATTTCGTTTCAATATAGATTGTAATAGTAAATTTGAAAAGCAAACAAATTGGGAAGAACAAAACTTAAAATTTTTTAATTTCGCAGATGTACAAGTGAAAAAATTATATTTTTAATAAAAGGATTCCAATAATATTTTTTGTGAAATTTTATTAGTAACTTTATTTTTTAGTGCGTACACAGAACGAGCTTCTAAATAAAAGTGTGCTTAATTTTTTCGCCACGCAAACAAAGTGAATTTTAACAAAACTTTATAGTATTATAGAAAGTTATATCATTTTTTAATGAGCGAACTTCGCAATATTTTTTTTTCTCTCTAAGTCATTAAATGTCTCTAAGTCATTAAATGAGAAATGGAGACGTCTCCCGACCACAATTAAATTCGATTATAATTATAACATTTGTTAATTTTATGTAAGTTGTACATTTTTTTCATCATCTACATTTTTCGTACAATTATTTAACTTTGATAATTACTTTTTGATTTTTAATTTTCGCATGTAAATGACTTATCCTACCTTCAATTAACATTTACCATAGAAATTGAATCTCGAAGGAGTTACACTAACAAATTAAAAGATTTTTTATTTATATGTATTATTTTTGATCAATTTTTATTTCACACTTTTTCAAGTTCACTACTGTCTACTTTTGGCAGGGGGGTTTCAAAATAAATCATTTTTTGGAAATTTCTTTCATTCTTTTTTATAAATATTTTATACAAATATATTTTCATGAAGTTATACTATATTATAGCAGTCGGGAGTTTTATGTTTTTTAAAACAATTTTTCGTACGATTCATGAATCCGGAAAGCAGAAACGAATGAAGCGGAAAAGATAGGATAGTTTCGGGTATTTATATTTAATGCTTGGGGCAGCGAAAATCTTTGTAAAATGCAAAAAATGACATTGCAAGTATTGAAAAATATAAAAATGTAAAAGATGGCAAGCAACCACAAGAATACAGTTTCACTAGAATACAACCTCTATGGAGTGGTGATGCATGAGTTTCGATTCGTTGAACTGAATTTATGACCCCCGAGTCCGGATAATATCTCTATATTTGGTTTTTTCACAACTGTGAAAGCGTCGCATTCTCCTCTCATCTAGTGAATCATGAAAATCCGGAACACCGAATATTTATGATTCAGTCCCACCATTTTTGCCTTTTTCATTGTACACCATAATGTGAGACCAAAATATTTATTTATTTTCATTTATCAAAAAACGTTGCGCGGAATCTTTCTTGTCTGATTATAGAATATAAAAAAAGGAATCGCGGCGATATATAGCTTGATAAAAAAACAAAATTAATCCGTACGATAATACGAATACAGAACGGATTAAAACACTTTTTTACATAGATAAAATGTACTCGAGAGAACTAATTCGCTTAATGGACAAGAGTTAATGAACTTTAGTCAAGCCAGCTAGCCTGAGGGAGAAAAAAAATGTTCGAGTTAACAACCGCGAAGCCGATGCTCTAAACGAGAAATTTTCTCATCTGAGAGTGCAGGTACTCGCTTAAAATATCTCGCTCGTGATAACCGTGATAAATTCATGGCAAAATATAAATACTGATTATTAAAGAGAGCGCGATGTTTTACAAATTCATTCATTGAATTTCTTTTCTCGCAATTGAAATTTTCCTTCGTATCATTTTTGACGAAAGATTTTTTCTAACTACCAAAATCTTTAAGATGTAAAAACACTAAGTTAAGTAAAGACTGATTATAGCAAAACGAATTACGATGTTTACAATTTTTTTGAATTCACGAGTGTGATCCTAGTTTAGGGTTTCATGAAATTTGTATGCTCAAGAATCTTAAATTTACAAACATCCACATAGATGAACTTATTCTTGAAAAGATTCGATAAGGGCTGCACATTTTTACCACTCCACGGATCCTCTTTTTTCGTCAGTTCCATCCAACTCTCGACGTTTTCTTTCCTTATCCCTCGTGCAATGCACTCCACTGTGCCAATATTTCTGTGACGATAGTGCTTGTCAGCAACATATTGTGATGAATATAAGTGTGTTAGGGATTCACCCATTTTGTAGTGCTTCAATACTTTTATATTGCGCAAAGACCGACCGAGAAAGGAAATTGGAATTTCCTTTGAGAAAAATTGAGATCGATAAATATTTGATAAGGTGAAAAAATCATATGCATGCATAGACAAATTATATGGATTTCTCAAATTTCCATATATAAAGCATGTTCATTTCTTTAATTCTAATTTTAATTCAAATGAAAGCGAATGTAAATCAACAATAAACAAAATGACTAAGCTTCAATTACTTTTGATCGCTTTTTAGGATTATCATGAATTTTAGACCAATCAATTTTTTCAAAGACACATTAAAATGTGGAATCTGCTTCCATTAATTTTAATGCTTCAAGAAGAAGGTTCGTCGATGATTTCAAAGAGATAGAAAGTGTTATGTATATTTTGACCGTGACGTTTACCAGTTGTTACGTATCATTCGAGTTCCGTTTATTATCGCAATCTCGTTAGCTAAGAGCTACAAAAGATTTTCATTTAAACGGTTCGAGAAACTTATGTTTTCCACGAACTAAAAGATATTTTATGTGTGTGTTTGGCAAGACTTTTGTTGTTCTTTGTGGGTGAAATTCCGATGAAGAAAGAATATCGAGGCACGAAATGTTTATGGAACAAAAAGTTTATTTACAATTGTGAAACTATGCAGGCCGTTGACTTAAATTCACTTTAAAGAAGAAGGCGGAAGAATAAGAGCTTGAACAGAGGAATAAAGAGATGGAATCGAGTTTCCAATATCGCAAGTTAACCTACTAATTTTGCTCTCGAGGCGTTTTCCTAGCTTTCATCGAAAGTTTTCTTGATCGTACTTTTTTTACAACTTCTTAAGTAACTTTTCATTAGATGTTGAATTGCATTCAAAAGAACAATTGTATCCGACTGGCGGTATCAAAAGAGCAAAAAGTGACGAGTGTACTTGGAAATCGTAAAGAAAAACCACTACGAGGCGTGAATTTATGACGAGATTCCAACGTTACGCGTAACGAAAACATCAAGACGCCTGAATTTCATTAAAACCAGAGTGCTTTTTCCCCGTCCCCTCCTCCAAACTTTCCGGAGAAACCAGTTCGCTTCTTTTAAATTCACCGACATATTAATTATCGAGAACTTCGAAGAAAAAGAGATTAGAAATAAAAAAACAAAGAAAGAAAGAAAGGGATAAATAATTACACCAATGCTGCGAGGAAAATTTTAATCGGTGGAAAATTAATGGTAACGCTGGTAAGTTTTAAATCGAAGGAGGAAAGCTTTTGAAATACCGTACCCAGAAAAAAGTTCTATTCAGATCTGTTAGGATTATTTATTCGAATTATTTAAATTTGGATTAACAAAATTTTTATTCGCTTCAGATAGAAAGCTGTATTTAAATTAAATAGATAATGCTATTTGGGTCCGTTTATTCAAGTACCCACGTTAAGGTGAGCAACCACTTTAGATGCTTCAAAAAATATTTTTTTTTTTTATTTCATAAATCGTTAGCAAAATAAATATCTTAAGAATACACCCTTAAAATTTCAAAACGATATTCGGATTTCTTCTATATAAATATGTATATAAATGATAAAGACTCTCCGCTCCACTCCCAAGCGCGCTCAAACTTTAAACGTGTTTTCCTCTAAACGACATTTTTTCAATTTGCGGAAATCATAATTCAAAAACTAATTGATGGATCATCTTCAAATTTGGAACACGTTTACATAATATAATTTATTAAAACATGAACCTAAAGTTGGAAAGATTAGATGGTTTAAAACATATTTATTATTGCAAAATGCCGGGGGAAAAATGCTAAAAATCGATCATTTTTTTCAAACACGTTCCAACATTGGATTCTCGATTTTTTTTTTCAAAATTTAGATTCATGTCCTTAAAAAACATCGCAAGAATGCATAAAAATTTGTTGGGCTATTTCAGATGCGAATTGCGAGCTGTCCAATTCCCGCAAATCGACAACGACGATGAGGACACGCCAAGGGACACAGCGGATTACACCTTAATTAATGCATGAAATAACTTTAAAAAATTACCAGAGATGTATGAAAATATGAATAAATTATTGTCAGAGGTGCGGAAATTTCCGTATTTTTTTTCATAATAAAAACATCCAAAAAATTATCTAGTTTTCGGTCTCCTAAAGTGGTTGCGCCCCTTAAAGCTTCTCGCTATGGCCACCCCGTGGCGCAGAGCGTCGAGGCTTTTCTCACACAATAATTACGCTCTGGATGTGCATAAGTTGCGGGAACCAAAGAAGTTTTATTATTCTGAATGATTATATCTAAGAAGTCGAACGTGAATTTTTGTATCTTCCCAGGGTCGCAGACCCATGAAAATATTATTAAATAATATAATTGAATATGGTATAAATAATAATAAAAATATTATTTTGATTTCAACTTCATATTCGTTTAGTTTTTAAAATAACAATATGTCCGATTTTAAAACATATATTAAATTTTTCATTAATCAAGAATATAAAAATAGTGTGATAAAAAAAAATAATTTCTTAAAGTTAAATAGACTTATATTTGACCGTGAGACAAGGATAACAATTTATTTGATTTAACTAGATCATAGTTGAATCAACTAAATGTTTTTTCTGGGTACGTGTGAGACAAAAATCCTCTACGAAACCAATATGAATTCCATTAAATGACGAAGACAATATTCTCCATGAAGAAGGGGGGAAAGATGGCGGACAGTTAAGACATAGCGATAGAGGAGTCCGGGAAAAGTGTTGAAAGAGAGGAGTAAAGAGAAGGAAAAAGAGGGAAAGGAGAAGAAGGGGAGATAAGAAGGAAGGAAAAACAGGAGGAAAGAAAAGCAGGAAGAATGAGCGTGAAAAAGGCTGTAGAAAAGTGAGGTGAAAAGTGAGGTTAAAAGTAGCGGAGATACAGGGGCAGGCAGGGGAAGGACGAGAAATGGTGCAGAGATCAGACATGGAGAGCGGTGAAAAAAGAAACCGCAAGGGACGGAGACAGCCGGAGAAGCCCGAGTCGAGCACGAAGAGAGCGAGGCGTCGAGGGCTACGGAGGGAGTGAGAAGGGAGATGGAGGGAGAAGCAACAGGGAGTATGGAGACAGTGGCGACAAAAGGATTGGCGGACAAAAAGAGAAGACCAAGCTGAGCGTGTAACGCGTTCGGTGACGAGGCGGAAAGGCGGTGAGAACGAGGGGCGACGGAGATGCACGAGTCGGCGGCAAGAAAGGCGGACGGAGTGGAGAGATGAAGGAGGGGAAGAACATGAGGCAGCGAGAAGAGCACGTGTTCAATTACAAGGAATCCGTTACACGGAGAAAGGCAAAGGGATAGCGAAGTGATCAGCAAAGACAACGGAAAGGAAAGAAATGGCGTGGGATGATGAAATGATGGTGATACTGAAAGAAATAGTGAACGAAGTGAAAGGGCTGAAAAGTGAACTGAAAGAGTGGCGGGAAGAGTGGAAACGGGAAAAGGAAGCATCGGGAGAGGGCGAAGGAAAGAGTAAAAGTCAAAGTGTGAGCAGCGGGGAAAGGGAAGCGGAATATCCGAAAGGCGAAAATAGTGAGAGAAGTGAAACGGTTTTGGAAAGGGTGGAAGAAGGAAGCTCTACGGGGACTAACGAGAAAGGAGGAAATGACAGTGAATGCGTAGAAAGTGAGACGTCACAAAGGTCGGGAAAGAAAAAGAAAGGCAAGAAAACGAGAAAGCATGAAAATGGGAGGAAGGAGCATGTACCAGAGGAGGAATCGCATGGACAGGTTGATACGGGCAGCCGAGACAAAGAGGAGGAGGAGGAGAAGCAACGAAAGAAGAAGAAGAAAGAAAGCAAGAAGTCCGACAAAGAAGAGGAGAAGAGGAAGAGTTGGGTGATAATAATGGAGGAAGAGAGAAAGGAAGAGAACCGAAAGGAGATGGACGAGGGGAGAGAAGAAGAGAGAAACCAAAAAAGGGAAGAGGAGACAGCAAGAGGGTGGACGCTGAAATCGAGGAAGGAGGTGGAGAAGGAAAAGAAAAAGAGGACAGAGGAGCGAGAGAAGGAGACGAAATGGATAGGGGAGATGAGCGAAAGAAGGAAGAGGAGGAAGAACATTTGTATGAGAGGAGAAGGAAGGATGGAGGAGATCGGGAAAGTACAAGTGGAAGAGGTGATCAAAAGAGGACTAGGAAACAAAATGGAGGTGGAAAAGGTGATAAAGGGGAAGCAGATCGGGAAGGAAGCAATGGTGATAATAGAGATGAAGGAGGAAAAAGACAAGAAGGAAATAATAGAGACAAGAGAGGAGATACTGGAAGCAGGAGTGGAAGTAACAGAAGGCCTAACATGGTGGGAGAGAAGGTCAAGATTCTTGGTAGAGGAGAAGGCGACGGAGGAAAGAAGAAAGGGGAAAGAGGTCAAGGTAAATGGAATGAAGATAAGGGTGGAAGAAAGGAGGTGGAAATGGTCTCAGAGGGAGGAAAGGTGGGAGGAAAGAAAGGAAGACGAAGAGGGCTAAACAGCAAACAAACAGAAGGAAGGAAGATAGACGGAGAACGCGAGGGAGGACGGATGGGAGAAGGATGAGGAGAAGGAAGGGAGAGAAACGAGGGACGGGGAAAGAAGAAAGAAGAGAGAAGAACGAAACAGAGGGGAAGATAAGAAGAAAAGCAAAGAAGGGGAAGGGGAGGAGAAGGGGGAGACAAAAGATCAAAAGAGAGTTTGTAAGAGAGGAGGGGGCGCCGAAACCCTTAGGGAAAGCCGCCCAGAAATATAAATAAACATACATACATACATACAATATTCTCCATTATTAACGGAGTCGCAAATATTCAAGGAATATAACTTAAAAAATGTTTATCGCCTCCAAATTCAATTTAGAAAGCGGAGAACAAATCACACTTCAGACAGAAGGAAACGAAAGTAGTGAAGCTTGCACAAAGCTTCATATAAGACGAGTACGCTACAACCTCGATTCTTCGAACAGCGATGGGACCGACTCCGCATCGCATCTGCAAATATAGAACGTTGCGCACACTTTGTCTTTCCGTCTCTGCGCACCAGATGAGTGGCCGGATTGGATTGGGTGTTCCCTTTACCCAGCGCAGACCGATCGATACGGATCGCATAGTAGGGGGTATTGTCTAAATCGAGGTTGCGTGAACCGAGAATGTAATTTACATAAGCTTAAGGCCCTATTGTTATCTAGAATGCCGTTGTCAGAGGTGATTTTCTGGTTAGAATAAGTTTCAAACTTTTCGAGTTTTTTTTTTTTGAAATGTTGTACACGTGTTTATTGTTTCTTTAAAAACACATACAAAGTTTTGAAAAAAAATTAAAAAATGTTATCTCATAGTTTTATATGAAACTGTGCACGGAAAAAACTTCCGATTGGCGACCAGAGTTCCGGATGTTCTATGCATCCGAAAAAAAATAAACATATTCTTAATCTGTAGGGGAGACCGGGGCTATTTGGCTATCGAGGTAAGTTGACTAACTTAGAATAACATCCAAACCACGTAATGTAAACATACGCGCGTTTGTTATTATGTTCATTGTAACCTATCGCTCATTTATGTGTCTCAATACGTCAAAGCGACACGTCGTTTAGGAGCAGTAAAAGATTTTCGAAAATCCAGGTATCAAAATAAATTTTTTCGTTGATCTTTTCTATCTTTTCCTGCCTCGGACATTTTTCCAATTGTTACAATTGTCCACTATATTGTACATATATTGAACTATAGTTTTGTGTAACAATTTTTTCCAATTATTGTTATAATTCGTGTGTAGGGTGTTTTGTTTCTAAAAAACGGGGCGGGGTAAGTTGGCCAACATTTGTATGGGGTTGGTTGACACATGTGTAAACTGCAATTCTGATTACGATGACGAGGTAACTGGTGAAGAGAAATCGAATTTTCAAAAAACCGATTAAATAACCCACTTAGTATTTCATAAAAAATCTTAAATAATTATCTGAGATAGTGGAAGAATGCTTCTATTTAGAACAACAATTTGTTTTTTGAAATATTATTTAGTTCCTTTTTTACAAGCAATAGACTAAAAAGTTGGCCAACTAGCCCCGGTCTCCCCTATCAGTGCTGTGAGCAGTGATACCAGAATCAGATA
The DNA here is from genome assembly GCA_963989365.1 of Rhimphoctona megacephalus. Taxonomy (NCBI): domain Eukaryota; kingdom Metazoa; phylum Arthropoda; class Insecta; order Hymenoptera; family Ichneumonidae; genus Rhimphoctona; species Rhimphoctona megacephalus. The sequence continues at coordinate 17,461,955 of OZ022421.1, forward strand.
AAAAAATTATTTTTTCACAAAATGGGACATACTAAACTTTGATTATCAATTTTTCGCATACTTTTGTCCCCCTTCTATGGGCCATAACAATTATTTCGATTCAATTCTGGTACCATTGTTGAAAAACAGTCTAATGAAGATGTGTATCAAATTTTAACTCAATCGGCCAACTGGTTATGGAGATATCATGGTTTCCAATTTCTGGTACCATTGTTGAAAAACAGTCTAATGAAGATGTGTATCAAATTTTAACTCAATCGGCCAACTGGTTATGGAGATATCATGGTTTCCAATTTAAAAAGCATATTTTCGAGAAACCCTCTTTGAAGTTGTTTATCATTTATTTATTTTCCTCGAAGAAATTTGTACGTGTTCTTAAATGATCATTAAATATGTGTACAAAATTTCAGAAAAAAAACTCAAACAGTTTCAAATTTATTCTGTCCTGAAAATATTTTCCGAAAACTCTAGACAACTATAATTCTAGACAACAATACGGCTTTAAAAAGATCTTTCTCACATAGCCGTATGGTCAAGTCGCTGTAGAGCGCAGACCGGAACCAGTTCAAATAAAAGAAGAAGCAGAAGAAGAGACCTTTGAAGTGACATTTTCCTTATTACCATATTCCCTTATTACCATTCCGTCATTTCCATTTCGCGTCCATTTTCCAAAAAGTGCACGTTCTCTTTAACTGCAAGAGAAGGTCTTGTTTAAGTCGCTTTTTTAACCACCCAAAAAATAATAATAATGCTCACAAACTTTGTCTGTAATGTAGATCTGTAATGGGAGGCTCAGGAATATCACATTTGCATTCGAAATCTTTGAGGCACATCACGTTCCAAGACCCCCCTTAATAATAACGTAAATTGCCAACAGAATTCCCAGTAGCTCTCTCACGCATAATTTCAAAATGATTTAAAAAAAACATGTTTTTTTCTTCAATAATAAAACTTTGTAGCATAATGGAATGATTACGAAATATAACAACAACGATAATAATAATTATAATAGTAAATATAATTTTTCTTAAATAATTAAGTTCGAGCCTTCTGTATAATTGCCGAAGGGTCAAGTATTTAAATTCACCATCGTTAAAATGTCAAAAACAGATATCTCTCACCGTGCCCTATTACGTATTATAATTGTAAAAGTAAATTTTCATAATTCGTTTTCACATTCCGCTAACAATGCAAGCGAATACGAAGAATGGTTGTGCATGGTCAGAGAATTTTTTATTCACGACGACGACGCTACGAACTTCAATTACTTGAGATTAAAAGAGAGAGAAAAACGTGGGAAAAAACTTTAACACGCAGCAGTTCTGTTATTCCAATTTATGTGTATATACGGACTTGGCCAAAAGTATTAGGCACCCTGTAATTTTTCTGTCCGGACAAAAAGTTTCATGTCTCGCTCAAAGAAATTCATAAACTAATTCACCAAACGAGGTTTTACAGCGGAGAAATTCAGTTTTGTTTCGTTTTTTTGTGTAATTTATTCGATTTTCTTTGCATGCAATACATAATTTTGAAAATTACTTTTTCTTGCGATTTATTCATTCCGTAAAAACTGAATCCTTTTATATTCGTTAAGAAAAAAGTACTACTTTTTGGAGCAAAATTTGCTGAAAAACATCATTTCTAAGATTTTCAGACCAAAAAGTCAGTTTTCGATTTTTAAAAGCCCGCCCCTTTTAAAAAATCGAAAACTGACTTTTCCAGCTATTCACGATTTTTACTTAAGATTATAAGATATAATTGTATTATAAATTAAAAAAATAAATGTCATTCTTCTCTGCGAAAACCTCTGATTTTGAATATACTACAATTTTATTAGTCGTTCTGAAATTTGATCAATTTTACCTACCCCATTCGTTAAAAAAGAATTGGAGCACGAAATATGAAAAAAAATCATTTTTGGGCTAACTTTGATTCTCCATATCTCCGGAACAAATTAGCGTGGTACTTAATTTTCTTTTCATCCCCTTAAACATTTTATAGAGGAAACAAACAAATAATTGATTGTCTTATTGAATTTCTTGATAGTTTCGGAGATATCGCACAAAACGTTAAAAAGTGGCATTTTTCGGTGTTTTTCCATCATTTTAGTTCAATCTTTGACTTCCCATATCTTTGGAGCAGATGAAGGTAGACAGTCAATTTTTGTTTGTTTTCTCCGTTATTTTATGACGAATAAAAAAGTATTCAATGATATGGCATTTCGTGATAGTTTCGGAGATAACACGCAAAACATACAAATCTGTACCAGATTTTGACTGTCCTAATGCCTTCCGCTCCGATTTCGAGGTCACAAAATTGAATACTTTGAATTCTAGTAAAAATGATCCTATTCACCCAATAATTCGCGTAGTATAAATTAATAGTTTATTCTGTCGATCTTTTGGCTCTGCGGACTGACCTATTCCGCAAAAAAATGTTTTTGAAAAATTACAATCACGACTCATCCAATTTTTTTTTAATAGAAATTTCCTAATTTCATAGGCAACAATACATCTTTAAAAATTAACATGGAGTTGTTTCAAAAGATGTCGATTTTCACTATGAAAAAAATTATTGAAATTTACCCTATTTTTAGCGGCTCTACAGGGTGTCCCAGCAGGTTCGGAGAAAAATCCTACAGGGTGACAGGGGACTTTAAACCCTATTCAAATGACCGTTTTATACATGATTCGATTTTTGATAATTTCGGAGTTATGATTTTTTTCCGTAATTTTCATCTAACTCCCGATTTATTGAATAATTTCATTATGTGACAAAACTATCAGTGATAGAGTCCTGACTTTTATTACCAGCATAGTAGCTGATTGAATGGTCTAACGTATAAAATAACTGTTACTTACATTGAACTTTTTTTGGACCTTCAAACAAAAATTATGTTTGATCCATTTTGACTGAATCGTGATTCCTCGCCCAACTTTGAATTTTCCTTGTTGAAAAAAACCTAATTTGTTTCTTTCATCCTTATCTTAAATACCTCTTTACTTTATCGGCAATTCATTCTGTAAATTTACTTCGGAAGTTCCCGAGGGTTCACATAATATTTGCGTACAAAGCGAAGTACAGGCAAAAATTCTCTTTGGAATTTTTATCAAACTCGAAAGCAATCCATTTTTTTCTAAAATATTAGTTTGAATAAAATCAATCAATAAATTGATGCAACACATTGTATTTCAGCAAAAAATAATTGAATTATACAATCACTGTTTAATTTGATTAATAATACGTTCATAAATGTGTTAAAATATTTGTTATTGACGACGACAAAAATTTAACCAGTTCAATTATTTTCTCGGGTTTTTCACATTCTGGACCGAAAATACAGTTTGGCGGTGTTGTTGTTGCAGTTAGTTCTCAGTAATTGAGACAATGAAAATAAGTACCCTAAGTATTATTGTAGTTGGAAAAGCCTCGACGATTTGAAAGTTTCATCAATGCACTCCTGAAATCAAATAGTTATTATAATAATCAAATTTATTTTGGTTTTTCGTGAATGAATAAATTCAATAGAATTCCCACTCTCTTCTGTTAATATTTTTCCAATTACTTAAGCTTTGAAACTCCCTCACCCAAACATGTCATCAAAAAATCCTTAAATTCCAACGTATTTAATGAATGGTCCCAAGAATTTTAAAAAACTACGACGATAGTGAAATATTCAAACTTCTGGCAGATAAAAAAAAAACTTTACTGCAATGTAAAATGACTTGTTAATTATCCTGTACCATTTCAATTTATAGACAGCCGAGCTTCTGCAGGATTTTTTCCTTAATTATTTGGAGTCGATCTGGTGTGCAAATTCACCAAAAAACTTTTCAATCCATTTTGTTCGTGTTTAGTATATATAATATACCTTTAGTGATCTGCAATTACTAAATCATTCCAGAAAATACAGTGTAATGCTATCAGATTGTTTAGACTAAAAAACACGAGATATACTTAAAAAAATCACGAATGAAAAATAAATTGTTTATTGATCTTCATTTTTCATCACTAGTCAATTTTTTAGTCTAGTGCATTAGTGGTTCAATTTGTTTTTCATTTTCTAAAAACATAGAAGAATTCCGATCTTTATCTAAAAATAACTGGTATTCTTTTTGTTGATAAAAATAAGATTACACAGAATTTCGTATTTTTCAAATTTTACTATTCCTGATTTTTATTTGAGTATATTTCATTCGGTTTATGTATGTATACATACATAATATTAGGTGTTTTCTTGTGTACAAGAAAACACCTAGTTTATTCAACTATGCATGTACGTCACCTCAACGATAGAGACGTAAATTCGTCCCCCGACTGTTATCTTCTAAAAGTAGGAAAACAACCCTTCTCGTTACTACTCTTTTTTACTTTTGGCAAAGTGACGAAGCTCAGCATCTTGGCAAAGAAGTAAATCCTGACATACAGAATAGTAAACTGCTGAGTAAGCCATTTCCTGTCATAGAACGCAACCGTAGGGGTTGAAGACACAATATGTATGGTGAATATAAATTTCGTTCAATGTTTGTCCAGTCTGTGTACTCCAATTAAAGCTAAAAGGAAGTTAAGGCGCATAGATGCGTGTTTTGTGTGAAAGGGATGATACTTTTTTTCTTTCTATTTACTGGATTTTCATAACCAAAAACTACCCCTATTTAATGGCTTTAATTAAATATTCTTTTTGATATATTGAACCCTTTTTAGGCCAAAAACCCGATATCTTGGAATTACAAAGAGGAATCTGGAGTCCTCTGACAGCTGTAATTTCTTCAAAAATTGCAGATTTCGTTAGCCTAAATGTTTAACGCGTTATTCTCGAAATCACATTGTTCTAAATGGCGTACAAGGTTAATGCAAAATCTATTTTTTTAATCGACTTGATCCAAGTATTTTTGTTGTATAAATGCATGAATCTAATAGATTTATTTAGAAAATTAAATGAAACACTTTTTTCAAACAATTCAATTGAATTTTTGTTTGTAAATCATAATTTTGTTTTAAAGTCAACCAATTTTAATGTCAATCAAAAAAAAAATGTTGCATTTAAATAGAATGTGATTATATAAAAGCCAAGAATTCTTTTTCAATTCAGCGCAAAAATGACTGGAGTATGCCGATGAACAATCTTCAACGTTGGGGCGTTTTAAACATTTCAGAGTATTTTGTAAGAAAAATTTTTGTATTTAAAAAATTGTTATGTAATGTCGAAATATGTAATAAAACATTTCAACAGTTTCGAACAGATTCGTTTAATAGGAGACAAGAATCACTTGCTGCGTTATTGTATATTCTCTTTTTAACATAATAATTTTTCAGAGAGTTTTTGTTTTACTTTTTTCCACCACAAAAGCTCCGCAACTACGGTCAGGATTCTTGAGTGATTTGCATAAATAAGTTAATATTCGTGCAACCAAGACTTTACAGGTGTTTCAGTCCTCCCTCTTGTTGAATTTTACTTATCGGTGAAGCCTTAGTGTCTATTTTCGTCCTTTGGGTCCCCTCGCCTCCTGGCTTTCTTGACGACGTTCTTGCAACCCTCGAGCCCAATCGTGAATTGAATTTAGATTGAACTGAAAGGCCTGTAGGGTTTCTAAAAACTTGAAAAAGCTACTATTACTGTATATAGTACAGACGTTGAAGCAAAAGAAATCAATTTTGTTGAACGTCAAATATGATCATTGAAGTGTCGTGATTTTAATAACTTATACACCAATTTTTCGCCCTCGTTTTCACCCTCTTCGCATGATTTTGTCATGTCGGTAAGCTGCTCATTCTTTTACAACTAAGACTTCAAAGTACAAAGTTTTATAAGTACTATTTCAACCAATTTTTTAAACTCATGAATGACGATTCGAAAAAAATGTATATCAATTAAAAATGCTATTATTGTTACTCATCTATGTTATAACGAATTTTTCACTATAATGATTAATCACTTAGTTTCTCAAGAGCCACAATTTCGGAAAAGATGTTTTGATAGGACGTTGTTTTAATTAATTTTAGTCGAATAATGAAAATTAAGTCAAAAATGATTAAACCCTTAAAAATTTTAGAAATCCCCAAAACGAAATTATTAAATAAATTTGAATAAAGCAAAAAGGTGATAATTCAATCTGTCCTGCCGTGCTATATTAGCCACCTAGCAGGAATAAACTAACTAGGTCGGATCGGCTAACATGGCAATTGAGATTGAATGCTCGTTCGTGTAACAGTGCACATTATTAATTGTTTTAAGAAATAAATAATATTATAAACTTCTTAATGGTATATTTATTACATGGCGCAATCTGAACACGAAAGTGATCTTGGGACGAGTAGTCCAGTCTGAATAGACATGGGCCCTATTCAAGGATGCCAGAACAGTGCCATTTTTTTGTAGCTGATTTGGAGCTCTCGAAATGTACTCTGAAAATTTCTACAAAATATTAATTGTTTTTGGTCGCCAAAAATTATTTTTAAACAATCAGTATTTTGATGTTATTTTTTTTTGAATGAGATTTATCAAAAAATGTCTCCCACAAAAGTTGTGCGCCATAATGTCATCTACAAAATAAGTCCTATACAAAAATCATGTAACATTGTTAGTTTAGCGGTAAATCGCAGTTGAACAACGATTTTTTTTTTTATTATTGTATGTTCTATCGGTTATTTATCAACGTACTATTCTGAGGCTCATACATGACCTAGAAGAATCTATCCCCAAGAGATATATATAAATTTTATCCATCGATGTTATATAGTTTAGGAATAATAGCCGATTTATGTAAATCCAGCGTTTTTAAATTCCAGCCTCCACAAAAAGGCTCACAGAATGCAAAAAAATTAGGGTGGTTCTTTTCAGCGCGTACTTTCAGAATTTAACTCAAAAAAATGATTTCGGAGAAAAAGAACCCTATTTTTCGAGGATATAAAATTTCAACTTATAAACAAATAGGAATAACGTCTCAAATTATGGACCTACTTAAAATATTCTTCAAGATTCTTATACGTTTATGCGAGACGCGTAATGAAAAAAAAGGGCTTAATATCTTTATTACAAGCCAAGATATTCGTACGTTTTAAAGCTATTATAAGATAGAGTATGAGATGAATTTATTCCTGATGGATTTCCGTTCGACGCCACATAAGACCACGGGTAATTCCCCAGCGAAGCTTATGATAGGCAGAGAAATAATAAATAGATTCTCACTACCGTGACCCCCGCCTGCGAGCGAAACAGTGGTAAAACAACAAGAAAATCAGATAAAATATGCGGGTGAAAGTAGAAAAACACATTTCACGATAGAACAGAGAATAATGGTATGCGATTATAGGAGGTCGAAAGAAAAATGGACTGAAGCAATCATAGTTAACGGGACAGACCTAGTTGGAACGTCAAAAAAAAGGCCTTTTTTCCGATTTTTTTTTGGTCAAACGATAAAATAATTCACAACAAAAGTTCTTCCGTTTAAAAGATACATATGTAATGTATATGTTGCAATTTTTTCAACGCAATACATATCGAAATAAGCTGGTGACCGTCAATTGCCGAGGACGCTGCAAAAAAAAACACGGTTTGCGGTGATCAAGCTCACGCTGCAACGGCTCATCTGAAACAAAAAAAACGGAGGGGATTTTTAGTTAATGATATAATGCTCCAGTTGAACGAAGGGTTTTGAAAAATTTCCATTTTTCACAAAATGGCGGCCGTTAAAAGTCAAAAGTGTTTTTTTGACCAAAATATCAGTTCCATTTTTTGCTATTAAAAATAAAAATAATTATCCAAAAAAAAAATCCTTCGTTCATATGGAGGACTACCATGTATAGAAGAAGTGATATAAATTTCAACCCGATCGGTAAAGCCGTTCTCGAGCTACAGTGATCACCGACTTCAAAAACATGGTTTCGAGAAAAACGCACTTGAAGTCCGCTACCTGCTTACCTATGGCTCAGACACGACGTGCTACAAAGTCTTGTATTTCGGCGAATAATGGTCCGATTTACATTTACCTGGGCGGAAAATGTTCGTAAGAGATTCTACTTTTTGAAAATGAAATAAAAAAAAATCGATTTTTCGAAAATTCTAACTAGGTCTGTCCCGTTAAAGAATTCATCCCCGAAGTCACCTACTGGGTTGATGTCGAAGGCGAAATGTGGAAACGTTACATAAATGAAATTGTAGAATGCAACCAGGATTTAGCAGAAGAAGAAAACATGAAAGAGGAAATAAAATTTTTTTTCAAAAGAATTTAAAAAAAGCCGAGAAAAATATGAGGTTCGAATCTTAGTAGAGAGAGAGTGAACGGGAACATCATATACGATGTAATCCCTCAATTACAAAAATATGAATAAAACGGCTTACCCTAATTAACGTGTACCGCCTATTTCATAACCCGATATTACACCGCGACACCACAGTAATTACATTTTCTTTGTTTTTTTTTTTTCGTCAGGCTCATAATCTTTATCGCTAGCTGAATCATTCGGGTCTTCGGTTATCGAAAACGTTATATTACCCGCGTTGTAGACTTTGTCCAAAAATCTTAAAAAAATTTCATCGATTTCATCGTCGTTTAAAACTATTTCGGGTTCAAGAACATTTGAACAACTTAGCCCGTTACATCTCTTGCACAGTATTGTACATTTTGACCCAACCTTTCGATATGTGCAATATGATGTACAATTACTTGTATCGCAACCACACGAAATTATTTCCAACAAATCAGTAGTTGCAAATATTTAATTAAATACTTACTACTACTTCATTTTTTAAATTAAATACTGAATTGAAGTAATCGCAAATACTGTGCAAGAAATGTAATGGACTAAATTGTTCAAACGTTCATGAATCCAAAATAGTTTTAAGCGACGATGAAATCGACGAAGAGTTTTTAAGATTTTTGGACGATGTCGATAACGCGACTGATATTACGTTTGGGTCCATGACAAAACGCCGAGTAACTAAATGCTGGCGATTATATGCCGAGCGACACAACGCCGATGCGACTATATGCCGAGCGACAAAACGCCGATGCAACTATACGCCGATGCAACTATACGCCGATGACAAAACGCCGATGCAACTATACTATAAAATACAGATTTTAGTAATGTCCAGTGGAAATATTAGTTTCCAGGTTTCCAGTCATTATTTAAGGAATAACCTTCCTAGGTTTGCATATTACAGCGTACGTCATCACTACACCATACACCATTATATCCCACCATAACACCGAAACACAACAGACATACCGTTCAGCGAACCATACATTAATACTTACATTTTCAATAACAGCCAACAAATATTAATGATTGGCTTGGAAGTAATTTCAGCGGCATCGTGTACGTCACGATCCGAGAATCGTTTAACCTTTAGACGGCCGGGATTTGAGAGTTAAAATCGCCCTTGAAAAGTGCCTAAATTAGTGTATGGTATTACGTATCAACTATATACAAAGTTCGTATCACAGGGCGAACCAATATATCGGTTTTCCGGTCCTCTAGAGGTTAATACTAAAATTGGACACAAATACCTGGCAATCGGGCGATAAAATCACACGATATTATATAATTATAAATCATAATAATAATATTATAATTCTCTCATACGATTTATTAACATTTTCCAGATCATAGAAATGATATGATAATAATGTGACAGAATTACCGATCACAACAATCATTCTTATTCTATAACTGTAGACCATAGCAGTGATTCTCTCACACGATTAATTAACTTTTTTTTATTTTGTCGCATCGGCGTTTTGCGACCGGCGTATAGTCCGGTCAGCATATAGTCGCTCCGCGTATAGTAGCCGGTATTTAGTCACTCGACGTTTTGTCATCGGCATTTTATCGTATCACCTTACGTTTTCGATAACCGAAGAAGACACGAATGATTCTGTTATAGCGATGAGGACTATGAACCTGACAAAAAAATCTATCATTACTGTGAAACTAATAGTTTTTAATTTGTAAAAATGTATATAACATCGCGGTGGTTCTTATTTAGGGTGTTTTTGAATTTGCTTGCTCTTATTGTTCAAAAAGTTTGCAAAAGTATTTGAAAAAACGTACGTGAAACCCGCAGCTTGTAAGTCAACTCTAAGTTTTGCCTCCAAAGAGACGAATTTTCCCATTTAATTAACATGGGGGTTTAGACAAGTTGCAGTATTTTTTTTCAACCCGATTTAATATTACTTTTGAAAATCTGAAACTTGATGAATGTCTTCCTTACAGTTATAAGTATTTGGTAAAAAAACCAAGAGATTTTTAGCGACTTCAATTATGTACTCACAGCACGGCCGACATTAATTTTCTATGATTAAAATTAAAATAAATGGAAATAATTACTGGATTGACTGTTCAATTTATTTTGTAAGAATTTAATAGTTTCATGTGAGTTTTTGAATATCATATAATCTATGGGATATTTCATGCCAAACCGATCAGTCCGTGACCCCGCCCATTTTTATTTTGTCGAAAATTTTTACTTTTCAAGCAACTACTGAATGGAGTTTTTAGGAATTTTTCTAGATTTTTATCTTAACTCGTTTAAAAATAATGAATTTATCAAAATTTCCCAGAAATTTTTTTTAAATATTCATAGCTTTTTCAACAACAGAGATATGAAAATCATATCTCTGTTGTTGAAAATTCCCTCAAAAATCATATATAAGGCGACGTCTCCCGAACCAATTACCTATCATTTCCAATCCAAACTTCCTTAAAGTCATACTTATTCGCGTGTCTCCCAGCATTGCGTCTGGCTATCATGTTTACTAGCCTCCAAAACGTGTCTCCTAGCATTGCGTTTGGCTATCACGTTCCTTGGGAAAGCCCATCCCCACCTCACGTATAACGTATCTCCTGGCATTGCGTCCAGCTATTACGTTATTCTTAGGAAAGCCCATCCTACCTCTAGTTTATAAGAAATATCTCTCGGCACAGCCCAGGCCACTTTAGTCTTTGAGAGACATCTCTGGGTACAGCCCATGCCACTGTAGACCTAAGTTAGTGTATCTTTTTATATGTATCTCGGCATAGCGTCCGATTATCATATATAAAAAATACATCAATAGTTGTAAGGAAAAATCTATCTCGGCACAGCCCAGGCCTCTATAGAATTAAGTATGGTATCTTTTTATATGTATCTCGGCATAGCGTTCGATTATCATATATAAAAAATACATCAATAGTTGTAAGGAAAAATCTATCTCGGCACAGCCTAGGCCTCTATAGAATTAAGTACGGTATCTTTTTATATGTATCTCGGCATAGCGTCCGATTATCATAGAGAAAAGAACATCCATAATTATACAAAAACCATCTTGGCATATCCCAGGCCACTTTAGATATAAAAATCTAGTATTTTCCAAGTGTATCTCGGCATAGCGATCGATTATCACATTGTAAAATACATTAGCAATTATAAAACCTTTACATCATAAAAATCTATCATTCACATAACTCAGTTCATATCAGTGTCATAATTAAATATTATTAATTAAATTATCATAATTCAATTAAAATAACTAAAGTAAATTCGCTATAAATAAAAAGAAGCAAATTATAGAAATAGAAAATAGTAAAGACACGATTGAGACACTCAGTATATTGGATCAAAACAAACTCTCCAAACATTTATTTCCTATCCTTCTCGGACCAAGGATGAGAATAAACGCGATCACACTCTGAAACATAAACAGAGTATCAAGGCGCTACTGAGGTCATTTCCTATATCTATCCTTATTCGATACATTTGTCTGTCCAGTACCGAACCTTATTCCAAAACAGCTGAACTGGTCATTGACCCATATATACAAATATTAGTCTACAAAGACTTATTTTCATTTTATATATATAAGGTGTATAACTTGTTTTTTCCCTTTTTTTTTCAAAAAATATTTTATATTATAAAACATAATATAAATATCAGATCAATCCTCGAAATATTATCCATTGTTTTCGACGACCTTGCGCCATCGATCGGGCAACATACGAATACCATCGCGAAAAAATCTAGCAGACCTTGAGGCGATAAAGTCATTGACGAATTTTCGTACATCGTCCAGAGTTTGGAAGCGGCTATCCTTCAATGCGTGCTGCACTGATCGAAACAGGTGATAACTGTATAAAGCCAAGTCTGGTAAATATGCCGCGTGCGAGAGAACTTCTCAGCCCAAGTTTAAAATGGTTTGCTGAGTGGCGCAAGCAACATGAGGTCGAGTGTTATCATGGAGCAGCATAACTTTTCGGCTTCCTTGTTCAGTAAATGGCCTTTTCTCATCAAGTACCTTGTTCAATTTGTTTAATTGTCGGCTGTAGCGTTCTGCAGTAACTGTTTGACCTATTTCCAAAAGCTCATAATAGAGTACACCCTTCATATTCCACCAGATGCAGAGGAAAACCTTTTTCATGTAGATTTTTTGTTCGGAAGTGGATGTCGATGGTTGTCCGGCAGAGATGTCCCAAAACTGTATCAATTGATACTTGATACTTGATACAAATGTATCAAGTATCAAAATTTTTCTTCATACTTGATACAATTGTATCAAGTATCAAAATTTTCCTTCATTCTTGATACAAATGTATCAAGTATCGAACTTTTTTTTGATACTTGATACAAATGTATCAAGAATCCAAATTTTTTTTGATACGTGATACAAATGTATCAAGTATCAAAATTTTTTTGATACTTGATACAAATGTATTAAGTATCAAATTTTTTTTTGATACGTGTTACAAATGTATCAAGTATAAAAATTTTTTTTGATACTTGATGGAAATGTATCAAGTATCGAATTTTTTTTTGATACTTGATACAAATGTATCAAGTATCGAATTTTTTTTTGATACTTGATACAAATGTATCAAGAATCAAAATTTTTTTTGATACTTGATACAAATGTATCAAGTATCAACATTTTTTTTGATACTTGATACAAATGTATCAAGTATCAAATTTTTTTTTAATACTTGATACATTTGTATCAAATTTTTTTTTGATACTTGATACATTTGTATCAAATTTTTTTTTGATACTTGATACATTTGTATCAAATGTTTTTTTGATACTTGATACATTTGTATCAAGTATCAAAATTTTCCTTGATACTTGATACATTTGTATTAAAAATTTTCCCTGATACTTGATACATTTGTATCAAGTATCAACATTTTCCTTGAAATTTGATACATTTGTATCAAGTATCAATATTTCCCTTGATGCTTGATACATTAATATCAAGTATCAACATTTTTCTTGATATTTGATACGAATGTATCAAGTTTTTTTTCGAACTTGATATATTTGTATCGAGTAGCGTAAATTTGCTATTTCAATATTTTTTCTTGATGCTTGATATATTTATATCAAGTATCAACATTTTTCTTGATACATTTGTATCGAGTAGCGAAAATTCGTTTAGTACTCAATACAAATGTATGGGGCAGCAAAAATTTGTTCAACCCTCGATATGAATGTATCCAATATAGAAAATTTGTTTGATACTCTTTACAAATTTGAAGTATCGATGATTTTTTAGCCACGACTCTGTACAAATATGTCGCAATTTGTGAATAAGTGTATCAGGGCATGAAAGAATTTTCACTACACCTTACAAATGTATCTGGCACTAAAACTTTTGGCATCGATACATTTGTATCAACCAAAGTTTTTTACGTTGCTCTACATAAGTGTATCGAGCCCCGAAAATCTATTTTATTTTCGTTAAAAATTGATCGAAAAAGTAATTTATTGCCGAATGTATTTGTAATGAGGAAGTTCTTAGATAAAGAGTTAAGAGAGCACTTACGCAAGAGTGAAGAGAGCTTATACGGAATTAGAGAAAATGACAAAGAACATAATGAGCATGAAAAGTAATCGCAGATAATAGAAAGGGAAACAGTGTTTTGGGTAAATAAATATTGGAATATACTGAGATCTCGTACTCACCCTTTCATACAATTCCTACAACGCAACTTACAATTTATAAAAAGGAATGTAAATCACATGCTTCATAAAATATTTATCGTTTTTTAACTAATAAAACTCTGTATCTTACTATAAAGTCAGTCTACATTGAAAATCAGTTTAAAAAGTCGTATCTATCTTATAATACTGATGATTTCTTTTCCAACATCTTGTAAAAATTAAATCGTTGAATTGAATCAGTCGAGGAAGGATTACGGGAACGAAGTGACTCGTAAGCATAGATAATATTTTATAATAATTTCGTAAGAAACGAATTTTCGATACTCGATACAAATGTATCAAGTTTAAAAAAAGAATTTGACACATTTGTATCAAGTATCAAGCGGAATTTTGATATTTGATACAAAAGTATCAAGTATCAAGAAAAATTTTGATACTTGATGCAAATGTATCAAGTATCAAGGAAAATTTTGATGCTTGATACATTTGTATCAAATATCACGAAAAATTTTAATACTTGATACAAATGTATCAAGTATCAAGGAAAATTTTGATAATTGATACAAATGTATCAAGTATCAAGAAAAATTTTGATATTTGATACTTTTGTATCAAGTATCACGAAAAATTTTGATACTTGATACATTTGTATCAAATATCATGAAAAATTTTGATACTTGATACATTTGTATCAAGTATCATGAAAAATTTTGATACTTGATACAAATGTATCAAGTATCAAGAAAAATTTTGATACTTGATACAAATGTATCAAGTATCAAGAAAAATTTTGATACTTGATACAAATGTATATAGTATCAAGAATAATTTTGATACTTGATACAAATGTATCAAGTATCTTTTGTGTATCATAATACAAAAGTATCAAGCCATGGACAACTCTGTTGTCCGGGATCCATCCATGATTTTTTGCGTTTGGGATTAGCAAAAAAATATATTTTTCATCTCCCGTCACAATTTTCCACAAAAAGTTTTTCTTTTGGTCCTTGGCGAGAAGCGACAGGTACGTGTTCATTTGCTGACCAAGGTTATGTTCGGTCAGTTCGTGTGGAATCCATCTTTTTACCTTTTGTATTTTTCCCATTGTATGTAATCGTTTGGAGATGCTTGTATAACTCCTAGCTGAGCTGCAAGCTCTTTTTGGGTTTGCGTTGAGTCTTTGTTGAGTAATTCTTGCAATTCATCATCTTTAAATTTCGGAGGCTGTCCAGGACGCTCCCGTTCACTGAGATCGAAATCACTATTTTTAAAGCGTCTATACTAATATTTACATGTATCATAAGACACAACATCATTGCCGATAGTAGAACAAAGCAATGGCTTTTTTCCTTGTTGGAACTCATAGAGAATGCAGTGCCGAACGTGCTGCTACTATTTATGAGGTTATACAGCTCTCCCTGGCATGACATATAGTCTATGAAAAACTTTAAGGTTAACTCTTCAAAACCGCAAACGGACGTACAAATATTTCAATTTTAAATAGGACTCCCTACTCAATGAAAAAAGGGAAAACTTAAGTTATACATCTAATATATATTGTGACGGTTGTTCTTTTTTACACCGCCCCTTAAAATAATACAAAGAAAGAGAAGGTATCCCCGTCTCTTTTGCTCGTTACTCCGGCCACGCAACGATTTCACAGGGCTTGCCTAGAGCGATATTTTTTTAATTTAATATTAATTTGCGTCTCGAAAATTATTAATTTTCATGTCGAGTTATATCGAAACCGGGAATGGAAAAGAGAGGAGGTCAACAAAAATAAATGAAGTAATCACGGAGACATCATAGAGTCGGTCATTCAAGGGCAATCGGAAACGGAACGGGATAAGGAGAATAGGGGCCAACCGTCGTCATGTTAATACGTATTTCGAGCGGAGCTCATACGTGTGGCTATCTCCTATTTTCGCAGAGGCATCTTCGTTTCTCGTACAAATAGTTCATTGGCAAGGATCGGGAAATTTCGGGGAGAATACGAACAACGGAACACTCGAGAAAGTTGGAGAATTGCGATATTGTCAGTTAATATCGTTGATCACGCTTCTCTGTTCGAAAAACCAGGACAGTAATAATTAATGCGATAATCGATGTTCTATTTTCCCACCGAAAAATCAGCTTCCCGTGTCTTTATAATTTCGGAATTAATGTCATTGTGATTCCTCCCTAAAGTTGAATAGTTTAAAGGTCTTTTTATTGTTCGGGAAAAAATTCAATAGTCGAGCTAGGGGCGAAAAACATAAAGAAAATGAACGGGAAATATTCCCGAAAAATTCAAATCTTCTGGGGCCCTGTCTCACGCTCGCGAATATTTTTCATACGACGGACCTGTCAATCACTTCGAGAATATTTGAAAGAAGAGGGGGGGAGAGCCTACTGGCCTGCGAAGGATTCCCGATTTCGTTAGATTTTCGCTGGGTGATGAGCAGAGCGGACGTGTGGCCTACGTATTAAAGAAAGACGTGAGTTGTCTCATATATTGTTTGGTTCGGTTGGTTGACTCTCCGTGTTTTTAGGTCTTTCTTTTTCCCGATCTATTAATTGTTTTAATTAATTGAATCGATGTTAAATTTTGAGAACTCGTATTAAAGTAAAAGTAACGTCATTTATTGTTAGAAAGAAATCTTGAGAATTTGGTCAGCGCGGCAACTTGCCTCGTGAACGTCTTTAACGCCTCTTTTGTTATATTCCTGTCGAGGCTCGCATTCTTAGCTTTAGCGGAGTGAACTTTGGGAAATATTTTGAGTTCGAATTATAAATTATAGTGGCCGTGAGCGAAAATCTCTATTGGTTGGTAATAATTATCTCGCGAAATTAAGTATCGTAATCTGGGTCGGAAAAATCGTGAAAACATCGGGATAGTGCGTGTGAGAGTGGATAAGATAAAATAAACGCGTGCAACGACAAAAGCTCGGCCGAGAAACCGAATATCGGGGTCTCGGTATTAATTGTGACGAATTTAATAATGTAATTTTTCGATTCTTGTTCGTGGGTAGATCCGCGACAAGAAAGTGTACGAGCTCGCATTAGAGTGTATCGTGTGTAGGTTCCCGGCTGAAGTTGTGTGTGTGAGTTGGCGAACGAACGTTTTCGCGAGTTTTCCCTCCTAGTTAGCTTAGAGTCCCGCGATTTGAATTGCTTTTTCTTTTCGCCCGTATTTCAAAATAATATTTCTGTTTCTTTTATTATTATTTTATAATCAAAATTTTGTAAACGACTTAATATTATTAAAACGGTAATTGTTAAATAGAAAGCTCGATATTGATTGATTATTTTTGGACGTAACCCTGCCCATCCCGCTGAAAAAGCTAGGTCCACGTTTTCTCTCTTTTTGTCAGCGAGTCACTTCGGTGACTGGCGCCCAACAATTATCAAAAAGAAATCGTCGATAAGGAGAGAGCAAACTTTTGTGACATATTGTTTAGTAAAATTTTGGGTCACAATATATATATATATGGGGCGTTCCACGCCAAATCGGACGATCTGAAAAATTTTGATTTTTGATTTCCTCAATTTTTTGATATTTTTTAGTACCCCTCAAAAAAGCTTTTCTGGTAAATTTTGAGATTTTTTGATTACTTGTTAAACAAATATCAAATTTTCAAAAAAATCGCTCTTTTTTTTGTTTTTTGTTCATAACTTTCTTAATAATGGTTCAAATTAAAGCTTTTTTTTTAATCTTTTTTTTTGGTGGTCTTTATAGAAAAAAATACAAAAATATATTTAAATTGTTTTTGATTAAGATTTTTGAGTTTGAAATTTTAAATCGTTTTTTTGAAAGTGAGTGTGTCTTTCGATTTTTTTGAAAATTTCTTATTTCAAACTACTATTCTTTTAACAACTTTTAAGACCGGTCCGCTCGTGGGCCCTCCATAATTACTATTTTTTTTCGATTTTTCAAAATTAAAAATTTTTTTTTTCTTTATAATTCATTATAAGTACCGATTTTTATCACTCTATATTTTTTTTTACTTATTTTAAATAATTGTAATACTTTTTAATTGTTAATAGGTATTTAAAATCAATCAGTAAGCGTTAAGTCTATTTATAAACAATTATAACAAACATTTTCATTTATTTTCGTGTTTTTTTTAAAATTGTTTAAAAATTATATTATCAAAGCTATTTTTTGTTGCAAAGTATTTTTTTTTATTTAAATAATAGTATCTTTATGAATTTGTAGTCAATTTAAAGACAGCGGCACATCTTAATGAATGACTTTCTCACGTGGTGGTGCTGCTGACTGTTTCCAAGAAGCAACGGAAATATATTAGCTAAGAAGTATTCTAGTTCACAAAATAATCGTTTATATAAAATTTTTAAAAGAACATGAAAATAAATAAAAACGTTTGTTATAATTGTTTTTGGACTTAACGTTTACTTATTGATTTTAAACACCTACTAGCAATTAAGAAGTATTGAAATTAATTTAAAATAAGTAAAAAAAGAATATACAGTGAAAAAAATCGGTACTTATAGTGATTTATAGAGAAAAAAAAATTTCAAATTTTCAAAAATCGAAAAAAAAATAATAATTATGGAGGGCCCACGATCGGACCGGTCTTAAAAGTTGTTAAAAGAATAGTAGTTTGAAATAAAAAATTATGAAATACAAAAAGTGCACATTACCTTCACATTGCGGAAAGATGACTGCCCATCGGTATTATTGAATAATAAACTTCTTCCAACAACAAACGAGATTAAATATCTAGGCATGTACTTAGATAGAAGGCTAACCTGGCAAAATCACATAAAAACTAAAAGAAAGGAATTAGACATCAAGTTGAAAAAATTATACTGGCTTATCGGAAGAAACTCCCAGCTATCTTTGGAAAATAAACTACTAATATACAAAACAATACTCAAGCCCGTCTGGACATACGGTGTGCAATTGTGGGGAGCAGCCAGCAAATATAACATAAATATACTTCAAAGATACCAAACAAAATTACTATGAATCGTCGCCAATACTCCCTGGTATATCTCTAATAAATACCTACATAACGACTTAAAAATAGAATATATTACTGAAACCATTCAAAAACACAGCAAGAGATATCAGGAAAGACTGGACAACCACCCGAATGAACTGGTGAGAAGAATCCCAAACCGTCATAATGAAACAAACAGACTTAAACGTGAGAAACCACTCGATTTAATCAACCGCTTCATTAATTGAAAAACAAACAAATAAAGAAATAGGCAAAATAGATATCGATATCGATGGACATCGTGTCTAATATAACTACATTTTATATTCAGACTAATTATTGAATAACCCGTGGGATAGATTGTAATTAAAAATATTGTCAATAAAAAAAAAAAAAAATCAAAAATCGAAAAAAATAGTAATTATGAAGGGCCCACGACTGGACCAGTCTTAAAAGTTGTTAAAAGAATAGTAGTTTGAAATGAAAAATTTTCAAAAAAATCGAAAGATACACTCACTTTCAAAAACACGATTTAAAATTTCAAACTCAAAAATCTTAATCAAAAATACTTCAAATATTTTTAATGTCTTTTTTTCTATAAAGGCCATCAAAAAACAAAGATTTAGAAAAAAAAGCTTTAATTTGGACCATTATTAAGAAAGTTATGAACAAAAAACCAAAAAAAGAGCGATTTTTTTGAAAATTTGATATTTTTTTAACAAGTAATCAAAAAAATCTCAAAATTTACCAGAAAGGCTCTTTTGAGGGGTACTAAAAAATATTAACAAATTGAGGAAATCAAAAATCAAAATTTTTCAGACCGTCCGATTTGGCGTGGAACGCCCCATATATATGTTGACTAATCTAACAGTGAATCAATGCTAATATGGTCTTCGGCCATTTATTTCACTTAAATAACTTTTGTAATGAATAAACAAACATATTTCATGAACTTGAGATTCAAAGAAAAAGCGGTGATCTCTGCGCTAGTGCACTTCTTCTTTTTTTCTTTTTCTTTTTAATAAACCATGACAACGATCTGTCATTAATACCACGATTCCCCTTCAATCCATGATCGATACTTGATAACTTCTCATGTACATGTCAAGTCATAAATAATAATAATTGCTGTTGTGCTCATGCGTGCCTCGCGTAGATTCCACCCAAGCGCCTCGCTTTTCCTTTTCATACGAGTAACATTAATGTTATTTCTTAGACTGCGACATAGTCATTCTGACCTTTCACATGTCCCCGTGTGATTTATCTGTAAGAGACAATATTTGATCAATAATTATCGTATCGGCCTTTCCTAATTTAATAATCTTTAGTTCATTAAATTATTTAACTTTCTTTAAACAATAGAATAAAATAATTTGACAATATAAATATTACTCGCATAGTGCAGGCTAACCAGGCTATAAACATTTGCATTTTGTGACACCTCATCTCACTTCACTTTCATCCAGTGAAGTGACCTATAATTTTACCAATAATAATGACATATTACTTCCGTCACTTCTATCCAGTGACAGGTACACACTTTCCAAACATAGCGCTTCTTTCCCGGACGCAATCCGCGCGCGAAGACCGCACTAATAAAAAAATAATCCTACCCTAATTTGGGCTCGTGAAAAAAAAAATTTAGAAGTCGCGCAAATGACTTTTCAATTTTTTTTCCAATTACGGCTGAAAATCACGAGATAGAAATTTTAATTTTTCAGTGTCGCAACAAAAAATATTAGTACTTAATGAAATAGTAATTCTTCCAAAATTTAGGTCCTTGAAAAAGAAATTGAGAGGTTGTGCAAGCGACTTAAATTTTTCTTTTCAATTCTAGCTGAAAATCATGACATAAAAATTTCGACACTTCAGTAACGCAACAAGAGATGTCAGTACTTTATCAAAAAGTAATTGTCCCAAAATGTGGATCCTTGAAAAAAGATTTAGAGGTTGCTCAAACGACTTTTTAATTTTTTTTCCAATTCTCGCTGACAATCATCGTATAGAAATGTCGATTCTACGCTGTTGCGTCAAAAATTGTTGATACTTGTGAAAAAAATAATTGTTCTAAAATTTGGGTCTCTAAAAAAAATTTGAAAGCTCGCGCAAGCGAGTTCCGCTCAACGTACGATGCTAAACTTATATCAAATAGTAATCGATCAAATTATATTATAGCATACTTTAGAATCGTGGGAAAATTTATCGTGTTACCTAGACGATTGGAATATATTTTAACATTTTTTGGAGCTTTTATAAAATATTAATAAGCTCCGCATACTTGGCCATATATGCTTTAGCAGATCTCTATTTATTTAGTAACTTTTTGTAAAGTTCGAACTTCATTTTTTACGTTGATTGAATTGCCGTTTTTTTGATCGATTCGAATTCATTTGATAATTTTGTTTGGGGCTTTTCAAAATTTTTTGAGGGCTTGGTTATTTGTGACAAGATTGAATTTATTTCGGAGCTTCTTACAGAACAGCTTTTTAAACACCTTTGGGTGAATAAAATAAATGACATTATTTTTTCCGAGGTTATACTATATTATACTTTAGAATCGTGGGATAATTTATTATGTTACATAGATGATCGGAATATGTTTTAACATTTTTTGGAGCTTTAATAAAATATTAGTACACTCCATATACTTGGCCATGTATGCTTTAGTAGAACTCTATTTATTTAGAAACTTTTTGTAATGTTTGAATTTCATTTTTTGCGAGCATTGAATTGTCGACTTTTTGCTCAATTCGAATTCATTTGATAAAATTGTTTGAGGGGTTTTTAAATTTTTTAAGGGCTTGATCATTTTTCGGAGGGCCCGATTTATTTCGGATCTTTTTGCAGGTTTGAACACTTTTGGGTGAATTAAATCAATGAGATTATTTTTTTCAAGAGCTAGAACTTCGCAATATACCAATCTCTAATAATATTGTGTCACCGAACAAGCTAATGTTTAAAAGAAATGTTTGCGGTGTACTTGTCGATTTCTTACAACATCGCTGTGCTGTGAACGAACCTATTATAAAAAATATGCTACTCGAGGAACAAAATTTACAGAATCACTTTCATGACCATGAAAGAATAAGAAATCTTACAGAACTAGAGAAAGGTGAAACTGTACGGATACAGAACACATATAAGACTCGGAAACCTGGATTAGTAACAAATAAAAGCGACAAGCCGCGTGCGTGCCAAGTTATGAAAGAATCTGGAACAGTTATAACACATAATCGAAAGTTTCCCAATTAAGATTAAAGCGATAATTCTGGAGTCCAATCACCTCCCAATGAACGTCATAAAATAAACGAGATCTGATAGTAAATATGATGTTTCTCAAAACACAAAAATTCATTTGAAATATTAATTCGAAGTTTTTACAATATCGTTAGAAACACAGTCCTTGCTGCATGTAGATTCGCCCTCGCTGTAATGTTTTTATTTTTGCAAACGCAAATATACTTGTCTCGATTCACTACCACTAATGTGAATTATTTAACCTTTAAAGGACAGGAAATATTCAGTGCAAATCGACCTCTTTCAAATCGTGTAATTCATATATAAATCGAATGTATAACTCAGGACGAGTCTCCGACCAAACAGGTGGTCCCTAAAGGGACCAGCCCCGTCCTCTAAAGGTTAAAATAATACTATTGAGTATAGACGGTAATCATGTCTAGGCGGCTTTGATAACGAAAAGTAAACAAAACAGGATTAAAGGTGTATCGTAAAGGAAATATTTATATCTGATGCCGAATTGAATTTTCGATGAATTTGTGGGAGATAGAGTGCCGTAAAAGCTGATCCCCAAAGAGGTGAGTACATGTTTTAGGCTTGTCCAATATTCTACCTTCAATATCTCTGTTACAACGAATCTCTGATGATCAGGCATGATATTCATAAGTCCTTTGACCAGAGAGTAAAATTTATGCAGGAGCACGCGTATCACATAATCCCTTTCTGAGCCTTGGAGCTTCATCATAAATCAATGGTGTTCGAGCATAGATCATCATGGTCCAAGGAAATGATTAAATCTATAGATCCTTTGATGATTCTTGTCTATACAGACATAATATACTATCGAATCATGTAAATAACGATCCGTTGACTTTCAGCCAACCTGTCCTGCGTATAAAGGATGAGGAGCATCCCTTACGTGACTGCATCCTTATTTTCCCATGCACACTCAAACAATGCTGAGGTGAACCTAACAATACAGCTCTATTAATGAATTTATAATCGTGATTTTGATCATGGGAAATATATATAACGGGAGATAAAAGCTACTACATATGAAAATTTTATTTATTATTAATTAGTTATCAAGATTCGTGATAGCGAATTGAGATTGAGCTATAACGAATTTGTATATAACAAGGATCGTGTTCTAACCATATTTTTAAAACTCCAAATTGATATTTTCAATTATACGTTGCGTATTGACAAACATAATCTTGATACCTATTTTTAATTTTTTTCTCTACTTAAAAAAAAATCAATTCCGTAGCTATACGCACCACGGAGATTTCATTGATTTTATGATATTCACGGCTTCTAGCAGCTTGTTCCTTATATAGTTTTTCACACTCCTTGAACTTAGCGTTTTTAGAAAAGTGTGGCATTCGACCTATAAAGGTGCTAGTTCTATCGTAATATTTGGACTACTCCGAACATACCAACTATGAGTATCAGCAACCGACAGTTCTATAGGCAATAAATTTCGCATGTATACATATGAGGCATTTCATGCCAAATCGACAAACAATCGGCTTTTCAATTTTATTTTATTGTTTTATTTTTAATGTTCATCGACGGCAACTTACTCGATGTTTGAAAAAAAATTATTTCAACACGTTTACCGAATACGAACTGTCGAAAAATTTCAGATCTTTTCCTCAAATATATAAATAACTCCTTGAAAAATGGAACAAACCTGAAATCTGAACCCCGAAATCTCAAACAGAAAAATCTGTTTGACGACCTTTATTGTACAAACTTTGAAAATGTTCACAAATTTTTCGAACTGTTTTTTTGTGGCAACGTCAGAACTATTTTTCAAAACTGGACAACGATATAACTCCAATAGATCTACTTAAAATTTTCATCATAGCTTTAAAATTACATCACCTAGAGAAGTACATAGAGATTTTACGATTTTTTTGAGAACTCTTTTTATCTACAACATTTGAGGCAATTTTTTATCCAAAATTGCAAATTCTTATTCAAACGTGTGCCACTTTCACAATAAATGGTATTTCAAAAACACAAAATACGTTTGTGTACCTCAAACGTGGCCATTTTGGAAAAACAAATTTCTATAAATTTCTAAATACCCTTCAACGTAGGCAAAATAAAAGGCTTTAAAGGGATATTTTCTGGCATCAATGATATTCCCATGAAAAGTAGTCAAAATTAGATTGTTT
This sequence comes from Rhimphoctona megacephalus, assembly GCA_963989365.1. Taxonomy (NCBI): domain Eukaryota; kingdom Metazoa; phylum Arthropoda; class Insecta; order Hymenoptera; family Ichneumonidae; genus Rhimphoctona; species Rhimphoctona megacephalus. The sequence goes on from OZ022421.1 coordinate 17,486,239, forward strand.
TTCGGGGCGCTAGACTGGCCTAGCCCATAAAGGGGCTACATCTACCTAGCGGGTTTGAGAAACCAGTCGAAGTTCGGAATTTTTTCTTCGCAAACTATCGGTGACAATGTAATGATTTTTCTCCACTTAAAAGTATATATATTTAGAAACTTACAAAAAAATTTGTCAAAAAATATGAAGTGTACGTTATCTAGCCGATTGGAATGTATTTAAACATTTTTTGGAGCTTTCATAAAATATTACAAAGCTGCACATACTTCGCCATGTATGCTTTAGTATATCTTTATTTATTTAGTAACTTTTTGTAAAGTTTGAACTTTATTTTTTTGCGAAAATTGAATCGCGCCTTTTTGTTCGATTAAAATTTATTTGATAAATTTGTTTGAAGGGTTTCAAATTTTTTTGAGAGCTTGATCATTTTTGAGAGGATTGAATTTATTTAGGAATTTTTTACAGGTCAGTGTAACCGTTAACATTAGTCATTTAGGGGAGAGACGGGTAGTACCGGATAGCGGGTTATACCGGACAACTCAATTTTTGGATACTTTAATACATTTATTAAAAAATTTTAAAACGAAAAAATGTGACCAACGTCGGTGCTTAAATTTTTGCGTTTTTTTTTTTAATGCAAATGTGCGTAAGTGTCCAAAAATTAAGCTGTTCGGCATTACCCGCCGCCTGGTACTACCCGTCTCTTTCTTACATGAGTGTAAATTGCATTTAATCACATTTTCCTTTATTATAAAACAATAATGAGATAGAGAGAATTTACATAAAATCGGAAAATGATTAATGAAATATGTTTTCTTGAGTCTTATTAATTATGAATGGCATTAATTTCGGCAAAAGTCGAGTTCACAAAGATAGCAGAAACTTTTTTTTAGTTAACAATAAATAGAAGGTTAAAAAAGTAAGAAAAATGAATCATATACAGTGGTGTAATTATTTGATTTCGCCTTGTTAAATTCTTTGCAAATTTTCCTCGATTGAATGGTCAATTTAATCATCACAGTCTATATAATAATGGTTATATAATAAATAATAAAAAATATATAATAATAAGTATATATAATAATGGTCATATTGAGATATGGTTCGTATGCATCTAAACAATGAAATTGAACCCGGATCATACTTGTGTATTACTTGCTATTGAACTGTCTATTTACAGGCGTAATATCATTGATTGACGTCTGAAATAATTGGTTTCCATACAAATCAGACTTTATCAATGGTGGAATATCAGGATTCATAATAGGGAACAGATTTCTTAACGATAATAATTTGTTCTGAAAATCTTAATATTGATAAATTCTTAACGATAATAATTTGTTCTGAAAATCTTAATATTGATAAATTCATTATTTATTTACGACTCCAATGTAACAAGTATCTGACATTGCTCCATCAAATGAAATTGGTATAAATTCCGAACGATTCAATAATAATTAATTACTAGAACATGAATGGCTTTTCGGTTCGTAATGAAACAAAACCGACAGCATCTCTCGTATTCTGAAGCATCAAAACCTACAGTTTCTATTGTACTTTGCAGCATTACTGATTAGGGACAAAGACGAGGAAATTCATTGAATGTTATGAAAACGAAATCCAACTTGGTTTGTATTTACGTTGTATTAGGATTTCCTGATTCATAATCGTGGATCCAATTTTCCATCGAAAGTTTCGATAATTTCGGGTTGATACAAATCATTGAATGAATATAATCAAGCGGACAATAATTTTCATAGGTTCAAGGATTATAACTGGATCGAAAAAAATTGTCTATAATGTAAAAAAAAAAAATTAATGAGTTCAAACATACAAAATTTGAAAAATAAAAAAAAACCACACTACTTTTTTTTATTATTCGGGTTTGGTAGTAATTATATTGCTACTTCTATGTTAAGGCTCCTTCCCTTTTTAGCTCCCCTCCCCTTTCCAAGTAACCCCCCTGTGCGGCTGCAACAGACTTATCCCCGACTGTATCGCATTTGCCGAGGACGAAGGGAAACTGCAGAAAACCTTGCCGATACAGCCGGTACCTAACTAATCTTCTCGGGTGGTAATGTGAGCACGTTCAAGCGCGACCACCAAAGGCACTTAGGCAGGCACCTCCTCCGCTGTAATGCAATGGGCTAGCGAGTATATGGCTGAAATATCTCATCCGTACGATTAGAACGAATCGCCCACGGAGAGCACTCAAAGCCGTACACTGACCACGAATGCATCGCAGTAAGGTGTTTTGGACATACAGTGGCGTGCAAAAGTTTCGGGCTACCCTATTTTTTCCAGTTCATTGATAAAATATTTTATTTCTCCACTCATTCATTGTTCAAAATATTCAAGAGAGTTAGAATGAAGGCAACAACGTCGTATATTATATTTAATTATGGCGTATTTTTCGTGTACTACGTGAAATGACTTTGGTCGGTGTGCAAAAGTATCGGGCCACTATATCACCGCGGCTTCGTACGCACGGTTTGTTTACATTTTTTTCCTCATTAGTTTCAAAACATGTCCTACAATGGAAAATCAGTCTCCTTTCTGCCACAATGCCGAAACACACGAATATTCAGCTTCGTGAAATCGTGTTAAAACTTTCGTCAGAAGGAAAAAGTTCTCGTGATGTTGCGGAGACTTTATCTATTGGCAAAAGTACCGTTAATCATATTATTACTAAATATAAGTTAACAAACTCACTGTGTGACAAAAATCGGAACGGTAGACCGCGAAAAACTTTGAATCGCGTCGACAAAATTATAAAAAGGAAGTGCATTGTAGATCCACGAAAAAGTGCTGCAGATGTTTCCCGGGAATTGCGAAGTGAAAATCTAGCTGATGTTAATCGGAGTACGGTATCTCGACGTCTCAAAGCTGCGGGGCTGATTGGACGTGTTGGTGTAAAAAAACCATTGATTAGCAAAAAGAATAAGAAGGCTAGATTAGACTTTGCGAAAAAATATCAGCGCTGGACGGTATCAGATTGGTGGAAAGTACTTTTTTCCGATGAATCGAAATTTCAATTATTCGGAAGTGATGGTCGGAAGTACGTAAGACGTCCAGCAGGTACCAGATATAATGTAAGGTACCAAATTCCTACCGTAAAACACGGTGGCGGAAACATTAAAGTTTGGGAAGCATTTTCTGATGATGGCGTTGGTCCGCTGGTAGAAATTCATGGCAATATGAACGCTGCAATGTACAGGGACATGCTACAAGATCATATGCTCCCATTTGCAACGAAAAATTTGCCGCGTGGTTGGGTTTCTCAACGCGATAATGATCCGAAACACGCTTCGCGTCTTGTTAAAAATTGTCTTCAAAGCCGGAAAGTCCGCCTTCTTGACTGGCCATCGCAGTCACCGGATTTAAATCCTATTGACCACCTGTGGTAAGACCTTAGCATCGTGTTGGAAGGAAAAATTACTCCAACACAATGGAATTGTGAAACCATTTGCGAAGTGGATGGGAAAAATTGCCACAAGAACGAATCAAACAACTAATTGGGTCTATGCCTCGTCGCTGCGCTGCAGTCATCGCTGCTAAGGGCATGGCAATAAAGTATTGAGTCAAGTCGAGAAGACCAAGACATGCTTTCTTATTTTTCAAGTTTTTTGTTATTTTTTTCATATCCAAAAGTACGCGGCCCAATACTTTTGCACAGCCAGTCATAAAAAGTTGTTGAACAATTAATGATTTAAATCGATATCAATGTATACAACCTATTGTTTCTAAATATAAGTGATTACGTGTTATCATTACTCGATTGTTTTTCTTCCACCACCATATTTCTGTTCAATGTGCATAAAAAATAGGGTGACCCGAAACTTTTGCACGCCACTGTAGATTTATGAAGGTGGAATCCGAACCATCCGGGATCGCGATAGAAACACATGAAAAAATTTTCAATTTTTTCATTGGTGTTTGGCTGGGATTCGAACCCGGGACCCGCGGCCCCAGTTCTTATCCACCAGACCAACCGCTCTCCCTGAAAACAAAAAAAAATCACAATAATTAAATTAAGGGAGCACATCCGAGTAGACGGTAGAAAAAATAAGTGAATTTTAGGAATTATTATGTCAAAAACTATTTGTCCCATTTCATCCAAGTTTGTTTTATTCGAAAGTATAAATATTGAGGTATATTGAGAAAATTTTTTATAAATATATATTGACTGGGAGCGCTGTTATTGAGGCCAGCGTGAAAAATGTCACGATCTGCGGTTCCCATGATTACATGCAGTCGGTTAATTTAAAACAAAAATTTCGAAAAGATTCTTAAAATATAATGTATAAAGCCCTTCGCATCATAGGATTTTTTGAAAAAAATTTTTTTTCACAAAATGACGCTTGATTGAAATTTACATGCATTTTTCAACCTAAATTTCCGATTTTCAATCAGGCGCCATTTTGTGCATTTTTTTTTTTTTTCAAAAAATCCTGCGATGCGAAGGGCTTTTATACATTATATTTTAAGAATCTTTTCGAAATTTTTGTCGTGACATTTTTCGACCATGACATTTTTCGCGCCGACTTCAATAACAGCGTTTCCAGTAAATATATATTTATAAAAAAATTCTGTCAATATACGTCAATATTTATACTTTCGAATAAAATAAACTTGGATGAAATCGGACCAACAGCTTCTGACATAATAATTCCCAAAATTTACCTATTTTTTTCGCCATCTACTCGGATGTGCCGCCTTAACATGTTCAATGGCACCGACACAACCATACGAACAAAAATGTAAAATAACGTCTGGCTATGTTTTTTTGCTTTTTGTGACAAGATTATTGTATTATAATATTAAATAAATCAATGTACTATTATAAATGGTTATTTTCCAGACGACTAACAATTTCTTAGAAGTTTTCCATGTGCTCAATTATGTTATTTTGAATTTTCGTCAATCCTTTTGTTTTCTTTTCGTACAAACTTTATTGGAATCAAATCGATATTTTTCATTCACCCGGATTTACAAATATGATGTATGCGAGTAAAGAAGTATCAGTTGTTCTTCGCGAGGCTTGCTCACAGAAAGCCCACGACACTTATCGGATTAAGAGAGCTCTAATGTTGGAAAAACACGAAGACGTTAAGAGATGATTCGAAAAGAGAGTCTACGACACATATATAGACAGATTCTCTGACGGATAAATTATAGCAATGTTGAGATGGTAGTGTCGTCGAGTGGTGTCTGCGGGATTAGACTTGGCACTTAGAGTAATAACTTCGGAGTTGTCTCAACGTATCTCTGACTTTAATATGACATACTTCTTTCACCATCTCTTACTCCAGACGAGTTCATCTTGCCAAACTCGGTAATAATTTGATTTTCCGCAAACAGTATTGAATTTGATAAATATTTATTTAAGGAAATAAATATTTATAAATTTTAATCGTAGAGGTAGGCTAAATTTTCGTCTTCTGAATAGATTTTTTAATACCATAAAATTTGTATTCAACATATTTTTAGAAGTAATATGATGATATAATGATATAAAAGAACTTTTTCGCTCGTCTATAAAGGCAATTTAAGTTAAGTTTAAGGAAATTTGAGGTATATCTCAACACAAAACCCGCATAAAAAGTTATAAAAGAGATTTCCTCTCAAAAAAACCAATGTTGCAAAAATTCTCTGATTCACATCAAATCTCTTAAAAAATTATAGGGAACCCCACAACAATTTTCTCAATAAATTAGTAACTCACAAAAAGTTATAAGAGAGCCTCACAAAAGTTTAACAATCAAATCATAACCTCACAAAAGATGCCAATTCAAACCTGCCCAAAAATTAAGTCTAATCTTCAAAAAAGTCATTCAATAAATAAAAACTATAAAAGCATTAATAGTCAAATACATTAAATTCTATTGATCTCTATTGAAAGCTTTTCCAGTTATTTAAAAATATAGTTGCTCTAACATAAGAAGAACAAGAATAAAAAATAAGTATGAAAAAAAATTCCGATGCAACAAAATATTTCAAACGAAAAAGATTATTTTGAAAAAAAAAATTTCGGCCGAAGTACTTGGCGAGTTTTTTTGCTTAATTCACACAATAATTTATGGTTACAAACTCGCCACGTACTTCGGCCGAAATCTTTTTTGATTCCAAATTTTTTCGTTTGAATTTTTTTTGTTGTATCGGATTTTTTTTCATACTCATTTTTTATTCTTGTTCTTGTTGTGTAGAATAAGTGTACTATCCAATAACTGTATTTTCAAATAATTGCAAAAGTTTTCTTTATAGATCAATAGATTTTAATATATTTGACTATTAAGCTTTTATAGTAATTATTTATTGAATGACTTTTTGTGAAGTTTAGACTTAATTTTTGGTCGGGTTTGAATTGGCATTTTTTGTGAGATTATGATTTGATTGGTCAATTTTTGTGAGGCTCTCTTATGACTTTTTGTGAATTTCTAATTTATTGAAAAAATTTTTGTAAGGTTCTCCTATAATTTTTGAGCGATTTTGTGGGGGTTTTGTGTTGAGAAGAGGATTGTTTACCGGAACAACTATTTGGGGGGAGTAAATGTATTTATTTTACTTTCCGGATATTAAAAATACCTAAATTATAAAATGAAAAGGTGTGGGAGACAAAATGGAATGAGAGGAACAATCCAAAGACGATACCGGTAAAAAACGAAGTTGAAGTAAATTTCAATGTGGTGTATTTCTTCGAGAAAAGTAAATAAAAGAGATAAACCAGAGTCGCAATACTCGGGTTTTTGTCACGTTGATGTATTATTTATTATACATATATTTGTATAGGTAAACATATCATTGTTTTTACCCCGTTTATTGGCACTTTTATGGCGAGAGTTTTGAATCATAAAAAATTCATCATCCGCCATATAATTTATGCATATACAAAAGACAGAAAAAAAGAAATATTCTTTGAGGGCACCGATCCAACAAGAGCTTTTGTTGGTCCTATCATTCAGCGATCCTCGTTATTTTTTTTTTTTTTTTCAAATTCGTCTGTTACTATGTGAAATGAGTTGGTAGGTGAATGGGGAAAAAAAATTAGAGATCCTTTCCTCCGACGCTCTCAGCCCCGAGGGAATAGAGTGAAAGTTTAATGGCTGCTCTGAAAAAAAAGTATTTCTTCAAAAATGAAGTTCTCGTATACTTAAGAATAGAAATTGTACAGCTCTTCTTAAAGGGTTAACGTGACATACGTTCTATTTTCCCCAATATTTGTATTGTGACTGTTTCTTTTCATTATGTTAGATTAAGAAAAAATGCAAATACCATCAATAGACTTTTCACATATATTTTAATTTTCATAGCCAAAATCTTGGGAGTGCAATTATTACTTATGACTGCAGTAATCTGAAATGAAAAGTAAAAACATCAGGGTGATGCAAATAAAATTGATGTTTTTTTTCGATGGTACAGGTGGGCTATTAATACTTGATAAAAAAGTAATTCTCCTAAAATTTGGGCTCTAAAAAAAATTTTTGGAGGATGCCAAAACGACTTCATTTTTTTTTCATTTCTGGTTGAAAATCATGAAATAAAAATTTCAATTTTTCGGTGTCATAACAAAAAATATTAGTACTTGATGAAATAGTAATTCTCCCAAAATTAGGATCCTTAAAAAAAAGTTTTAGACATCGCACAAGCGACTTTTCAATTTTTCTTTTATAATTCTGGCTGAAAATCATGATATAAAAATGTCAATTTTTTGGTGTTGCAATAAAAGATGTTAGGACTTGATGGAAAAGTAATTTTGCAAAAATTTTGAACATTGGAAATTAATTTGAGAGGCCGCCCAAGCGGCTTTTTGATTTTTTTTCATAATTGCTGGCTGGAAACATAATATTATTTTTTATTTTCATGAAACAAATAAACAAAGAACTCATTGAACAATATATATTTGGTTTTTATGGATAAGTTTTGCATATGACATAATGATACATCCGACACATTTATTTACAGCGGGACTTTTTTTTTACCTATTCATGATTTTCTTTAAAAAAGACTAATCATTGAACGAATGCACGGCATTTTACGTTTGTCATCCGCTACTGCCGTAGTACTGTGCAAGAACTTAAACGCGTTTTTCTCGAAACAGCATTTTATACTAGTTTTGCCGCGATAACTCAAGAACGATTGAAGATATCGTCTTTATTTTTTTTTTTTATGAAGATATCAATTTTCTTTACAAAATGAACCGCCGTCTATGTAAAAAAATCAATTTATTATTATCTTTATTATAACAGATGTTATCCGTTTTTCGATGTTTTTCAAATTTTAGCCGCCATTTTTTAAATTTTTATGTTTTTTCAAAAATGTTCGGTTCAGTCTATGGAGGAACATCCCCTGAAGAGAATGGCTTTTGGGAATTTCCGAAAACTTCAACCGGCCATTCGGAATCGTCGCAATGAGGGAGCAGTGCATGAGACGCGTGGTCTTCTTTATCCTCCCATATCTCCCTTAAATATTTATATTTTTGAAACCTCAGTCACTGAATTTAATAGCCAAAATTTCAATAAAAACGTTGCAAAAAATAAAATATATGTATGTTGTTTCGGTTCTTCACAAATGCCATTTAAATTTTATCCCATTTTCGGCTTATCTTCGCTGCCTAGTCTCCTTAAGGAAGTTGTATCGATATTTATATGGCATCATACGAAAAATACATTATATTTGATTATTCCAAGTTAATGTATTGAAATTTGGCGTGAATCTTCTTGAACAGCATTTAATTATGTGTGAAAAATTTGGAGAGGTTTCACCGTCTAGTAATTGAGATATTCATTGTTGAAAATGACAAGTTTAACATGAGTTCTTATGGAAGCTTTCAAAAAATTGCGAAATTCAGCAATAAATATCTCAATTTTGAGACGATGAATCATCGGCATATTCCGCCAGAAGTTTAATACCATATTAAGCTTTCTATTTACAAAATTTTATTGTGTAAAGTTGGAAAATAATTTTTCCATGAGAAACGCTATAACCTCCTTAAGCGACCTTTGAACATTTTAGATTTTAAAAAATATTTTTTTTTGTTTATAACTTTGAAATATAGATTTTTAGGAAGTAAAATATGAATAAAAAATATAAGATTGCCTAAAAATTTGATTTATTATTTTAAAAAAATTGAAACAAGATCGACAACTTGATCCAGCCAAGTTTGTAAATGTTAAAATCGTTGGAATCAAAAAAAAATATTAAAATGTGACATGCGAAATCGCTGCATTTCAGAAAATTGTCAGATATGTAAAACAGTAATAGAGATCTGCGGAAGGTACAATCGTCAATGAAATGAAGATTGTTCGACATTCCTGTTTCTATTGTGCCCGCACGATTTCATGAATTCGGAATAAATATGTATAGAAACGGAGGAAGAGAAAGATCTCGAAATGAACGAGTAAGGATGCCTTAGACTTAAATGCGAGTGGAGCCTCTCGACGAGAAAGCATCTGAACTGAAAAGGAATCCAGACGAGCGAGATAAAAGATATATACACACAGCCACGCATAAGATGTGAGAGAAAGAAAAAGAACTAAAACTACCTCTGAATAGAAAAACAATGACGAGTGTAAAAGGCCGATAGGACTCTAGTATACTTTCAAATAGGAGGAACTCGAAAATAAATCGAAATTACAAGACGCTCTATTTGAATTTGAAGAACGAAAAAAAAAACCAGAGAAAAAAATCTACGAGACACTGAATTCACGAATGAAGAGTTGCGAAATTTAAATAAAGAGAAGGTGGAATGTGAATTAAGGAAAAAAAAGAAGAGGGTGGAAAAAAATAAGATCGAAAAACTTTATATACTTCTCTCGACGCGAGAGGGAGAGTGGCAGTCTTAGGGAAAGTGTTTGCCACAAAGCCACAAGTTTGAGCTTTTAACATAAGATTATTTTGTCGCCTGTTTGTCCTATAACGACTGCTTCGTTCTATTTTATGAGTAATCTGCCCACATATAGGGCAAAGTGTTTTTCCACTAAGCGAAAAAAGAAAATAGTTACATATGAATATATTCGTGGGTGCGCGAACGATGCTTTGCTGGATTTACTCAGCTGGAGATTTTCCCTTCCCTTCATCCCTCAAAGATTCTCTCGAATAAGAGGGGAGGCTTGAGATAAAATCTTGGAAGAATCTGTTACTTTAGTAGCTACTATAGAACTGCAAAAGTAAGATGAAATAGCTGTTATAGAATGGATTTAGTATTATGGATTACAATCACGAGAGTTTCACTCTTTCAACACGTAAACAAACTATTATAATTCTACACTGGAAAAAAAATTAAAGTATTGCTAACTATGCGATGAGGTTGGACGAATTTCGTTGCGCTAATACTCATATTACATTTAGTTAATCACCCGGTGATTGATCCATTGAAAGTCATATCGTTGAGACAATTACGTCACGATTTTGCCGCTAAATTTTAATTTATTTGAATTGAGTATATTTCACGTGATACAACTGCAATAAATGGTTACATTGAACAAAAAAAAACTTGAGACACAGAATCGATTGAATTTGAAATAATCACATGGAGATTGAGTTGTATACGGTTTGTCCGTGACTCGATAAAATAATAGCATCGAATAAACTTCTCTGCGAGAATTGAATTCAATGACACCATACATCAACGGAATATAATTTTTAATTAAGCTTATTACCTAGTAGTAATTTGAATGAAATCTTTTGTTATTATTCAAACAAATAAACCTTTTGCTAAAACTACAAAAATTTCGTTGCGCAAACAATAAGTTTTGTTTAACACAAATTATATACGTTATAACCGGACAGCCTTTTTTCCGGGCTGGATGTCTAGCGTGGCAGAAATTCGCTAAAGGGCCACGGGTGCAGCGCTCCCGCGTAAGCGTCACACCGCCCGTGTGTCCATAAAGCTCCGAAATTGAATTATTGAATAACAATCACTCCGATCGATCGTCGTCGAGAAAACCCGAACCCTTCTTTTACGAGGTAAATAGATCTAAGGCCTTATCGTACAATTAAGTACGCTGATATAAAAAGGTTTGGCCACTTAATCATGTCAGGATAGGCGCTCTTACAAGAGAGTAAAAAATCTATTAATCGTATTTACTATTGAAACTCGCAAAATATAAAATCAAATATATCAAATAAAAAATATTCCAAAAAATATATATATATCAAACCAAAATTTCAATTTTTCTTATAATCATTTCAAAATCATAATTATTCGGTACAGTCACTGTACGTTTTAATTACACAATGCAATTCATTTAATCCAAACATGATTGATACAATTGACTGAAATACGCGTCCCCATTTCCCGAGTAATGCGATGACACTATTTCAAGTATTTATTGAATTTGATTCAAAAAATGTTTCGGTTCTATTGAATATTTAAAGTTTTACCTCAAATTGCGGGCGTAGTTGGCTCAAAGAAATACCTTCAACTACGCGCGGAGGTTGCGTCAACCATGCCATTGATTTCGCCGTATTTCCTCACCTGACGTAGTACCTCAGGGCGTAGTTGAGCCAACTAAACCTCCGTTCTCAACACTATGACTACACGAGATCCCGGCGAGACTCCCGGGCGAGCATCTCGGCGAGACTAATTTTTTTTGCGCAGGATCAGTCAAAATATTACACGACAAGATATCACGCGACAAAAAATCACACACACAAAAATATCACGACGACAATATATCATAGCCAGGCATAAATTTTTCAAATTATTCCAATTTATTAATGTTCAATGTTGTGTGTATGTTGTGAGTATTATGTATGAGAGAATGGATAACGGTTCAGCAGTTACGCGAGAGTGGGGATGATTCCTGATTTACCAGGTCTATCGTATGTAGATAATCGTAACGAGAGTTTAGCCATCCGTCACAAGCGCTAAAAAAATTATAAATTTTATAATCAACTTTAGGAGCTCTTATCACACCGTAAGTTAAATCATTGCAAGCGAATACGTTCTGCGAACCACCATAGAAATGTCCAGGAACATTCCACAAATGTATATTTACCATTTGTTGGTTATTAATAAAAAAATTTAAAAAGCGGCGTTTCGCTCATAGCGCACTCTAAAAACAAGTGTGTTGTGTTGCCAACACACATTAAATGTGTTCTGTACTTAACGCCATAAGCAAACTATAGATTCTTTGTCGCCATTTTCTACACGTTTTAAAGTGTGTTGAAAATCTACAGTTTGCTTATGGCGTTAAGTACAGAACACACAAGTGTGTTGTTTTCGACAACACATTTGTTTTTACAGTGCGCATGTAGCGGAGGGTTAGTATCAATTATGTATTGTGTATAACGTTATGCCACTCAAATTTCTGAAATTTCACAATGGAAAGTCTCGTCTTATACATGACGGCTACACTTGTTAAAATTTGAATCATATATAATTCAAACTTAGGGTGGTTAGACCTTAAATACTTGGAACCTTCTATTTACACTCGGTCAAAATACTATTAACACAATTTTTTCTAAGAAAATTTACCGAATGTACAGTCTGACCTGCATATATATCAGAGGTCGGCAAAAATATTATTTTTAAGGTCATTTTTCGGTATTATTACTAATTTTTCAAAAAATTACTATTATTTTTTTTGGAAAATATCCATTATCCGAAAAATTGATAATTTACGGGAAAATATTGTTAATTACTCAGCAAATGGATAATACTCACGTGCAAATTACAAATGTGACGGTCCGGTATTCCATCTATATAGACGATTCACAGACTGAAAAAAAAATTAAAGTATTGTCAACTACGCGATGAGGTTGGACGAATTACGTTGCGCCAATAGTCATATTACGTTTAGTTAATCACCCGGTGGTTGATCCATAGAAAGTCATGTCGTTGAGACAACTACGCCACGATTTTGCCGCTAAATTTTAATTTATTTGAGTTGAGTGTATTTCATGTGATACAACCGCAATAAATGGTTACATTGAAAAAAAATAAAACTTGAAACACAGAATCGATTGAATTTGAAATAATCACACGAAGATTGGGTTATATACGGTTTGTCCGTGACTAGATAAAATAATAGCATCGAATAAACTTCTCGGCGAGAATTGAATTCAGCTAATTATCCAGTAGTAACTTGGATAAAATCTTTTGTTATTATTCAAACAAATAAACCTTTTGCTATAGCTACTAAAATTTTGTTACGCAAACAATAAGTTTTGTTTAACACGAATTATATATATATTGTAGCCGGACAGCCTTATTCCCTGGCTGGATTTCTGGTGTGGCAGGAATCCGCTAGAGGACCACGGGCGGAGCGCTCTCGCGTAAGCGTCGCACCGCCCGTGTGCCCATAAGGCTTCGACATTGAATCGTTAAATATCGATCACTCCGACCGACGGTCGTCGAGAAAATCCGAACCCTTGTTTTACGAGGTAAAAAGGTTTAAGGCCTTTTATCGTACAATTAAAGTACGCTGATATAGAAAATTTTTGCCACCTAATTATGTCAGAAGGCGCTCTTACTAGAGTAATAAATCGATCAATTGTATGTACTATTGAAAGTCGCAAAATACAAAATCAAAAATATCAAATAAAAAATATTCCAAAAAATATGTATATAAAAAAAAAATTCAAATATTTCTTACAGTCATTTCAAAATCATAATTGTTCGGTACAATCACTATACTTTCTAATTACACATTATAGTTGTTATTATTATGGTGGCACATGACCGTATTTATCAAAAGAAAATTTTTGTTTTTAGATAAAAAAAATTTCTAATTTTTAATATTATTTCAGTTTATTCATTTTATTCCCTCTATTTATTGCGATTGCTCATTATAAAAAAGCTTAATTGCGTCAAAGAGTGCATGTGTGCGGTCACTGTGCGAGAGATACGCTCGGCGAAAAAGAAAATCGGCTATATAATCGGCCATGTGGTAATCACGTTGTCCATATTTTGGAATTTCACTGCGTGCATTACGCCATATCCGTTCAATATTTTGCGTATATGCTCCTAAATCCGGATCGATGAAATTTGTGGAATGATTAACTGTCAGAAGTTAAATTTGTAACATGGTGAATGAAAATGAAAAAAACAACGTTTTATGAGTAAAAATGGTTATGCGCCACCATAATACTGCTTTATGTCATGTTTTTTATTCATAAAGAAAGTAAAAAAAAAATTTAGCCCGATTGTAGGTGGAGCCCCACTTCTGAATAATTACCATATAATTTTTTTCACTTGTACATTTGCGAAATTAAAAAATTTTAAGTTTTGTTCTTCCCAATTTGTTCGTTTGTCAAATTTACTATTAAAATCTATATATTGAACAGTCTGCTTGAGAAAATAAAAAAAGCACTGTAACTTTCAGTAACGCAATAAAGTTTCATGTTTATATACTTTCGTTGTCAATTTCGATCATTGTTGTTGTTTTCAGTTCGTAGCGCTTTACACGGCTTATTATTACTCTTATTTTTAAATTCACTTTGTGTGTCACGCAATAATAAATAAAAAATAAGCGTAAAGAAATCGCTATACACAAAACTTTATTATATTAAATAAAAACACAGCACATAATGAATCGTAATGGGCAGCGTTGTCAACTTAGTGACTTTGTCACCAGATTTAATACTTTCCGGCCTCCTCTCAGTGACATTTTTTTTTCATTTGTAATTTGGTACCTAATCTGGTGACTTCCAATCAATATTTAGCGATTTCTGGTGACACGCTTAATGCGATATTTGGTTTGTCTCATAGCAGCGCTTTCACCTCAGGAAACTGCTTTACCGACTGATGGTTTCAGATATACGTAATTGTGATTAGTCTTTGCTTTTCATTCAACGTGCTTTTTTTAATCATTATTCTAAACTCCAAACATCCAAACATAAATAAAACATTGTGAATCCAAGCGAGTGTGATAATTTGCCGTAATAAATGATGGAGCCGTTCCCCTAAAAATTCATCAATTGAGCGATACGCGGTGGATCTCTATCGAGCCAGCAATCGATCGAATTTTACAGCAATGGGACGAGCTGAAAACTCATTTCGGAATCGTGAAGAGGTCAGAATCGCGTTATACTGCTGAACTGCTGTACGCACACTATATGGATGATGAAAACAAAGTTTATTTGTCATTCATTCATATGATTCTCATCGAGGTTCAAGAACCAATAAAGCGTTTCAGTCGGTAACTGCCGATCCAGCGAAGCTTCTCGAGGATTAAAAAAATCTGATAACATTGATTTCGTCGAAAATTCTTATTCCCACTGCGAAAATCAACATCCTCAAGGATAACGTGGATAAATTTCTGGATCCTAACCCATATCTTGGCTATTCTTTCGAAAAAAGTCTTGCAGAATTGGATAGAACCGCCGAGCGAAAAAAGGATTTGAAAAGCCGATGTGTTGCTTTTACAGTTAAACTGTGCCACGAGCTACAAAATAGACTTCCAACAAATCTTGTATTACTCGAACAAATGAAAATCCTTCATCCTTCAGAAAGTCTGAAACATCGCACGTATAAACTTTCAATCACCAATTTAGTGAAACAGTTTATCGATGATCCCAAACTCATCTTGCAAATTGAGAATGAATGGAATAACTTGACCAATATCAATTGAATCGGCATAACGTCATCTGAACTTTTTTGGAATCAGATGTTAAACTATCGCGATTCCTATAACGAAAGTCCTTACAAAGAACTCGCCGAGTTTGCTTTAAACTTGTTGAGCTTGCCGCACTCCAATGCTGATGTTGAATGCGTCTTTAGTCAGATGAACCTCGTGAAAAATAAGCTGAGAAATCGGATGGCAGTTGATACAACCAACGCCATCCTTGATATAAGATATGGACTTAAACGATCAGGCCAATGTTGTCATAGTTTTGAGGTCCCAGAAAAAGTTTTATCCCAGATCGGAACTTTGCAAGCGTATCGGACCAATTCAGAGACAAGTGACCGTCGTCCACTTGCTACGTCATGTACATTGGCCGATGATGTGGAAGACGATGGTTGTAATATTGTGCGTCAATTGCTTTCGAATGTTTTATAGAGAGTGTATTCACTGCACCGGATTTACCGATAGTTCAAAATGGTCATTCTTAATGACTGTTCGATTTACATCTTTCCTTTTATATACACAATATGTAAGTTTAAAATTAAAAAGTAAATTTAAAAAAGTTGGATAGCATATTTATCACTGAGATATTTTCATATATATAATTTATATATAATAAATATAACACCAAAAATTAATTATATATATCACATACAGCAAGTTCCTTTAATAAAAAAAAATAAATATAACATATATATATATATATATATATATATATATATGTAAAATACGTGTATGTTGTTTTTTTTGCAATAAAAACATTTCTAACAAATCTAGTAACTTTCGTTTACATTTTGTGACCTTTTTATCCTCGGCTAGTGACTCGCTCGGATTCTCAGTTGGCAACGCTGATAATGGTCGCAGCGAAACGCATAACCTAAAAAAATAATATATATTGACGAACCCTGCAGAAAGACGTGCGGCAATTTAGATTGAAATTAGCAACGCACAACAGCGTGAAGTTGTCGATAGTCGAAGACTACCTTATCTTTCGATATGGCAAAATGAGTTTGAATGTGAATATAAATTATTTCAGCGAATTTGCAATAGATTTTAACAAACTATGTCTAAGAACACTGTCTGTCACATACAGAAAATACATGCAAAAATTGGTCAAGACAGTTGTCACCGTTTCGGAGAAAAGTGGTGACAAAGAAATAACCCCCATCAGCTGATCGCAGTGAAACGTATAACTCCCGTCTTTTTGCCCTACGGGCAGTCGGGAGTTAAAAAATGAATAGAAGAAAAGAGATACGATCACGACAGTCAGGCAAAGCTATACCTCATGCCCAGAAAAAGTCCTATTTAGATCTACTAGGATCGTTTATTCGAATTTTTTAAAATTTGAATCAACAAAATTTCTATTCGTTTCAGCTAGAAAGCTGTATTTAAATCAAATAGATAATGTTATTATATTTGGATCCGTTTATTCGAGTATCCACGTTAAAGCTTCTTGCTCCGGCCACCACGTGGCGCAGAGCGTCGAGGCATTTTTCACATACGAATTGCGCTCTAAATGTGCATAAATTGCGAGAACCAAAGTAGTTTTATTATTCTGGCTGACTATATTTAAGAAGTTAAACCTGAATTTTTATACCTACTCAAGGTCGCAGACCCATGAAAATATTATTAAATAATATCATAATTGAATATGGTATAATTAATATTATAAATATTATAAGTAATAATATAAATATCATTTTTATTTCAACTTCATATTCGTTCAATTTTTAAGTTAAAAATATATGCTAGTTTAATACATATATTAAATTTTTCATTAATCAAGAATATAAAAATATTGTGGTAAAAGAAAACTCTTAATAATTTCTTGAAATTAAATAGACCTCTATTTGAATAGGTAAAAGGTGAGACATGGCTCTTAATCAATTGTTATTAAGTCTGTTCTTTAAGGTTTGGGTCAGTTCCACTCAGTGTATGTCAACAAAGATTGGAAAATATACAGGGTGTCCCATTTTAATCTTACACCTGACTTTTCTCGGTAAATGTTGCTCGGATCAAATATTGTGTGGAACAAAACTTTCAGGGGTTGAAGGGGGACGTAAGAAAAAAAATGGTTTGCGAATCCAAAACTCAAAATGGCGGCGTTAGAATGGCCGACATGTTTTTTTTTTAGGGAAACATAACTTTTTTTCATCACCAAAAAATTTTTCAGCGCAAAACGAAAAACTTTTGTTGGAAAATTTTTTTGATCAAGTTCATAATTTTTGAGTGAGAACATCATTTTCAACTGTTTTAGAGGTATTCAGGATGTACCACGAAGAGATCTTAAACGTACCAAATGCAAGTGCGTTTGCAGACGCATATGCAGACGCACACGCAAACGCACTTGCATTTGGTACGTTTAAGATCTCTTCGTGGTACATCCTGAATACCTCTAAAACAGTTGAAAATGATGTTCTCACTCAAAAATTATGAACTTGATCAAAAAAATTTTCCAACAAAAGTTTTTCGTTTTGCGCTGAAAAATTTTTTGGTGATGAAAAAAAGTTATGTTTCCCTAAAAAAAAAACATGTCGGCCATTCTAACGCCGCCATTTTGAGTTTTGGATTCGCAAACCATTTTTTTTCTTACGTCCCCCTTCAACCCCTGAAAGTTTTGTTCCACACAATATTTGATCCGAGCAACATTTACCGAGAAAAGTCAGGTGTAAGATTAAAATGGGACACCCTGTATGTTTCCATCGTATTTGAGTCAATTACACATGAATTTTATTACAATTTATACGAAAACATATCAAAAGCTTTATCTGAAAACATGCATCTTCAAAATTGACATTCATTTTTTTTTTATATGTGGCGACTTTTCCAGTATGATATACTTGTGTTTTAGCGAGTTGTTTTTTTTTCACCTCGGTAAAAAATTGATCCACTTAGTCTCGCCTCGCGACTTCTCTTGCCCCCCTCCCTCTCCCGCCATCCCTATGCCTGTCCCTCTAAAAGCGAGTGAGAGGGTGGCGAGTCCTCTCCATTTTACACTCTTTTTTATCTTTCACGACTAACACCCAAAGTAGGCATGAAACGATCGAATTTTTTGTTGGTCTGAGCGATTTCAGAGGAAAAAGTTTTAGCCTGAAGGAGACCCGTACTGTAAAACCTTTTTCGAAGCTCTCTGACGTTGATCAGACAACTTCGATGATAAAAGTTCAAGTAAAATAGACTTTACACCTATAAAAGATATTGTATGAAACGTGTAGGGAATTTATATATTTTTTATATCTTATATATTTTGAGAAAAGATTTACCTAGAAGAAATTACCATGTTATTTCGATTTAAAAACGTAATTATATGTATTGCTATCACCTGTGCAATTGCAACTGCAATTTCATAGATAAGCTCTAAATCAAATATCCCGTACACTTATCTTTCTCAAAGAATATTATTTTTTAATTTACTTTGTAAAGTGCTGGTGATTTTTTACGAATTTTCCACTGGTTAAGGAGATTAGGAAGAAAAGTTTATAGACTCCCCCTTTCTCTTTTAATCTCTACGTATGTTACGTAAAACCGTAATTTGTAATGCACAGTTTATATAGAAATAATAAACGCGGTCATTTCTCACCGTAGCTTAAATGCATATGTGTGTGTGTGTGTCTGTGTGTGTGTCTGTGTGTGTGCGTGCGTGTGTGTGTGTGTGTGTGTATGGTTGTATGTATTCGAAAGACAACCTCGAGAAATGGTTGCGATTACGAACTTATGCAAATCACAGTGTGTGTACGCAAGTCCGTTAATGAAAGTCATAATTAATTCATGCAAAATGTAGATGCATGCAGGCCACGGGATCTCACATGTCCAGCTATACAATATAGTACCTTAGAAGTGAACTCGTGAATAGATGAGAATCTATCATGTATTATTTGTCATATATCATATATCATATTTATTTCTCAAAAAGCACATGATCACAGATTGGCAGTAATTATACACAAATGAAGAATTTTGTATTGAAAACCCACAAAGAAACCATTTTTATTAAGCGTTGATAATCTAATTTGATCATTTTTTTGTTTAAAATCGGTATATCCGGTTTTTATAAAAAAATAAACAAACGGTACTTGTTTTAATCAGATCTCTATTTCGATTGCGAAAATAACATTGAACGTTGACGGTTTATTCTCTTCCCTCGGAATGCAATTTCCGAAAACTGGAAAATAGCAAAATTTTGAATGGATATTATTCTGTAGTATTTTGAGATATAAGAATTTGTTGGAGAAATTTTTGAGAGGATTTCGTTTGACTTTGAAAATAGCATTCAACTTTCTCCTGTGTCTCAATTGATTCCACCCGAAAAAGTTTCTCGAAAATCGGCAAAAAAAGAAATGTAGTAAAGTGTAACGGGTCGGGAGTTGTCGCAAAATCCATTATCGAAAAAAGAAAATCACAAATAGTATCAAAAGAAAGCCAGAGTGATTTGGTGTTTCAACTCATCGCGAAATATTCAACATGCTGAAAAGTGTTTGATTTTTAATACTTTTCTTAACTGATCTAGTATTATTCCAATGTATTCTGACCCAAAATCCGCAAAATAGTGATTATTTTTGATATTATGACTGCCATTTCTCAAATTCATTTCAATTCTCGTTTTAAGAAGAAAAGAACGATGCGTTGTTTACCTCAAATTTAAAATATATCTCTCCTTTTTTAAACTTTTAGAATTAATCTTACATACAGTAACTCCTTAAAATTTTGGGATTGACCGTCGTATAAGCATTTGACGTCATTTTTCAGACATCTTGTATATACATATACCATATATTGGACTAAATTGTACAAATAGCACTATAAATCTTCTTCGATCATCCAGAAACAATCTCCGCTATATACGTCCGGTAGAAATTCTCTCGGAATATCATGCATCGATTCAATTCACAGCGTTCTTCCGCTATTCGAAACTATCCGAGAGCGAAACATCACTGCATGTGATTCGAACTCTATCCACGCACATTTTATCTCGCCACGAACGAGAATCGATTCAGATTCACGATATGACATCCGTCGATGATATGCATATCGCAACACTCTCTCTCTCTCTCTCTCTCTCTCTTTCTCTCTCTCTCTCTCTCTCGAATATTGCATGTATGTGCAGTATAAATTGTGGGCGTTAAATCTCTGAAGCTAATGAAAGGGCAACTCATTAAAAGGGCATTTCCATTTCATGTGAATTTCACACATGAAAGTCACATTCTTCATAATTATTCTTTCAAATTTTCATCAGAATAATATTTTTACATAAATATGAATGGTTATTTTCTTTGAGTTTCTCTATATCATAGAAGAGATACAAAAAGACTTTTTTATATTAAAAAGGAGCTCCTTTGTGCAACGTGTGCAGTGGTTAAAAAAAGTAGCATTATTATATTTATTACTGTATTGTTTTTTATTGCCTCCCCGTAGGGTTATACAGACTTCCATTCTGCAATTATTATTATTGTTATTATGAATTGTTACTATATATTGTTATAGCTGAAAATTACTATTCACCCAATCTCAACTCGGCTGATTTTTCCAGATTCTGTCGAATCATTACAAGTAGCAAAATCCTGATCAAATATAAATATTAGCTATAGATACGTATCTGTAAAACAGCCATACTTACGACAAAATATGGATTTCTTATTTGCAAAAATTTATAAAATTAATTTTCAGGGATGTAAAGTGTTCAGACTGCAAATTCGATCATTAATAAATATGAGGTATTAATTAATATGACTCTAATTAAGTTGAAATGCAGTTCGATGACAATCTCGAGTGAGCTATTTACGCTAGACGGATTCTTGTACCTCCATTTTCTAGCACACCGAATCACGAATATAAGTGAAAAAGCTTTTACGTAAACGTGTGATGAGGCTGCGAAGACTAGTCGCTAATTGGCATGATTAATGTATCAAGAACTCTGATTTGAAGCAAAATAAAAGTAGAGTAAAAACAGAAGCGAGCCAACGCCCTCAAGCGGGAGGAAAATTTGTGATAAAGGTTATTCGCCCAAAGGGAAAGAGGATGACAGCGGAAAAAGAAAAGCGAGAGAAGGAGATAATATCAGGAAAGAGCAAAAAACGAAGGGCGGAGAAAGCACGATGACCGGCTGGGAGATTTTAGTAACAAGCACATATCGTTTCTCAGGGATTCACATTTTATTGGCCAAGAGAATCCCAGGCTTTTCCTTCTATTCCAAACTCGATCATTTTTCATATTTTTTTCTCCCCATCATTTTTTCCGTTTACTTTTTTTCTCTTCAATCTATTGACACAATCTTATTGTAATATATGCCTTTTTCCATTAAAAAAATAACGACGATGAAAAAAAATAAGAATGCCAGAAATCTCTGATTGCCTTTGACTTGAATAATTCATTTGACGTTTTTTGTAGATTAATGGTTTTGACTGAAGGGTGTCCACAGCCGAACGCGCCGGTCTGAAAAAGTTTTTGTTTTTGGCAGCCAAATTTTTTGGTAATTACGTCGAATCGCGGGTCCAGCTCAAAACTGCTCCAACTTTTTTTTTAACCATTCTTATGAATGAAAAATGACGTAACTCATAATTTAAACAAATTTGGAGCAGTTTTGAGCTGGAGCCGCGATTCAACAAAATTACCAAAATTAATTCATTTACCCCGACAGTTTGAGAAAAAAAATTCAGCTCAACCTCAACGCGTTTTCCAAACCCATCAGACAGATGTGGCCCATTAATCAAATGATCATTTTGCATCAACGAGTAATCAGAATATTGTTTTCTAGAAAAGTTTTCTATGGGTATAGTATAAAATAATAATGTGATAATTTTCATTATTTCACATATATAACATTAAAGCTGCACTCATTACGAGTAAGAATTTTATCAATACGTAATCTCATCAGAACGGTTTTAACAGGATTCGTTGTAATCAGCACCATTTGTAGTTTTGTGTTTCCCCGGCCATCATGATGACAATCGGATTTATTGACACTACACAATCCGGTATCAAGATATAAATCTCCGATTCTTATCAATCGGTAATCACAAATTCTCATTACATAAAAAGAGCGTCTTAAATATTAACGTTCTTAAAATTTAATTCGAATGATTTTCGTAATTATCCTCGTGTATTCATCATCTTTCCAAATTCAAAAGCATATGTCTATTTTTTTTAACTTTACAAATTCAAACAAATGATTGTTGTTTCCCTGACCAGGGGCTGGATTACGTACGATCGAATTCGATATCGACAAGCGACAACTATCTAACTTGCGTGTTGTCACTTGTCGACATCGAATTCGATCGTGCACGTAATCCGCCTCCAGGTTCTAACTTATCTTCAAATACGTACAAAAAAATGAGAATCGCGAAAACGTCGATTAGTCTGCGTTGCTATCAAAAAATGTGCGTAACTTGTAAAGATATAAAGTGACAAGAGCGCACTTGACATTTTTTTCTTATCTAATCGAATCAGTGCTGACAGTAAATAGAAAAAATGGCACAAAAAAGAAAAACACTGAGAATATTGTTGTTAGTTAATGGCCGCGATTTTTTAATGCGCTACGAGGAATAGCAAGTCGTCATTCGATAATGCAAGTGAATAAGAAACGCCTGGGAATAAGTTACCACTTTTTTACTTGTATCGGTAAAAGCTACGATGCTCCCCACTCCGGTACACCGCGCTTCGAACGTGACTCCCCCACTGCCGCAAGTTTTATACTATGTGCCGCGTGACCACTCCACGAAAATAGAGATTGCTTTTTCCTCACGTAAAAGTTTTAAACTGTTGCAGCGCGATAAATATTCCAAATAGTCGAAATACTCTGAATCCGGATTAAAATGGAAATTTTATGCAATCACGAACGAGGCGATTATACAATGTGGATTTTTACCGATATTCTAGCTCAAGTGTACTTTAACACGACGGGGGCTTGCTGTTTAGAACAGATAAACCACAATATATAGAATTGGGTGCTACCACGATATAGTTATAATAGTTTGCAAAAGCTAAGTGGGTGACAACTGGACGGAAACGTTGCGATACATCTATACACGATTTAAGTCCTCGAGACTTATGCTTGGCAGGAGATTAAAGATTCTAGCTATTTGATTAATTTCTCGCTGAATAAAGGCAAATACGGTTTAATTATATTTTTCTACAATTGAAATTAATTGCATGGGAAATTTAATGATAATTTGATAAAACATACATTATTTATGAACATTAAGATCAAGAGAAGTAAATTAATGTAAGTATTTAAAAAAAACATGAAAATATGAAAATTTTTAAATAAGCCTAAATATATCGAGCGACCTAAACATTTTGAAATAAAAACAGCAATAACATAAACATATACACGTCATATATGGATATTACAATGAATGTAGAAAATTCAGTTAAATATTAATAATTTTGGGATTTTGAGATTTTCACAGTTCAGGGAAAACTTTTACAGTACTTCACGCTTCAGCTACTTATTTTTCACGCCATTCCGGCAGACTTGAGAAGAGAGTCAAGTCATTTGGAAAATGAGGGAAAACGTGTTTGGCTTAATCAAAGCTCAGCGGTTACGTTCATCCCCCGTTGTGCGGACGTGCAATGTTCTGTAATAAATAGCGGCATACACGTACCTACGGCGATGAAGACCGGAGATACTTTCGAAATGGGAACGAGGATGAATGGAACAAGACAATCTAAAAAAGAAAGAGAAAGTGAAAAAGAACGAGAATGAAGGGAAAAATGAATAAGGCAGAGAAAAGAGAAAGGTAGAAAAGATGGTTGAAAGTCCTGAAAGGCGAATACAGGAGCGAAATGTTCGGATCACCAGACCGAGGGACGATTATCTCCTATCAATACCTATATAAAAAATGAACAAAATTTTGTCGATTTGCAGGGATTGCACCATAAATGTTTTTTTTTTAATTACAAGAATTTAAACAAACTGATTAATTACATCAATTCAAAATTTACATGTTATTAAATATATCATAATTTACAATAAGGTCAATATGAAAAAAAATTCATTAAAGGACAAATTATTTAACTTCAATATAAAACTTTATATATAAAAAGATGTAGAAGAGCATCAGGCAAAGCGGAACACTACCCCCCCGCCCTTCCTGCTCCCGAGAAAGTAAAATTTCTTTTTTTAGTGCAAAACTGAAAAATTCGATAATTTGACTCGGGACATATGTTGAAAAAGTAGTATTCATTGAAACGACTGATATTTCTAATATGAAAATTAAAATATATTTATTAATTAAAAAAAATGAATACTAAATGAAAATTTATACGAATAAATATTTGTTTTCTGTAAAACGGAAGTGTGAGTATCCGACTAGCGTAAGAACAGTACTAACAGTGCTGTAAGCATGTTTGAAAATGATTAATTGTTCATTAGACTGATGCAAAATGTTTTTATTTTTTTTTCTTGCTCCTACACGTGTTTTCTTTGCATATTAATAAATAAAATCTCTGCTAAAAAATGAGCTCAATTACTCAATATTTAGAGGAGGCTCTTTCGACTTTTATTGATGTTTTAATTGTTTAGAAATGTTTTCTATTTAAAAACACCATTTTTTTTAACTTCCTTGCTTCCTCTTGTGCTTTCTTTAGATATTGATGAAAAACCAATTGTGTTGAAAAATAATTATAAACAATTTTCGTGTGACCTAACCTGTTTTCTACCGGTATTGCTGAAATAAAAGTCCCGTTAACAAATGAGCTTAATTCTTAAGATTTTGGAGATGCCTATTTTGACTTTTATTTATTTATTTTTATTTATACTCGTAATAATTTTATTTGAGGATATCCTCCCATCAAATTTTTCGAAATAATCGATTTTTTTTCTTCGATATTCTTCCTGTCATTAGTCTCGCTATAGCGCTGTCCCAAATAATTGGTTTTTGTCCATCAATTTTTTTTACAAACAGACGAACGTAAAAAGTCCGGGTTTTTTGCAACTCTATTTTTAAAGCATTATTAAAAATCGTGGAATTTTTTTTCGTTTTTGCTTTTTTTCCGATAACCATCCTCTCATACGGTTCAATTTTTTTCGTGGTATTTTCGCTTCCGATCCATCGAGTTCTCGTCCCTCGAGTGACGTGTTTTTTTTTAGTATTGTAAAAATGATGGAATATGTAGTGTATATTTTTATGAAAAAAATTCTTCAAAATCAAAATGAAACGGTCTCAAAAATAGCATCAAATAATCATATCGCAGTCGATACAGACACCGGTGAAAATTTACGAATTAAGGTAATTTTCGACCAGAATTTTTACACAATCAATCTCTAAAGGAAAACCTAATAGGTGCCTGAAAATAAAAATTTTTTAAATCATGCCATTGATAAAATAAAAATAAAAGTTAGATGAGATACCTCTGAACATAGAACTATTGAGCTTACTTTTTAACATAATTTGTTTTTCATCAATATCTAAAAAACCATGCACGAGAGGGAGCAAGGAAGTTAAAAAAGGGTGTTATAAAAACATTTAAAAATATTAAAACATCAATAAAAGTCAAGGGAGTCACCTCTAAATATTGAGCAATAGTGAGCTCACTTTTAAACAGATTTTTTATTTCATTAATATCCAAAGCAAACACGAGTAGGAGCAAGAAAATTAAAAAAATAAAAACATTTTGCATCAGTCTAATGAACAATTAATAATTTTCGAAACATGCTTAGAGTACTGTTAGTAGTATTCTTATGCTAGTCAGGTATTCACATTTCCGTTTTGCAGCAAAAGAAATTTTTGTTCATACAAATTTTCGTTGAATATTCATTCTTTTTATTAATAAATACATAGATTAATTTTCATGTTAGATATATAAATCGTTTCAATGAATACTACTTTTACAACGCATACCCTAAGTTAAATGATCGAATTTTTTAGTTTTCCACTGAAAGAAGAAATTTCACTTTTTTCGAGGGGGTGTTTCGCTTTGCCCGACCCTCTCCTACATAAATATTTCCAAACCATGTAAATTTTCCTGTAGCTATCGAAGACGTTAATACTCAATTGAATGTAATCTTCTTAATCATAAATGTTGTTTATCCTTCCATTGAATTTATTTTTTTAAACATTACGAAATTCATTTGGATATTTCTTATCAATATTATGTATTCTTATAATAGTATTATTTCTTATAACAATTTTATGACAATTTCAGTAATTTCTTAAAATATTTTTGTAGCAGACATTTTTCGATCCCCTATTTTTACCAGTCTAATTCGGGGACACCCTTTCTCGGGTCATCAATGTATTCCACCTTGCTTGTTACATCCACCAGGCGTGTAATGAGAGCTCGACGTTCGTATCCGATCTTCTCTCCCATTTTTTTTCTCTCTCTCTCCTCTTTTTGAGATAGTTCTCATTCCGTATATCGTTTCCTCTTACATTTTCAATTCTCGTCATTCAGCGTCGCAGCCGCAATTGCATCCTTTCATGATATCTTCACAATGTAATATGTCATCGAGTCAATTTAACTTTTGTGACTCATTTCACGACACATGGGTCTATGTAACCCAGAATTTTCAATTACTGATTATAAAAAAGAAAAAAAATGAACTAATATTTCTTCATGGGCCTCCGAGACCCAGTGTGTCGTTTGAACATACAACTCAGTTATTTTATCTGTTGACATCGTAGATTCCTTTGGGTTACGCAATTCCTGCGTAAAGAAAAACGTTTCTCTCACACCTTAAATAATAGATTAACGGAAAAGAGGTCGGTGATACTTACGAATTTTGATGGAGAGAGGAAATTTTTGGTGACGAAGAAAAAACAATAGCAAATAAGGGATTTTTAAAATTTCACTTGATATCAAATATTTAGAGCAATCAAATATATATGATTATCAGAAAAAAAGAATGCTGATCTCCAGCATTGGTTTCAAATTAGAAAAAAATACCGGGATGCATCGTGATTATAATGATATAAGAGAAAATATGTTTCCACAAAAATGAAAAAAGTGGGTGTGAACATTTTTTTAATAAAATCTACCAAATGAAAAATGAAAAAAGTGGGTATAATTTTTTTTTAAATCCACCAGGAATCCTAGTTATAATCTATTTAGATTATACCTAGGATTCCTGGTGGATTTTTTTTTTTAATTTTCACACCCACTTTTTTCATTTTTGTGGAAACGTATTTTCCCTTGGTGGTTACCAATATTGAAGAGTAATAATCTAAATTATATTAACGATCTCTACGAACTGCAGGATAGTATATTAATAAATATTAGGGTGGTCATTAATGAGGTCAATTTTGAATTTTTACTCTCCCAAGGGCTTAAACGCTTCCTTTTCGATAAAAAAAATTGTCACCAAGTTTCAGCACTTAATCTCAATTTTAAGATCTTGCCCACGATGCCCAAAGTTTTTCATTTAAATAACACGTAAGTTTTTCATTTTCATCTTCACTTATCTAATACTCAGCTGTATCTTATGCTATCGTCTCATTAATAGGCTTGACTTCTAGATAATTCAATACTCCTTTAAATTATTCACAGCATTTTTATTGTCACTTAAATCGTTTCACAGATATAAGTCTCGAAAGTCATTTTTTTTAGACAATTGACCTTTTTTGCTGTTAACTAGTGAACGGTTGAATTAACATACAGAATATGAATACCAGTTTTGTAGGGATTCAATGTTCTAGAAAAAAATCTTTCAAGCCAATTTCGTCAAGTCTTTAATTTGGATGATATAGCCGCGTAAATAACAAAATTTCCATTCAAATTCAGTTTTTACTAGATAACATCCAACATATTAATTTTATCGTTAGATTAAAATGGCGAAATTGTAGAATGGAAAATTTTCTATCCAAAACTGTAGTTTTTTTTAATTTGTATAAAATTCATCGGTTCAACGTAACTTTAAAAATTAATTCTTGAATATAAATATTAAGCTATCAATATTTCCTAAATTATTTTTTTTCGAAGTTTCGTATAGAAATAAAATTGTTTTTTACATTTCAAGAGCAGTCTATAAATTTCAACTCAACTAAAAAGTCGCTAAAAAATTCGCATGTTCTTTTTATGAGGCAATTTTTTAATTTTCACTTTTCCGCGAGCTTAAATTTTTCTAATTGATAAATGAAAAATTCTAACACGTTGCTCCGAAAAACTTTAAACTCGACCCATTTTTTTCATAATAATAAGAATTAAGAGTGATCAGTCACCCATCCTCTTCGAATTTTCGAAGGCGAAATTTCTCCACACCGTTCGTCCGACCGGAATAAAAAAATTCTTAGTCCCATTATTGCCATTTTTCTACGTGGGCTAATGCGTGGGGAAATGTAAAAAACAATTATATTTCCATATGAAACTTCGAAAAAAAAAATTAAGAAATATTGATAGCGTAGTATTTATATTCAAACGTTAATTAAAAAAATTACGTTGAATAGATGAATTTTATACAAATTCAAAAAAAAGTACAGTTTTGGATAGAAAATTTTCCGTTCTACAAGTTCGTAATTTAAACTCTATCGATAAAATCATTATATGGGCTGTTAGCTAGTGAAAACTGAATTTGAATGGAGATTCTGTTAATCACGCGGCTATATCGTCCAAATTAAAGACTTAACGAAATAGGATTCAAATTTTTTTTTAGTAGAATATTGAATCCCCTACAAAATTGGTATTCATATTCTTTATGTTAATTCAACTGTTCACTAGTTAACAGCAACAAAAGGACAATTGTATAAAAAAAATTACTTTCGAGACTTATATCTGTAAAACGATTTCAGTGATAATAAAAATGCTGTATTTTAATGTTAAGTAAAAAAAATAAGTGATAATAAAAAACGATAGCATAAGATACAGGCGAGTATTAGATAACTGAAGATGAAGACGAAAAACTTACGTGTGATTTAAATGGAAAACTTTGGGCATCGTGGGCAAGATCTTAAAATTGACAATTTCTTTTTAAAATTGACAATTTCTTCTTATCGAAAAGTGAGCGTTTAAGTCCTTGGGAGAGTAATAATTCAAAAATAACCTCATTAAGGGCCACCCTAATAAACATACAAATATACCTAATGCGTATATACACGATTATATATGTGTATACAAAGAAAAGAGATTACTTGCGTTTTCTGTCTCCGGTGTAATCGTAAATTACGTAATTTCTGTCATTGATTACAAGCCAATTGATGTTCCAAGCATTGTTATCAATCTCAAGAATATATATATATATATATATATATATATATATATATATATATATATATGGGTAATTCCATGTCAAATCGACCAATGGTTGGAATCAACCCCTTTCGATTCGGATGAATTCTTGTCAGGAGTTTTCTTTTATCATAAAACGAAGTCCTGCCAAAAGAAAAAAAATGAAAAAATTTTTTTCGAAAGTTATGCGAAATTCAAATTTTCACCATTTTTCGAAATGTTCAAGTTTTTTTTTTTTTAAATATCTCAAAAACTACCATAGTTACGAAAATGGACTTGGGTTTGTTTTAAAGAGGATATTTGGGGCTATGAAAAAAAAATATTTGGAAAAAAATTTACGAAAAATGATGAGTTGGCAGAATGTTGAAATTTGAAAAATCATAAAAATCGAAGTTCAGTATTAAATTTTTGGCTCAATTTTTTAAATATAATGCCTTTAATTGATCCAAAAATATCCTAAAATTTTCAAGAGGGTGTTTTTTTTAAATATGAATTTTTGAATTTTAATAAAAAAAAAAAATTTTTTTGCAACTTCTAAATAAAGTAACATTAAGCAAATATTTAATTTTGTAATTTTGAGCAATAAAAAATTAAATCTATGACATAAGCATGTAAAAATAATTACTTTCTTTATTTATGTGGTTTCAGTTTGAAAAACAAATCAGCTAAGACGTGGCACATTCTGCCCTCTTTGTATCTACTACTAAAGTTTATTCTACTAGATAATTATCATGGAAGATAGAGACCTCTAGAGAGGTCTCTATTCTCCATGATAGTTACACTTGTTGAGGTCAGTACATTTATTATTATTAATATACTAGCAGCCCCCTGGCACAGGCGAATAAAAATAGTTCGCGATATGTCCTTACCGCACCATGGCGCTAGTAGTCATCCGCTTGGTAGTTTCCATTCGGTGTATATCTATATACAGCGAGCAGATGACAGCTAGCGCCATGGTGCGGTAAGGACATGTCGCGATTTTAGTTAGATCAATCGCCACCAAATTGCGCTAGCTCCACTGAACTCTACTAATACTGGAACGCTGACTCCCATAAGATCCTAACGGGCCCGACCGTTCCGAGAGAGAGGGTGGATCTGTGACAACGTGTCCTTTTCTATCTGATTTGTGCGCATGCGCATTTTTTTTTGTACAATCTGAACAGAAAATCGGTTTAGTGTGTCAATACTTTCATATTGAGGTTAGTTTTCTCGCTGTTAACTAATTTTCATGGTGGACTGTACCGACAAAGACAACTGCACCAATTGTGACTGTCTCTCTCGGAACGCCCAGTCAGCGTTCCAGTATAAGTAGAGTTCAATGGCTAGCTCTCATCTGGTCACTGTATATGGATATACATTGAATGGTAACTACCGAGCAGATGACTACTAGCGCCATGGTGCGGTAAAGACATATACATAAGGCTGCTAGTACATTAATAGGTTTGTTCGTGCTAGCTGCACTTTCTACACTTTTGTAATATATAGTAATATAAATTCCAAAAAAAAGTGTAGAAAGTGCAGTTAGCACGAACAAACCTATTAATAATAAATTCACTGACCTCTACAAGTGTAACTATCATAGAGAATAGAGACCTCTCTAGAGGTCTCTATCTTCCATGGTAATTATCTAGTAGAATAAACTTTCGTAGTAGATACAAAGAGGGCAGAATGTGCCACTTCTTAACTGATTTATTTTTCAAACTGAAACCACATAAATAAAAAAATTAATTTCAATTATGTTATTATTTTTACATGCTTATCTCGAAGAATTAATTTTTTATTGGTCAAAATTGCAAAACTAAATATTTGCTTAACTTTACTTTATTTAGAAGGTGCAAAAAAAAATTTTTTTTTAATTAAAATTCAAAAATTCATATTTGAAAAAAAAACACCCTCTTGGAAATTTCAGGATATTTTTGGATCAATTAAAGGCATTATATTAAAAAAATTGAGCCAAAAATTTAATACTGAACATCGATTTTTATGATTTTTCAAATTTCAAATTTCTGCCAACTCAGCATTTTTCGTATAATTTTTTCAAAATATTTTTTTATTCACAGCCCCAAATATCCTCTTTAAAACAAACCCAAGCCCATTTTTGTAACTATGGCAGTTTTTGAGATATTTAAAAAATAAACTTGAAAAATTCGAAAAATGGTGAAAATTTGAATTGCGCGTAACTTTCGAAAAAAAAATTTTTAATTTTTTTCTTTTGGCAGGACTTCGTTTTATGATAAAAGAAAACTCCTGACAAGAATTCATCCAAATCGAAAGGGGTCGATTCCAACCATTGGTCGATTTGACATGGAATGACCCATATATATATATATATATATATATATATATATTTGCTACCATCATCACACTACCAAGGTCCATGCACATTTTATTTTTCCGTCCATGCTAACAGCCCGTATGTTATCTGACCAAGTTCGAAGAAGGTGAAAATCGATTGGTTCGCAGCAGCAGATGAATCCGCATGTTCGATATCAAAATTCACACTACAAAAACAAAACACATTTTTTTGTCACGTGAAAAAGAAACTCACATACAAAGTGGCTCAATTGACATGGACCATTTTTTTCATTCAAACTTATGATCACTTTTACCAGGAAGCATAGTTTCATTTTTTTCTCATTAAAAAATGAGTTTTTTGAAAATCGTTAACAATTATTTTGAATTGTTTCAATTATCATTTATTTAATTATTATTATTATTCCTATTGGAGCCATTTTTTAAGTGTTAATAGAGCTTATTGCAAGATAAAGTTTCGTAAGGTAATAATTAATCGTTTTCGACTAAAAAAACATAGTTAATTTGTTGATTTAGCTATGTTGCAGTATATTCATTGATTGAAAAAAAAAATCACACAGTATCTTAAATATATCTATAAATGAAAGACCGAGTTAATAATACTCATTGACTTTATAAACCAATCGGTTTAAATAAAGTCATCAATCTCATGATGATCCGTCCAATCATATTTGGACTACAAACAAATAACTCTGTCTTATCCTCTAACTATATGCTCATTTCGAACTTCACTTATAAACACCAATAACAATGCTATGAGCCCGAGAGAATTTCCAATATCAGAGATATACTTATTATATACTGAGTTCTCGTTAAACTGTCATCGTAATGACAGTTTAACGAGAATTCAGTCGACATTGGAATATCACGTTGAAATCCGCTCTATAATCAGTCTTCAAGCACTTAGTGTTCATATTAAAACTCTTAGTGTATTTACTTTTGCCTTGCTGTATAAAATAGATCAAATTTAAACGAATCTTTTCTCTAGTGGCTAGTAAAGGTTGAAGGTCGGTTTAAATAAATTTGATCCACCTGCACAATATGTAAACATTTATGGAAATATCGGTAAGTGATAATCTTCTCACGCTTTTTCTGTCTATATACTAACGGACGTTTCTCTAATTACACAGCAATTAATCGACATATATATATTTTTTTTTTATACTATTTTCATATTATTACTTGTCGAGTATGTCAAGATCTGTACTTTCAGACTTATTGTTGATAGGTGAATAATCATTCAAGTGGTCCGTATTAAATTCAATGTGAATATTATTTAATAAATAATTGATATTGTTTCCAACATAAAATTTTATTGTGTATATAAAAGGTATTTTTCTAAATAAAAAATCTTTAAATACGTAAAATAATTTGGAACTATCAAATATCACGTACGATTGTGAAAAATTCTATTTCCAAGTTACTAGAAAAGATACTTGGATTGAATATAATTTATTACTATTGTTACGGCCATTATTTTTGCTTTATCTACAATGTAAATTTAGAGAACGTGAAAAAACGGATGGTTCAAAGGAACGAAAAAAGTAACATAAATTTCGCAACTATTAAATCTTATGTAACAGTATGAAAATTTATATTCATGAAACACTTGGAAAAATTACTCGGAACAGAATTTAATTTATTGCTTCTAGTTTTGTTTCTCAGCCCTGATGATGTAAACTGTAACGTTTGCGAAACGTCGGCAATACGCTGAAACTCTACATGGCATCCATCAGAGGAAGCCATAAACTATTATATTAATTTATTACTATTGTTAAAGACATTCTTTTTATTTTGACTACCACGTTAATTTGGAGTACGCAAAAGAACGGATGATTTACAGAAAAAATACATCAGTAAATTTAAAAAAGACGCGGTATGTTTCTGTCTTTCAGTTTTCCCAACTAATCAACAACGTTGGAGCGTCCGGGGCCCTTATCAGTTTTCGACGATATATAACTGACCGTCAGTACAAGGTTCGGCACAACATTTCGCGATCTGCGTTTGACGAGCTCGCTGGCTGAGCTCTGCTGTCCGTATAAATACATTTTTATTCGATTATTTAATATCCTAAACATAAATAAATATAATATATTTATTGAATAAGTGTAAATATATGTATGTATTATTATATATTAAAAACGTAGTTTTCAAAATGGCGATACTCACGAATCATTCAATTGTCCTTAAATATCTTTCGCACCTGTTGATCGGCTTTCTTCTCAACGGTAGTTTTGCCAATGCCGCCAAACTCGGGAGGTCCGCAATTCGAACTGATCTTTGTGATAGGTAAGCAATAAAACACTCAAAATACACAATTTCACTTAAAAAATAACTAAATCTCAATGTGAATTATTCATTTTGAAATGATCATCGTTTGCGTGATCCAATATGACACGAGTAATATTTTTTTCGTACTGTTATACAGTAGAGTCGATATAATTATATACAAAACATTTGATGATGAATTTAAACACTTCGTAACTACTATCTTGTCATGTGTTAATTCATGGCAAATTTTTTTTTACAAAGTTTTTAAAAAAATAATTCAAATATTTTTCAGAATAATTGAATACAAAATTTTCAATGAGAAATACTCGAGTTATTTTATATAGTCCATTGATTTGTTTAATCATGCACAATATTCGTTTGTCTATTGTAAAGCTTTCAATTAGGTTTAAAAAATTTAATGGTTGAACGTGACTTCATACGAAATTTTCAATATTAGATTAAGGCATTTTTTTATTGATTGTAATCCGCTTAAAAAAATGAGGTGTGTCCGTATCTCAGCCGAACACAAAATCAATTGATATCACGTTTTATCTCTAGTACACCAAGCTTTTTATCTTAAATATGCACAAATCGTTATCGATTTCAAATTTGAACCCGGAAACACGTTATAAAAATAGTGCCCTCAAACAAAAAACGAAACCCTACTGACCACCGTCACCCTCAATACATTTAAATGACATCTACCATCAATCTCTATCGTCCCTTATCCCTTTTGATCTTAAAGGGTTAAAAGCTTTAGTGACCTGCTGAGTCGTAAATGGCTGAGAATAAAAATTCTAGTACAAGACAGAACGATAATTTCAGAACGAAATCATCCCAGTTGATAGTGAATTATTTGGGGAGTTTTTTTTTTGTTGAATACTTACTAGTAGTCATTGATCGATCCCAAATTTATTAAATCGTGAACATTGGGTATGAAAACTAGTTCGAGAGAAAAATATTAATTTCGATCTGATAATTTATTCATTGAGATAACGCTAAAAAAACAGTCACAGAAAAAGAGAGGAAAAGCACAAAACTGTCACTTGAATAACGTCCGATCGTCAACTAAATCTCACCAGTGAATTGTACTCCAATTCTACGTTCTTTCTCAATGGTGCCCCCGGTTGGCTGTCGCTATTCAATTAATGTCTCATCAACGGTACTTCGGAAGGAAAAACTCAGAACAACTTTTCCCTTCAAAATTTTGCCATTTACCTGCCCTCATAGCTTCGCCATGATTTCATGAACATCTCTCGAATATATAGAAATACCGAAAAAAACAGCACGTATGCGTGCTGTAAAAAGATTGAGACAAGTACATTCTCATAGCCCTCGAAAAAAATAATCTCATTTATTTTATTCACCCAAAGGTGTTTAAGTATACAAGAAGTTCCGAAATAAATTCAATCCTCCTAAAAATGATCAAACCCTCAAAAAATTTTGAAAACTCCCAAACAAAATTATGAAATGAATTTGAATCGATCAAAAAAAAACGGCAATTCAATCCCCGTAAAAAGTGAAGTTCGAACTTTACAAAAAGTTACTAAATAAATAGAGATCTGTTAAAGCATATATGACCAAGTATGCAGAGCTTATTAACGCCTTAAATACGTCCAGCAGCGCCTAAAACGCGCTAAAAGAAAAACTGTTTTTAGAAGAGATAGCAATAGAAATTAATAAAAATAATTTTTACACATTGTTTATTAGTATTTAAACTTTATGAAAAAATTTATTTCATTTTTTTTTTCAAAAATTACAACATAAAAAATCACGTTTCCCGAAGCACTATGAAAAAAAAGTTGCTCCACGGTCTGCATCATTTCTTCTTGAAATGCTGATGGATCTGCAAAACGTAAAAAAATTCTTGTAAAATAAAGTTGTAGTTATAGTCTGTCGAGCCGGATTTTTGAAATTCGAAAAATTTTGGCAATTTACGGCAGTTTAAAAAAAAGTGTGCATTTTGTGTCATAAATGTCACACTTTAATTATGTTTATAAAATTTTTTAATCACAACATCAAAAATCCGACTCGACAGACTATAGAGAAAACAATTTCGAATATTTAAAAAAAAAGCATCAAAAAATATTAAAAACTGTATGAGTTATCATGCAGACCGTGCCAGAAAAAGTAGTTTTGAGAAAAATGCATTTAAAGTTTCAAGTGCGCGCATCAGACTCTCGTTGGGTAGTCACGTTTTCTATAATAACTTTCGATCTATGGGGAATTTGTACAATCGACTTACACAGAAATATGCCTAAAACTATAGAGAATAATAATCTGTAAAAAAAAATCGATTTTTTGTAAATTCTGGACGTATGTAATGCCTTAATATTTTATAGAAGTTCAGAAAAATGTTGAAATATATTCCAATCGTCTAGGTAATATAATGAATTTTTCCTCGATTCTAAACTATACTATATGTGATTGGTAACTATTTGATAAAAGTTTAGCATCGTACGTTAAGCGGATACACTTGTGTGTACAATGACAATGTTCTTTCCTTGGTGAACTCAAGAAATAAATTCAAATCATGACATGAAGTGATTGTACCATTTGAAGTATCCCGTGCCTATTCGAAGCTCTTATCCGACTAGGAAAGCAATTTGTTAAAAATTACGAAATCATATATTGCGTGCACAGTGTTTTACACGAGTACGAATTTGTAAATAATAAATGTATAACAATTGAAGTAAGATACCGCACCGACTAAGTCGCAATGTGTGCGATAGAAATAGCTGTATCAGCGGTTCCAAGCTTTCCCTCAAAAAACAGATATTGGCAAAATTTTAACCAACCATTTCCGTGTTCTTTCATTTTGTAAGATGATTTCTCAGTAAGATAAAACTGAGTGCTAAGTCAATTTTTACTTAAATTTTATTTTATTATTTTAATAAAATTTATTATTTTATTATTTTATTTTATAATTTATTATTTTATTATATAAAATATATATTATTATAATATAAAATTTATTATTTTATCATATAAAAATTTAGTGTTTTAATAAAAAAAAATGCTAAACTTCGTCAATCAAATTATACTACAGTATACTTTAGAATCGTGGAAAAATTTATTATGTTACCTAGACGATTGGAATATATTTCAACATTTTTTGGAGCTTTTATAAAATATTAATAAGCTCCGGAAACTTGGCCATATATGCATTAGCAGATCTCTATTTATTTAGTAACTTTTGTAAAGTTCGAACTTCACTTTTTACGAGGATTGAATTGCCGTTTTTTTATCGATTAGAATTCATCTCATAATTTTGTTTGGAGTTTTTCAAAATTTTTTGAGGGCTTGATAATTTTTAGGAGGATTGAATTTATTTCGGTACTTCTTGCAGACTTAAACACTTTTGAGTGAATAAAATAAATGAGATTATTTTTTTCGAGGCCTACGAGAATGTACTTGTTTCAATATTGTTACAGCACGCATGCGTGCTGTTTTTTCAGAATGTACAGCATTTTAATTAGTTGCAACTATTTGTAACTTTTACTGAGTACCTTTTACATCTCTGCTAGACATACAATGGTAAACTTTTATCCAATTGTTTCCAATCAAACTATACTTCAGAATCGCAAACCAATTTGTGTTGGTATCACACGTTAACGTTGTAATTTCGCCAATGCGTTTTTTTTTATAGACTCATTGAAAATTCGGAGGACACATTCAGGACACTATTATGTGATCACGTGCAAAATTACTTTTGAAAAAATTCTGACCCCCTCATGCATTTGGTTTGCTCGATTTTTCAAGGAGTTATACATGTATCTGAAGAAAAAGGTCGAGAAATTTTCCGAAAGTTCGTCTTCGATTCAAGTGTTCAGATACGTTTGTTTCCAACGTCAAGTATCGTCAATGACCATCGAGAACAAGTAGAATCACGGCCCTTCTGGTAAAAGTGTCTTGTGCAACTCGCTTCGTAAATGTACTTGTCACGAGTCGCTACCGCGACTCTTAATTAAAGAGGAATCAATGAACGCAATAAATAAAGAAATGCAAAAGTCAATTAGTTG
Source organism: Rhimphoctona megacephalus (assembly GCA_963989365.1). Lineage (NCBI taxonomy): Eukaryota > Metazoa > Arthropoda > Insecta > Hymenoptera > Ichneumonidae > Rhimphoctona > Rhimphoctona megacephalus. The sequence goes on from OZ022421.1 coordinate 17,524,562, forward strand.
TACATTTGGCATGAAATGCACAATATGTATATTGCAAAATTTACTGCCTATAGAATTATCGGCTGCTGATGATATTCATAGTTGGTATATTTGGAGTTGTCAAAATACATTGACAGCACTACCAACTTCATAGGTCGAAAAAAATGTCACACTTTTGTAAAAACGCCAAGTTCAGGAACCCATTCCTAGAAAAAATATACAATCGGCTCAATTTTGGCCAACACTGGGCCCCACTTGGCCAATATTGGGCCAGACTTGGCCGATGTTGGGCCGATTGTACATTTTTTCTAGGGATAATTCGCTGGCTACGATCAACAAGCCTCGAACGTTATCATGTAAATGATATCTCTGCGCTGCATATAGCTACAGCATTAATTTTTTTCTTAAAAAAAAAGAGAAAAAAAATAAAAAATAATCGCTAGCATTATATTTCTCAGGTCGTAGCAATTTATGTAAAATACCAATTTGAAGTTTCAAAAGTCGAGTTAGAACACGGTCCTTGCTGTGTAGAGATCGCGGCAGCTGTCATATCTGTTTTTTTTTTTATTCGAAAATGTACTCGTCTCGATTGGCTGCCGCAAATCTTTAATAAAGCCATGCAGAGGTTCATTCAAGTTTATCAAATGAATGAGTGTTTATTTAAGAACTGTCGTTATCGTGTGTGAGACCCAAGATTCGCATGAAAGCCAGACGGTTTGCCAAATGAATTCGTTATATTTGCTCGTACACTCGTTATATCGAATATATGTATATACGTGAATATATATAAAGTGACGCATTTTTATATCTTTTAATATCACGTTCTTGAACTTCGCATTACTTATCAGCTAAAATGTGGAGCGACGATTTCAGTGATAATTTTTTTTCAAGTTATTGAGTCAACGACCTATTAAATTTTTATCAACCAGAATCTACGTCACTAAAAATCACGAGACTACGAAAAAGTAGTGACGTCAAGCGTAGAACGAGCATCATAATTTAGTTTGTTGTACATACATTGAGAGTTTAGGAATATTGAACATTTATAATCGCCCAATCCACGATCAGTGATATTAGAGCTTTATGCAAATTCGCAATCCGGTCATATCGGATAATGGAGCATTATGAGAAGGGATAATAAAACGATACTACAGCCATTGAAATCCAGCAAATGTATCTTTAGAAACAATAATGAGTAGGCTTATCCCTGTTTTGTTATCCTTCGAGGAATTGACTTTAAAATATCGCTCACCCAAAAATCTGGGAATAGAGGTAAAATTTAGTCAACCGAATGGACAATAGCTGGATATGAAACAGAAGAGGCTCGGATGATCATCTATGAATAGGAACAGAGGGGTGGAGTTGTGGGACCGTTCGAGCTTTTTTCAGACAGCAAGAATATGCTCGTTAAATATTATAATCCCTTGATGAGTGAAAACGAGATAAACGAGTATAAATTTTTGTGATTTTTTTGTGGTAGCGATCAAATTCGATTTAGTAGCGATCAAATTTGATTTAGTAGCGATCAAATTCGAAAGATTGTTCTCTCCTGAAGAATATCTATTTGTGCACTCGATTATTTCGGTAGAGCAACAACAAGGAGAACTAATTGATAAAAGCTCGGGTTCCCTAGAATCCAAATTGACTCACGATATTCACTAGGCGGAACGTGGAAAAACAGTCAAAAGCCACAAACATGAAAAAAAGAGTGAAAGATCGTTAGAGAAGCGAATAAAAAAAGACTCGTAGATTCGAAAAGTGATCGTCCAATATCGATTTCCAGCTTGCGGAAGCTTCGAAACATAGTTATGCCGTTTGTACTTCGACAATGTTCGTCATTGCCTTCGACCTTATACGTACAAACGCCAAATGCACGCTGGAATCACAATCGGTACGTCAATTTCAAAGTAAACTGTTCGATTTGAAATATGCCAATACAGGCATGGACTGAAAATCGTTCAAAAGACAAATGCAAGAATTCAAAGATGATAAACAGAGCTGTAACAATTTGATAAAAAATATAGATTGAAAAAAGGCAAAAGAGGAAATAATTAAATCTCCTTTAGGCTGCATGGAGAGAAAATTAAAACCTGCTAATTTTTGGCGTAATTCCAAATTGATGATTCTATTTTTTCGCTAAAATTCCTCATAATTGCAAGATGGTACTCGGTTAGTATGTTACCATAATTATTTTCGGTATAATTTTCACTTCATGTACTTATTCATTGAGCTCATTAATTGGCATATCAGGCAAATTACTTATATTCGAGCCGAATAAAAATTTCATACTAAACAACAGTTTCAGTTGTTTAGTATGAAATCAACAGTAATCAAATGTTGAAAGTATGAAGTCAACAACAATATAACAAAGGTCATTTATAAATGTAACATAATGATAGAAAAAAATATCAAGTGGTTACATTTTTAATTATATCAAATTCAAATATACCAAAATTATTATAGGAGAACTAAAAATAAAGAAAAATCCATATTATTATAATTAAATTACAAATTACGTTAATTACCAAGTCGATGGATCTAAGTGATTCAAGAAGTATGAAAGATGTTTTCTCTCCTTATATATCAAGTTGGTATCCTTTATCTCCTTTTATTGCGATATTTGATTGCCGAAGGAATAGGTCAAATGGTGTCAAAGAAATGACCCAATCTGTACCTTTCCTACATGTCCATATACTCTATAGGTATGGACACAACGAGTTATTAAAGTTAATGAAGATCGTCGACCTGGCTTCAGACAGACAACGTCACGTCTGTCGGCAAAATCATTCCACTTTTTGTGCCTCCTTTTCGCGATATAATCTCATTTCAGAGTCTTTTCCACGGTATTGTCTTCCTCTCTTCTATCACCGCGCACACACACACACACACACCACAGCCTATAATAAAAAAAAACTCTTATTCCTTCGTCCTAATGGTTTACAACTTTTGGGATATTATTTTTGGCATGAAAATTTCAAGAAAAAATTAATTACGATCATAATTAATTTTATGTTTTTTCCTCTGTTCTAATATTTCTATAGTTTGAAGCAATTCAGTATCGACTATTCTTAAACCGAGCTCTTTTTACGTGAACTCAAAGCATTTGTCTAATTACGAATATTTACGATAAAAATGTTCCCATTGATTTCGGTATTCTGTATCTTTATGAACATGATTAAAATTTTTATTTCGTAGGTAACTTTTTTTGTATAATTAACTTTAACATTTTTTATTAATATAACTATTCAAAATTCAATTGGATAAGATTGGTAACTTGTCCTCATTTATTCTCAATTAATATTTTTTTTCTACACGGTAGTTTTGTGAATATTTCCACACCTCTGACGATAATTTATTCATATTTTCATATATCTCTGGTAATTTTTTCAAGTTATTTCATGCATTTAATTAAGGTGTAATCCGCTGTGTCCCTTGGCGTGTCCTCATCATCGTTGCCGATTTGCGGGAATTGTGCAGCTCGCAATTCGCATCTGAAATAGTCCAACAAATTTTTATACATTCTTGAGATGTTTTTTAAGAACATGAACCTAAATTTTGACGAAAAAATCGAGAATTGAATATTGGAAAGTGTTTGAAAAAAAATGATCGATTTTTAGCATTTTTCCCCCGGCATTTTGCAATAATAAACAATTTTTTAAACAATCTAATTTTCCCAACTTTAGGTTCATGTTTTAATAAATTATATTATGTAAACGTGTTCCAAATTTGAAGATGATCCATCAATTAGTTTTTGAGTTATGATTCCCGCAAATTGAAAAAATGTCGTTTCGAGAAAAACACGTTTAAAGTACCTGAGCGCGCTTGGGAGTCGAGCGGAGAGTCTTTATCATTTATATACATACCGTTAGAAAGAATCCGAGTATCGTTTTGAAATTTTCAGGGTGTATTTTTAAGATATTTTGCTAACGATTTATGAAATAAAAAAAAATTGATTTTTTGAAGCATCTAAAGTGGTTGCTCGCCTTAATCTGGCATGTTTTTCTGATCAGTATAGTCTTATTAAGATGGGAAAATTGGGGTGGTTATTACAAGGGTAAAAAGTTGCGACTCATTGTACCGGCTAAAAAACAAAGCTGTAGTAACGTTTGGGGCCGGTCTGAAATTCCGAACTTTAAATGCTCCGACGGTTTAAAATTCCTAATTTTAATATTCCGAAACTGAAAGCTTCGTAAGGATCATGCCAGCGAAAGTCTACACAGTTGACTGGCAATGATGTAGAACTGTACGAGTAGCGATAGGAAAAGGATACAAATGTGATTTCTTACACGAGATAATTTTCATAAATCGTATGATTGAGATCAACGCTTTATTTGAATGACCAGTAATTCGACTCACAAAACTTCGAATATGTAATGTTTCACATGCCACAAATTACCGAAATGTTTATTTTAGAAAACGAACTATATCAGAAAGTTTAAATATAACAAAAGCTAATAAGAGATTCGTCAGGTTCCCGAAAGTTTTGGAATCCAAAAATCATATTTTCGATCATCTAGTTTGCGAAAACTCAAGTTTGGATAGTGTAAGATTCCGATATAGAACGTTCAGAACGATCAAGTTTCCGAAAACTCATACATAAAGTAGATAGCATGTAAGCCTGACGCGTTTAGATGGCAGCACCACTGCTGTATCGCATGGATTTTCGGAGTTTCGATCTTCGGGGAATATTTTTTCGGAGTTTTGATCTTTCAGAGTACTATTCTTTCGGAATTTGGATCTTTCACGGTAGAATTTTTTCTGAGTATTGATCATCTTTCACGTTCTATTGTAAACATATAATATCAGGATATTTACACCTATCGGATATTTCTATTTTCGGAACTTTTCTCTGTAGAAACTTTCGCCATTCAGGATCTTAAATATATAACTCTACATTTTTTCGGAACTATGGACTCTCTGATTATGTGAAGTTGATACATGTTTTACATGCTATGTTTTTATTTTGACGTTTTATCGGTCGGGTCCATGATTATTCTCATTTAATTTCGTAGTGGACTTTTATTTTCGGTTATACAATAATTCTGTTTACAAAATTTTGGAATTGTAAATTTCCAGGAGTATTGTGTTCTAGATAAATAAATTCGGAATTTTCAGCTTTCTGATTTTTAAAGTTCGGAATTTCAACCCGTCCCCGTAACGTTAGAAAGGAACGAATACTATGTATTGAAGTCGTCTGTACCGGCTTAGACGCCAGTACCAAGGGCGAAAGCAAATTTTGCTGTGATTACGATTACACGTGTAAAAACCATCCCCGGTCTTCCGTATTAATAATATTTCATAAGTTATGAAAGTATTGACAAATTTATTTTCGAAAAGAATTTTTCTACTACAGTGACTCTTTATAGAACGAAGATTTAGTAAAAACAATATGAACGCCTAATTTCATCGAATTTTCTATTCTTTACATGTATTAGGGTGATACCAAAAAAATATATATGTTTTTTTTTCTACGGCCCAGGAGGGGTGTTAATATTTGACGAAAAAGTGATTTTCGCCACACCTCTACGGAAAGTTTGATTTTCCACCTTGCGTAAGTCGAATTTTCGACGAAGATGTGGTGAAAAATCGTGTACGCATACATGGAAGGGAGAGAGGCCATCCCAAACGGCGTGCCTCCGCACGCGGTTTGACACAGCCTACTATCCCTCCCTAATGGCGTAGTATACTATTTACCAAAATTTGAGTTCTTGAAAAAAAAAATTTAGAAGAGGCACAAGCGCCTTTCAATATTTTTTTCCAATACTGGCTGAGAAATATGATATAAAGATGTCCATTTTTCGGCGTTGCAATAAAAAATGTTAGTAATACTTGAGGAAAAAGTCACTCTCCAAAAATGTAGTTCTTATAAAAGTTTTTTTAGAGGTTGCGCAAAAGACTTAACTTTAGTTTTTTCTTATTCAATTCTGGCTCAAAATCATGATATAGAAATGTCGATCTTTCGGTTTTGCAAACAAAGATGTTAGTACTCGAGGACAAAGTAATTCATAAAAACATGATATTCATTTTTTTAATGAAACAACGCATTAAACATCATTTATTCGGTTTTTATAAATAAATTTTGCAGTTGAAAAAATGGAATATCCGACATATTTATTTACACACACCCCCTTTTTTCATCTGTTACTAATGATTTTCCTTAAAACAGACTAACCACTTAACGCGCGCATCACATTTTACGTTTATTATCGGCTAAATTTTATCGGATAAAAGATTTTCAGAAAAATGTGTCATTGATATTGAAAGATTGACATTTAACGGATGATGAGTGTAAAACATTGTTGCGCGCATTGAGTGGTTTGTCTGTTTAAAAAAAATCACTTGTATGTAAAAATGTTCGATGTAAATAAATATGTCAGATACTCTGTCACGTATAAAATATATCCATGAACACCAAAAAAATATTGTTCACCGTGTTGTTTGTTGATTTGTCTCATTAAAAAAAAGAATATCGTGTTTTTAGTCAAAATTATAAAATAATATTAAACAGTTACTTGCGTGACCCCTGCACATTTATTTCAATATCCTTTATTTTGGATGGATTACCTTTTCATCATTATTCATTTCAATCATTTTCCTGTTGGAAAACGGAAAAATCGATACTTCTATATTAAGATTTTCAGCCAGAATTGAAAAGAAATATTGAAAAAGCGCTTGTGCGAAATCTAAAAATTTTTATTATCCACTCAAATTTTAGGAGAATTGTTGTTTCATGAAATACTCTTCTGCCCCATCGAAAAGAAAAAATATCGATTTTATTTGCATCATCCTAATATGTTGCACTATTCATTACAAGGATTAGGCTTTAGAACGAAGTTGCGGGCGGTTGATTCCGCACAGGAAATCCCATATTCGATGTGTGCAGTTACCTCGTAGTAATTTGTTTCATGAAAAAGGTGGTGTTACGCTCGGGGGACAAATGAAAACGGGGGTTTAATGATTTCCCGATACAAGCTACCGTCGACTGTTCCTCTGCTTCGCAGTGTTTTACCGAACTGCTATTTTCCACTGGTACGAACAACTATTATTACTGCAACCATAGAAACCAGCAGTGTCCCGAGTGAGTGGTTTCGTCGGTGAATTTTCGCTTCGATGACTCAAACTAACCACTTTCTCTATTCTTTTTCCTCTCTCTTCCTGCTCAATCTCCAGGGAATCCTCGGATCTTTCACAGCAGAAAACCGTTTTTTTTTCTCTTTTTCCCTTCCCTCCCTCTTTCTATTCTCTCCGAGTTGAAATCTGTTAACATAAAGTCATGAGATGCAAAAATGTATACGTGCATATATACAAATACATGCATATATTACGAATAAATTGAGTAAAACTTCCAAAAGTTTGAACTGTCAATATGTTCAATCGTTTGATATATTATTTCGAGTTTAACTCCTCTAAAAGTCGTATACTATTTTAAAAACACATTTTCGATTCATTTCACCTTCACGTTTGCGACATAACTCACATACGTATAAACGAATATGCCTCTAACATTTTGCTGACTTTTCCACCTCTGAAAGACAAAGTTTTATCGCACTATCGTTTTATCGATAAAACAGCGTTGCGAAAATGTCTTATTTCAATATTTAATTTATTTACGTTGGTTATGGTTCGCACATATTGACAACATTGATATATATTATTCTCGTTGGTGTGAGTGGAGGTGTACATAAATTTGAACGCTGCAATTACTTTAAATGTGGAAGATTGTTTTTTTTTTTCGATTTTTTTCCAATTACTTACAGTACAGGAGGAAGATGTCTATACGACTCTTTTTTATGGGGCTGCAAAACTCTCTATGAATGTACTTTAAATTATGTTTTATCGAGCCGATAAATACGTAGCTATCATATTTTATTTTTCCTCCGATATCTTATAAATTTTGATTTTGACTGCTTTTGATGATGAATGAAATGAGAAGAGATAAATAGTTGGGTTTCTTTTTAAGTGTTGATAGCACAACATAGCAACGTGCCTCCTACGAAATTAACCCACAAAAAAAAACAGTAATAATTAAAACATTTTCCATAAAAAATCGCTGTCTGGTTTTTTTCTATATATTTGAGCATTATCGTTGAAAAAAATTCAAATGAATCCGCATATGCTAAAGCGATATTTTCTGCTATTTGATGAATATTACGTATTGAACCCATTTTTTCCGTCTATGTTTTCAAAAATTTCCATTGTAATGAAAACATATGGCATCATTATCTTCTTCTCCATTGACATCGCAAACATCACGAAACATGATTTGTTCTTCGTCTTCTGTGGATGTAGTCACATTTTTTTTTTCTTTTTTCAGTTCATACTTTTTTTGACTTCATGTTTGATCTATTTTCCTATTCCAACCTTCTTTTTTTCACCAATCGCCTTTTTCCATTGTGTATTCTTTTCACGAACTGCAATAATCTGTTGCTTAAAAAAATATTCCATCTTAGGGAGATGTAACAATTTCCGCATAGTATTTTGTTACATCTCCCTAAGATGGAATATTTTTTTAAGTAACAGATTATTGCAGTTCGTGAAAAGAATACACAATGGAAAAAGGCGATTGACGAAAAAAAGAAGGTTGGAATAGGAAAATAGATCAAACATGAAGTCAAAAAAAGTATGAACTGAAAAAAGAAAAAAAAACGTGACTACATCCAGAGAAGACGAAGAACAAATCATGTTTCATGATGTTTGCGATGTCAATGGGAAAGAAGATAATGATGCCATATGTTTTCATTGCAATGGAAATTTTTGAAAACATAGACCGAAAAAATTTTTGAAAACAGACCGAAAAAAGCTAAAAAGAGATTTATGGACTTGTATATTATATACAAGTCCATAAATCTCTTTTTAGCTTCTCAATATTGAGATGTGATCTTTCTTCATATTAGGCACGTGTCTCATAACGTGCCATTTTCCTCTAATATCGTTGATTATTTCTAAATTATTTTGTTGCATATTAAAAGCAACTCGGTTTTTCTCATCGTCAGTTTTTAACTGACCGTTGATTATAACAATTGGCCGTACTTTTTTCCAGCGGCAGTACGTTTTTTCCTCCTCTGTTTTGTATTACAGTTTTTGTGGGAAACCCGATAGGCTCACGAATAACTGTAATCACTTTTCCATCGATTAATTTCCAATCTCTCGGTAATCCAATATCATAATATTTGAGCACTGACGTCATACACATTGATGAGGAATTTGTGATGAGAGTATTTTATCAGTGCTTGGAACAACACGCGTATTTTACACGCGCTTCTAATTGATCTCGATATATCGAGGGAATGATTAAAAAAAAGATAAACGAAAACATACACAGCGATGATGTGCATAGCTGTCACCTGTTGTGAGTCTAATCCGCTCAATTTCGTCATTCCATATGCTTTTCGTGCATGGAAATTTATGCGCCATCATGAAAAAAATTGACGAGACGGAAAACTCAAATTTAATCCCGCCGAATATTGGCGAAAAACATTTTTTATTTCAACTCGTAAAGCGTTAAAGGATTTTGTATTTTTTCGTTGACGAATAATTCTTTTTATTGAAATATTTAGATATTCATCAATCAATCTTACTCACTCAATTTCATCAGGGATTGGCATTTACAGTTTATAATTAATCATTTAACCCGTCAGCAGGCGCGCTACGTACACTTTAAACATTAGATACGCGATGAGAGTTTTCCTCACATGTATCGCTTCAAGTGCTTAATTTGATAAATAGGAACTTGAAAACAATTTCGCTACAGTGATTGTGGCTATTAAACATTTTTATTTAAAAAAAATCATAAATACAATTATAATTGACACTAAAAACCAACAAATAATAAATCAAAAAATTTTTTTGACTCTTCTATCATACGGAAGAACAAATTTGGTGAAGATAGAAAAAATTTCAAACGCTTATGCCATTTGAAATTTTCTAGTAATCATCGTTTTAATATAAGTGTGAAAAAAAGTCTCATAACGCGCCTGCTGACGAGTTAATTTCACTCATAGCAATTTATTAAACAATTCTGAATCCGTGCAATTTGATCTTTTTTACTTTATATTATTAATATAACTTTACGTTTATTATATTTTTTTTTCAGCGAAATTTACTGCAACGGAGAATTGTTGAAGACCGTTCAGCTGGCAAAAATTTTCAACGACAGCAAAACTTTCGTTGATCATTATCAACTCAACGATCCAGCCGTTACACTCGCAAAGTGAGTCATTTTTGTAGCAAGCTTATTTCCCTTTCTTTTTACTCCACCTGCACCCTATCCATTAACCTTCACCCTCACATGTGACGTTTTATTTAATCGGGGGAGTTGTCGTCGACGTTGATAAAAGTGGAAAACGAACCACGATGGAGACTCGATCCCCATCGTCGCGAAATTTAATTTCACCAGGGCCAGAGCGAAAAAAAGTACAGAGAGAATAAAGCAGTCCCCAATTTGGGTCACTGTGCATTGCCAATTCTATTTCGATTGAAATACGTCATATTTCGTATATTTCTCTGATCGGAATATTTTCAAAAATCACATTCGTTAGACAAGTATTCATTTTTCGTCATAGATTGGTATTACTACGTACATTGAATTTGGCAAAACGATTCGGAAATTGCATTTTTGGATTGATTTGAAACTATTTTGTATTTTGATGCACATTTGCACCTAAAAATAATCTAACAAAAATCCATATTTTATATTAAAAGAATCAAAATTGTAGTTCGAGACTTGATGTTATCAAAAGTATTAATTCATTTTATTTGACTTATTATACATTTGAGTTATGTTGTTTTATTGACAATCAATGACCCCACTTTCCAGAGTTGATTAATTAAATATTAATAGCCAATATTTGGAAATTGTTTTCGCTTTGCCGCTTGAGCAATGAAAAACCATATTATTTGTTTAGTCATGTCAAATATACGATTAATTTATTAACTTTCTTTCCATGTTTACAGTTTCAATAAATTAATGTCTCAAACCGGTGGAAATCCGAGCAGAGATCAAGTGATAAAATACGTAAATGAGAATTTCGCAATAGAGGATGAGTTGAGGAACTGGACACTTTCCGATTGGCAAACAAATCCGGCCATCTTGAGACACATCAGGGATCCGGATTACCGCAAATGGGTTGAAGATTTGAATACGCTGTGGAAATTTTTGGCGAAGAAAATTGGACCTGACACACTGGCTAATCCAGAAAGGCACAGCCTAATCCCTGTTGAAAATGGCTTCATTATACCTGGTGGTAGATTTCAAGGTTAGTTAAATTTGTCTACATCATTCGTCACAAAAACGATCAAAAAATTTTTTACTCTAGATAATTTCGACTAATGGAATTAATTTCTAAAAATGTATAATGGAATCTTTCGTCGACACGGCATATTGCGCAACATTTTCAAAATTTACTGTTACAGAATTCTATTATTGGGACAGTTATTGGGTGATCGAGGGTCTCCTTATCTCAGGAATGAAGAGCACACCCAAAGGAATGATCGAAAATTTCTTATCGATGGTCAATCGTTTTGGTTTCATTCCCAATGGTGGCAGAGTTTATTATCTCATGAGAAGTCAGCCACCGTTTCTTATTTCTATGGTATGTACTGATAAAAAAAAAATATTCTATGCCTAAAATAACACCGAGAAAAAACTCTTTACACAATAATTTTAATGAGATTAAATTCATCCCAATTTTAATTAGGTAATTTATTGAAAATATTCGATAATCTCGATTGATCATCTTACTTTATTTATTTCTAGAAGAATGAATTTACTTCCTTCTCATTTTTTTCACGCGTAACTAGACGAATGAATTTACTTCCTTCTCATTTTTTTCGCGCGTAATTAGTACTAAGAAAAAATATATTCTGCACCCAGAGGAGTCATAAAAACTTTATGATAATGCGATATATTGCTGGTGCAGTTTCCAGGATCTTTATGCTTGAAAATATTGTTCTCAAAAACATCTTTTTCCTAACCCCATGGTGAGTTGATCATTTTTTTGTGATACTACTCTCGAGGGAAAAATCTGTGAGACTTTCTTTCCACAGCTTCATAATACTCATTCGCAGTGAGCAACTTATTCACATCCTTAGCATTGCGTGCTTACGCCTACTAACTCGCAACTTACGTCCCATGTACATAGTTCTTATACTCGGCTGGTCCAGATGGTAACTCAGAGTTGAATGCATGGAAACGAGTGTATGGAAAAGTCCCATAAGGTCTGACGAGGAAACGAGTGTGCCATATAAGCCATACGATACAGAAAAAGCTCCTAGAAGTCCCAGAGTTGATTCACCCGAAAAAAAAACCCTTAATATTTAAATGGTACACTGATTGATTATATGAAAAAGCAGACAAAAATCAAGCATTTTCAAGAAGATATTTTGAACCGATCGCAAAATAAACCTTTCCAACTCTCAGAGTGCATACTGGGTATCACATATCCGGTACAAAATTAAAAAAATAGAGACCTTTCGAAAGGTTCCTTAGGTTAAAATAGTTTAGGTTGGGTTAGTGAGTAGTTTTGGTTGCAGTTCCTAGTCAGTTAAAGTATTGAGTTAAGGGCGGATCCTCCTTTAGAAGGCCGAAAAAAAGCGTTTTTGGGGGAATTTTTTTAGAACAGAAAAAAAGCAAGTCCAGTAAACTTTTCAGATTATTTAATTGCATATTTGAACATTAAAAAAAAAAATTTTTGAGAGAAAAATATTCAAACGCAGCCGATTTTTATGCACATTTGTGCAACACCAGTTTCCAATCGGCGGGAAAGATGAAGCTCCTAATTTCTACCTGAAACCAAAAACCCAAAAAAAAATTCATTTTCATATATTTTTCGTCTAGGTGAACTAAGAAAAACCCAAAAAATTGTGAAATCTAAAGTTTTTCTCAGATTTGAAAAAAATGTGCTTTCTGCAAAAAAAAAAAAATAATTTCAACTTGCTAAAAAAGTTGTTTAGAAATTTTTTTACGAATTTTTTTAGTTCAAATAGAAGAAAATACAAAACTGAAGCTAACAAGCTTTGGTTCGTTTTGATTGGTCGTCTAGTTTTCTTGCAATCACGCCCGCCAGTTTAGAAAAATCATAAAAACGAAAACTTGAGAAAACGCGCTTTCCAGATGCCCGAGCGCTCGTATACCTTCTCGACACCTTACTGTGTTTAGTGCTGTATCTTTGAAAATATTGCGAATTAGCCTCTATAACTTTAGATACATATTCTTAGATATATTAGAAATAGATTTAAGCAATAAAAAAATCGATTTTTTGAGCTTTCTAAAGGAGGATCCGCCCTTAAGCGATTCAACATCGTCCGAATCAAAAGCCACAGTAACGGCTCGACGCCAAGTATTAAGGGCGGGTAACGTTGATTCGTGCAAAAAAAGGCACATTTTTGTGAATTTTTTTTGACGACACAGTTAAAATCTATTTATTAAAACTAATGGTACGTTAAAGTATAACATTCGAAGAATATTGTGTATAATTTTCATGAAGAAATATTAAAAAATACGGTAATGGCAGCAATTATTCGGAAGCGTCTCGGAAAAAAGTAGAATTGCGGTGCCCCTCATAACTCGGTGCTGGATCATCTGAAATCAAAAAATCAAAGTTCTTTCGTTAGATAATCGCTTTCCCCAGGTAACGCTGGGAGGGTTTTTCGAAATTTACATTTTTCACTTTTTGGGAACACTTTAAAGTGAAAAACGCGATTTTTGCGAAAAAAATCGGCTAATTTGTTATTGTAAAATAAAAAACATTAACAAATTTGAACAAAACTCTCCAGCGTTACCTCGTAAATTATGTACAGAAATAGTGTTCAAAATTTCAAAAGAATCGGTGCAGTAGTTTTGAAGTTATGAGGGGCACCGACTTTGAAAACGTGAGTTGTGGGAAAAACGCGGGCAGGTGTTTTCTGATGCGCTGAGTCATGTATGAGGCGCGGTTGCTTAAACCGCTGTATCTTCGTTAGTTTTGCTCCGATTCATCTCCAATTTTCACACAATATTCTTGAAAGGTTCTCCGTTCAGAAAATCAAATAAAAAAATGCAAAAAAAGTTTAAAAACGTTACCCCGTCGTTAAAAAAAAAAGCCAGCGCGAGCTCTGCCGCACTCTTATATACTCAAATATGACGGTTTTCGAGCTTTTCTTTTTTTTTATCTTATACTCAGTGTAGATGCGACGGATGATTGCGACATCGTGTATTCCGAGAGGTTTCAAATAAACACACACCATACAAATATTATCTCAAATTTCTATATGTGCTAAATTATCAAAGAGGATAGTCATTTGTTTAATAATTCATTTGTTTGTTCTTTTGCAACAACATAGTTTGAATTGAACATCTATTTGGAACTATTGGACATTCTCTGATACACGAATTTATACTCAATAAACCAAAAGATGTCCGATGAGTGTAAGTTTATTTTTTGTCCCTCTATAAAAAATATTTTAGGATCCTCTTAGCGAAAGTATAGGCCCGAGTTATGTATGCGTGCGTACGTGTATGTAACAGTGAGTGTAATTTTATGATAACCTTTCTTCACCTGAGGCTTTGCAGCATGGAAAAGCAGAGAGACCTAGGAATCTCATATTTCTTTTTGTTTTCACGACCCTCTTTATACTCTCGAATGCTTACCATGCAGCAGAAGTTAACACTTGTTTGCAAGCTCGTGCTGGCGTTTGTGCTTCAGAGTTTTCAAGGATTTAAGGGTCATAATGGGGTGCTTTTTATATGAGAACGCATGTATTAAAATATATATGAAAATACACATATGCACATCGATTTATGACAGTCAAAAGGACTCAACTCCCATTATTTCTCACGATAAATTCGTGACCGGTCACGACCTTTTGTGTTTTGGGACTCGCTATGGGTATTTATGGATACATATGCGCGTAGGGACATGGAAATGCATGCGAAAGACTAAAAAGCACCGGTCCAACTTTTATGGAGATTCGCAACAGGGTGCTCTTTTCTTTTAACCACTATTTGCACCCCATGGACATAATATATCCATGTATGAGGTCATTCTACCCTCCTGGATAAATGAAGGCTTTTAGCCATTTCCCAGTGGTATTATCTTCAAGATGGAGTCTGGAAAAAAGTTGTCCTTTTTTTACTTTTTTCTACATATATTACAGGACTAATTTATTGGCAATTGAAGAAGTAATTTATTTAACTTATTTTTATACTTAATAAGTAACTTATTTTTTCGCTAATTTAGAGTTTAATTCGGCTGCTACATTCTCGAACATAATTCATTATTTGTCCCCGTACTAAAATATAATTTGATCATTCATCGATATTATTAAATTTATTCAATTATAAACAAGAGGGAATGAAACCAAAGAAGTTTATGAATAAATACAATTGATTATCCGATTGATTACTATTGGGATGGATGCGATTGGGTTATCCGTGTTGAAGACAAAAAAAGTAAAATCTCAGTTGATCCCGGACGAATAGGATTTTTCGGGTGAGTAGAAAAAATACCACGAAAAGTTTACATTGTAAGATTTTCTTTCATCCACTTTCACATTCCGTTCATGTCACGATCTTTTTTCCTTGTGTTTATTTATTCTTGTTGGAAGCGGCGTGAGAAACTTACAAATGTTTTGGAATACTTTCCTTGATATTTGTAACGTTATGTTCACAGTGAGGTCTTCGACATTTTCCGTGAAATCCGATCTATGAAAAATTTTCTGCGGTATTGAGAAAAAAACAAGATTTTTTATAAGAACCATCCGGCAAGGTAGAATGTAGTTAATGAATATAACCTCATCGCTTTTCGTAAAAAAATAATATTCTTTCATTATCTTTTTAATTTTTGACAATATTACCAATCACTCTAATATGTTTCACAAATACTCAAACCCCCATAGCGACAGCTGAAAAATTTAATACCTCGTCCGTACTGTCGAAAATTTTCATCACACAGAACTACCCTCTTTTTATCTCGTAAACAAAACAAAATTCAGTTGATGAGAAAAATGTTCGACGCTGTGAACTTTTTTCTTCCCTTATCCCTGCAAAAAAAAATAAAAAACCGTTCAGTCTTGGTCTTTGACGGCTTGAGATTTGGATATCCTCTGAATACCTCTGAAATATATGACACGAGGATCAAGCAAGAGAAACGAGAAAGATACGAAGTTGTGACGACCTCCTCCCCCCAAAGTATCCTCAACTTTTGTAATCCTCTTTGGTTGGAATCTACACGCTTGTAAACTTTACCGTTTTGCTCCCAGATCGCATACACAACCTCAAAATGCTTTAACCCTGGTTTCCTCGTATATCTCTTCAATGTAAAGAAGAAAGATGGGGAAATGGCTAAGGTATATACTCCCATTTGATACACTACAAGAGGAGCATATTGCATTCTCAAGTGTCACTCTTTTCATCTCTGAAATACACACCCATCATGCTGCACCCGTATGGTTTGACTTTTGAACGTGTTAGATTTGCTCAAAACCTTTTGAGATCATTTGCAGTTGCTGCTTCGTATAAAAGCACAGTGAACGACCAATGAAAACTTCTTCGCTCGTAATGCATTCTTGGAAAACCAGAGCTCTTTATTGATACTATCAATTTTCGGGTCAAAAGAGAAATAGACATTAATTTTACTTGATGGTGGATCATAAATTAGAAATATTAAAAGTTTGCTGTTAGGCAAATTATAATGCTGCTTTTCAGAGTTCTAATTTATGTTTCCTACGTGGAGATTCAATAGGAAATAATTTATTGAATATAATTAATTTTTATTATGTTTCTGACACTAAGAAAACCGGATATACATTCGTCCAAAAACTGATAAAAAATATTCATTTCGTTTCTAACTTCCCATCGCTTTAACCCTACTTTTCCCCCTACTTCACTAACCTCTGTGTTTCTGTGAGACCCCCTAAGAGTGTTGCTCACAGCCACTCTTTCCTAATGCACTACTGAGTCGCATTTGCACGAGGGCCAGGGGAAATTGTGGAAAACCCAGCCGATACAGACGGCTACATTTTTACTGCCTCCCACTTAACGATCGATGCGCGAACCGGTGAATGTTTAAGTTAACTTGGAAGATCGCTGGAGCCACACACCGACCGTATACCTATCGCTGTCAGTATTTATGAAAATTAAATAATTCTATTTGGGTATTCAAAACAATATTTGATCTACAAAAGAGATGAAAACTCGAAGTTTTAAGGTTCTAATTCAGAGGGTGAAAAAAATAATTTCGGAAATTTTTTTTACGTGAAAAAAATAATCAATCTTTCTGAACTTTTGCACGCAATTTATTGTGCTACTACTACGCATGTGTACGCAACTACACATAAAAAAATTTCATCGAAATATAATGAAGAAATGATGTACTTTTCGGTACATTAACAAAGAGTCTCGCCGTTGGCGGTCCAAATTGTCGAGAAAAGTAGAGCCCGTAATTCTTAAATGAAACAAAAAACTAAAACGATTTTTAATTTAGACATTTTTTTATGGTTAATGAACTAAAAAAGTTCAAAAAGCAGTGTAAAACAGTACAAATTTACGAGCTTCGACAAAAAAGTGATGATTTCGAACTGAAACTTTATCAATTTTTATACAATAAATGTTGTTTAAAATAAAGTTTTCGAGCACTTTCTTAGTTCATTTAGGATGGTTGGCAATACTCTAGAGAATCGCTTTAAGTCGATAGGTCAAATAGTTTTTTTGCTATCTTTGCCGCTAAATTGAAAAAAAAAATACAGGAAAGATATTTCGAAAAACCCCAATTTAAAGTTTGAAACGTCTGTAATACCCGTGCGGCACTCACCTGTTTTCAACTCTGTAACTTTCAAAATACCTCTTAATGGTCTTCAAAATTTCTGACAGGTGTACTTCGATACTTGAACTATCGATTAGAACAATAAAAATTCAACTATTTTGACTCTTTTAACTAGAGCACTGCCTTAAACGGTAAATACAAAACAAATACAAAATACAGAAAAAAAATAAAAACACGATAAGAAAGTGAACCGCATCTGTGGAACGCAAGAGAATTTGATAGAAAAAATGATTTTGCACTGCAGGTCGAGACTTACCTTCGCTACACTTTCGATATGCAATTCCTGATCGACAACCTGTCAACGCTGGAAAAGGAATTCGCATATTTTGATCAAGAGAAGTCCGTGAACGTCGTCGTAGATGGAAACACTTATAGAATGGCGCGGTACTACGTGGAAAGTGATGGACCTCGTCCGGAAAGTTACAGGTAAGCATTTATTCCTCCAACCTTCGATTTGAAATTGAAAACGAGGGGACGTTTTTTTCCTGAGATCAGTGTAAGAAGAGAAAAGAGCTGTACGTGGATAAAAAGCAGCGTGTGAGAAAAGGACGCATAATTTCTTCATAAATTATGGCATGATAACATCAATTATAAACTCGCTCGAAGTCACCACGTCCGAGGATTTAACTCGACGATTGTGCGATAATTTTTCATAGCAGGGTTTATAATACGTCATAACGCAGCATAATCTGAAACAAATTACAGAGAGTGGTGAGCACGCGAACCATCTGTTAATTGAGGGTCACATATAATGTTAAAATAATTATACACACATGTACTTATACATAAACATAGAAATGTGATAAAGAAGGGTGACCTAGCAAGAACATATTAAATTGTCTAGGTCAACCTCGTTTTTCCCCAGCATTTGATATAAAGGATACAGGAAGCTTTATTTATCTTAAGGTAATTTCCCTGCGACGACCTCAACCAAAAGTTACGTATCATGTATGGGTTGCATATGTGTATAAAGGGTTGATAATTCGTAGTAAATAAATTTAAAAAGCACACAATATTGACTCGGTACCAATAGATAATACGACAGATATCATCTACTGTCGTAAAATTTATTCTATAAGTGTTTTTGATCTGACATTGTGAGTAAACTTTTTGCCGAAACTGTCCGGGCTATGCCCCAATACCCAAAAAAGGTTACATCTCTCGCGCTCGCGCTCGTTTGTTTGTAGAATATGTCATATAAGGCCAAAACCGTAGTACTTCTCGAGGTTATATCTTTTAAACTAGATGGTAAATCATCTTGATGTTTTTTTCACAATATTCGTGACATCCTGTTCTTGCTCCTCCTCGTTTTTCATCAACTTCTTGATTTTAGTTCTGACGGTAGAATTAATAACGTACTGTTTGCCCATGCATGGCCCATATGTTACGTGTTAATCGAGCCAACTTCAAGTATAAATATCTGGAGTTCGGGATGATAAAACTTGTTAAAATTGCACAGATTTTTGAATAACGTATTAAATAACACGTGTGCCAAATTTCAACCATTTCTTAATTCAACAATCCTGTGGGGGTGAACCTTAAGGTGAATTGTGAACAATTTATCGATCGCATAATCGTGACAAGCTCAAATTTCTTACACACAATTCCTTCCGTTTATTAAAGTTTATCGACGGGAAGGACTACTTTCTCACCCCTAAATTCCTGAAATTCCACACGTAAGTCGAGTTGCACAATAGCTCCGACTCATCGTCTGTACACAAATTGATAGCTCCGTTCGTGAATGACGATGTTTTTTTATTGGTTTATTTTTTTCTGGGCGTTGATTATAGTTTTAGTCCAAGAGCCGGCCGCACGAAATCGGGCGGATCGAACACGCAAACGAATTTTGCACGATCCGCAGCTTATGCGTAGTGGTCAAGAGGGCCACTACATAAGAAACCCATTTCCCAGACATTACAAACCCTTTAACTGTGCAAATTTTCACTGTAAAAAATTTCCGTATGAAAATTAATACACATGTATAGGAAGTTTTTACGCGGATACCGTACATGAAAATTCAGATACGCTGAGGAAAATTGAGAGACGCGGTATTTTAATGAAACGAGCACTGTTTAGTAAAATTAATATACTTGTGTATTTGAAAAATCATATACACGTAAGAAATGTTGACTTTGTGCATATTAAAAACACGAAACATCAACTAATATTACTATACAGGTATATTAAAGTTCATGTTACCAGCATAGTAATTTTCAGATTCAAGATTACTAAATTTCAGGCACCGTATAACGTTTTCGCATTACATATGTCTACGATATTTCTAGAAATGTATCAGAAAATTTGGTGATCCTTTTTGAATATTAATATACGAATGAATATTAAATAAATTCAGCTATTATGAGTTTTTATGGGGAATACATTAATTCATGTACTATTGTGTTCGATTTTTTAAAGTTGAAGGTCGAAATCATGCAGACATCTCAAGAAATTAATTAGAGTGACTTATCACCACTTGATGCCGTGGCAATCAAGTCGAGCAATTATCACCGTAAAAATTTTTATTATAATCTCAACATCTTGTGTTAAGTTTGGTGTTTACCATTTTCATGTTTTACACAATTTTCTTAGATTCGAGCGACTTGTATATATCCTCGTCCGAAGCACGTGCCTCCTATGAGAAAGTCGATGCTCTGCGCCATATGGTGGCCAGAGCGCGAAGCACGGTGCCCACAGAGCGTTACGAATTTCCTACACTTGTGTATTAATTTTAATATTGAGATTCTTATAATTAATACATAGGCAAATGAATTTTAATACACGGTTTTTTTTTTATACTGCAGGGTATATTAATTTTCATTCCCATTTTTGTACCGTATTTTTAAGAGATAGAGTTATGATGGGAAATAACATGTATCGTATTATTAACATTTATGTGTATCTTATTTTTCAGTCAACTGTCAAGAAAAGTGAAGATCATACTGTAATTTTAATACATTGTTGATAGTAGATGAATTCATATACATTTGTATTAATTATCAATCAAACATATGATTTATTTCAATGCATGTCCACAAAATTTTCAGATTTCATATGAATATTCAATGTTATGCATCTTAAATTCCACATCAGTAACCAAAATTTATGTTCATATTTCAATTTTGGCATACGAGTGCAATGATTTTCATTTCATACACCCGGTTTGTAAATTTCATTTACCGTTGTATTGTAAAAGTATTGTAAATTTCATATATTTTTTAACAGTGTTTAGAAAACGGGCCACTTCCGGTTTGATATTTCGAAGTAAACCCACCTGACAGATCACGAGAATGAAACTAGTCCCAATCGATAGGGGAGATCGAGCACTTTGAGGGAAGATAGAGGTGCCACCCCTCACCTGTGCAGTTAGGGCGGTAGCCACGCCTAAAGGTGACTCATGTTGGTAACGGAACTCCCACATCGAACACGTGATTTTTTTTTTTTTTAATCGCAACTGGAACCTCCCTGTATATGAAAAAATTAGGATGCCATCGTTGGCCTGGTCTGGAAAAGCTGTCAGCCATCCTAAAGTCATCCGACTTTTAAGACCATTGTTCAAACGCAACCGTACTTCCCTCACGGAACAGACGGTTGCTTTTTTTTTTGTTTTAACGAAGCTCAATATTTAGTTTTCACGAAAAACACGAGTTGCCATCGCTGGCCTCGAATAAAAAAAATTCTGCCAACAGGGAGGGCCGGACAAAGTGGAATACCCGGGCAAAGCGGAATACCCCCTCCCCCCCCGAAAAAAAGTGAATTTCTTTTTACAGTGGAAAACTGAAAAATTCGATCATTTGACTCAGGACATACGTTGAAAAAGGAGTATTCATTGAAATGACTGATATTTCTAACATGAAAATTAAAATATATTTATTAATAAAAAAATGAATATTCAACGAAAATTTGTATGAACAAAAATTTATTTTGCTGCAAAACTGAGATGTGAATATCTGACTTGCATAAGAACACTACTAACAGTGCTGTCTGGATGTTTGAAAATTATTAATTGTTCATTAGACGGATGCAAGTGTGTTTTTTTTTATTTTCTTGCTCTTACTCGTGTTTTCTTTCGATATTAATGAAAAAAAATCTGTTTAAAACTAAACTCAATATTGATGTTTTATTATTATTTTTTTTAACACCCTTTTTTTTAAAGCCTTGCTCCCTCTCGTGCATGGGTTTTTTTAGATATCGATGAAAAACAAGTTCTGTTAAAAAGTAAAATAGCTCTATTTTCAGAGGTGTCTCACGCAACTTTTACTTTTATTTTTTTCAATCGCACGATTTTTAAAATTTTTATTTTCGGGCACCTACTAGATTTTTTTTAGAGATTGATCGGGTGAAAAATCTGACTAAAAATGATCTTAATTCGTCAATTTTCACAGGTGTCTGTGTCGACTGTGATATGATTATTTGATTCCATTTTTGAGATCGTTTTATTGGCATCCTCCCGCAAAATCTGTTGAAAAATACATGATATTGAAGAATTTTTTTCATAAAAAAATACACGACATATTCCGTCATCTTTATAACGCCAAAAAAACACGTCACTCGAGGGACGGGGACTCGACGGATCTGAAGTAAAAATATCATGAAAAAAGTTGTACCATATGAGGATGGTTATCGTAAAAAAAAAGCAAAAACGAAAAAAAAAATTCCACGATTTTTAACCATGATTTAAAAATAGAGTTGCAAAAAACCCGAACTTTTTACGTTCATTTGTTTATAAAAAAGATTGATGGACAACAATCAATTATTTGAGACAGCGTTATAACGAGACTAATAACAGGAAGAATATAAAAGAAAAAAAATCGATTACTTCGACAAATTTGATGGGAGAGTGCCTTCAAATGAAATTATTACGAGCAAATAAATGAATTTTTTAGAGTCAAAATAAGCATCTCTAAAATCTTAAGAATTAAGTTCATTTGTTAATGGCGGCTTTTATTTCAGCCTTGCTGGAAGAAAACAGGTTAGGTCGCACAAAAATTATTTATAATTATTTTTCAACAGAATTTGTCTTTCATCAATATTTAAAGAAAACATGAAAGGAAGCAAGGAAGTTAAAAAAATGCTGTTTTTAAATAGGAAACATTTCTAAACAATTAAAACATCAATAAAAGTCGAAAGAGTCGCCTCTGAATATTGAGCAATTGAGTTGATTTTTTAGCAGAGATTTTTGTCATCAATATCCAACACGAATAGGAGCAAGAATATAAATAAAACATTTTGCATCAGTCTAATGAACAATTAATAATTTTCAAACATGCTTACAGTACTATTAGTAGTGTTCTTATGCTAGTCAGATATTCACATCTCAGTTTTCCAGCAAAAGAAATTTTTGTTCGTACAAATTTTCGTTGAATACTAATTTTTTTATTAATAAATATATTTTATTTTTCATGTTAGAAAAATCAGTCGTTTCGATGAATACTACTTTTTTAACGTATGTCCTGAGTCAAATGATCGAATTTTCCAGTTTTCCACTGAAAAAAGAAATTTCGGGGGGGGGGGGGAGGGAGGCGGTGCTCCGCTTTGCCCGGGTGTTCCACTTTG
Organism: Rhimphoctona megacephalus; assembly: GCA_963989365.1. Classification (NCBI taxonomy): domain Eukaryota; kingdom Metazoa; phylum Arthropoda; class Insecta; order Hymenoptera; family Ichneumonidae; genus Rhimphoctona; species Rhimphoctona megacephalus. The sequence goes on from OZ022421.1 coordinate 17,547,892, forward strand.
CCCGGCCCTCCTCCACTAAAAAACCGACTTGGCTGTGCCAACTAAATTCATTTTGTAATTCAAAAATGTTGTTAATCCGATTAATATTTAGCTAAATAGTGCTAAACATTAGTTGTATTAACAAAATTTTTAAATTACAAAATGAATTTAGTTGGCACAGCCAAGTCGGTTTTTCAATGTATTTGCTGGCAGAAAATTTTTTAGTCGAAGCCAGCGATGGCAACTCGTGCTTTTCGTGAAAACGAAATATTGAGCTTCATTAAAAAAAAATATCAACCGTCTGCTCTATGAGGGAAGTACGGTTGGTTTCGAACAAGGGTCCTAAAAGTCGGGTGACTTTGGGCTGGCTGACAGCTTTTCCGGACCAGGCCAGCGGTGGCACTCCAGTTTTTTCATGTTCAGGGAGGTTCCAGCTGCGATTAAAAAAAAAAAAAAATGATGTGTTCGATGTAGGAATTCCGTCACGAACATGAGTCACCTTTAAGCGTGGCTACCGCCCTAACTGCACAGGTGCCGGGTGGCACCTCCGTTTTCCCTCAAAGTGCTCGACCTCCCCTATCGATTGGGATGAGTTTCGTTCCCGTGTTCTGTCAGGTGGGTTTATTCCGAAATATTGCATCGGAAGTGACCCTTTTCTAAAAATTTGCACAATTAAAGGATTTATAATGTTTGGCATCCTTTTGACCACTATATAAGCTGTCGATCATGCAAAATTCGTTTGCGTGTTTGATCTGCCCGGTTTCGTGCGGCCGGCTCTCCGACTATTTGTTCCGAAATGGATGTTAAACAACAATTTCATTGCATTTAACTCTAGCTACATACTATAACTTTTAGTACCTTACATACTATCGGTCTATTGGACCGACGACTTTATTGCTCTATAATATTGTAACAAACGCGTCTATTGAGGTTTAATTGTAGTGAAATCGAAACGCCAGACTCCGACCAAGCCGGAGAAGCAATCAGTAAAACTAAAAAGTCGTTTGATAAAAAGTTATAACGTTTATGAAAATGCGTATGATGAAAAAAAGGTGAAAATGTACTGTTGCTGTCGGTCTATTGGACCCCGTAGTGCGTAACTAAAGTTAATAAATAGTTAAGTAATTTCTGTTATTCGTTTTTATATACATCATAATTACGGACGCTTTTTCCATTCACATATTTCAAAAATGAATGAATCCTTCGATGAATGACTGATTTATACATTTAAAATTACGTTAATTGGTGCTTAAATATTTAATTCTTTCCTTACACTTTTTACAACTCTGCACAGTCTGTATTATTGGAATGAATATACTTTAGTGAAATATTTTCGAATATTTTTTGTAGATAAGTGAAAATCGGGATAAATTTTCGTATTATGTCAGTGAATCTTCATTATTTTCTGACAAAGGGTCGAAATTAGTTCATTTAGATGTGTATGAATCTATCATACGAAAATATATATTCCAATAATTATGATTTATGTATGGGGTTGATACACCGATTAAACGGTAGAAACATTCAATAGAAATCCAATTATTTTCATTGTTTCTTAGACGAAAATTTTAATTGAAAGAAAGCATTTACAGAACAGGGGATATTTACAGATTGGTTTCTAAAACAGAACGTCCTATGAATAGTAAAATAAAGAATACTAATTTATTATCATTTTAAACAGATGTTTTTTCTAATGCCGAGAAAATATAGACCGAATATAATAGAAAATATAAAAAATATAAAAAATATAAAAAAACCGAATATAATAGAAAAACTGTTATTATTCATGAAACAGAAAACTTCGTCATTTCACCAGCCGAGAATTCTATTCATACGATTGCAAATTTCCAATCAAATTTTTCTCCATCTCAACGGCATTATATAATATTTCGTATGCGTTATTGATCAGCGAATTTCGATTTCCTTGATGGACACAGGAAATTAACATCTGCAAGAAAGTTTGCCAATTACAGTTAAAACTTTCGCAATATTTCGATCTCGTTACAATTGATTGAAACTATTTTTGATCGATGCTTTTTTTTATTTTTTTTTAATTTTTATTTTTTTTTAATTTTTGATCGATGATAAAGATGATAATCATTATTTGTTTCGAAGTGGAATTTCACAATATTTTCTCGACGATGTACTTTTAATCCACTCCGTCTTCCACTGGGGGCCGGTTTTTCTACCTCCTCATAAATTTTAGCTGACATCTAAATGTCTGCTAGTCAATATTTTCAATTGTCAGAGAAAATTTGCACCTGAAGATGAAACAACCAGCCTTGGGTCGAAAAGATACGAAATATCAATTATGAAATTTTTTGTTTAGAGAACACTTTGGCGAGTTCAACGTCATCTTGATTTTTTCGAGTCACATGCGGTATCATTTTCCGCGTGTATAAATATTTATTTAATATATAGCGTAGAGTTGACTAGCTCCGGACGCTGCGTATTGCCAAAAACTTTTCGACATTTATGCGCATGTAGATTTTTCGATAAACGTGCAAAAACCCCATATATACGTAGATTTAAATAAAAACGTGAAAATGTAACAAACTTTGTTGCACATATTTGGACATTTTTCTTTAAATCTACATATATATGCGTAAGTGTCCAAAAATGGAAGTGTTGGGCGTTACCCGGCGTCTAAAACGACCTGACTCTTCCCTGTTGCTAAATAAATATTTATTCGCAAAGAAATTACCGCATGCCACTCAAAAGAGTTAAGGCCATTTTGAACTCTCCAAAAGCACATCGAAAAATGATAATTTAATGAATCACAGTCCCGTTGATACCGTTTAACTTATTTCCATACAAGATTTCGCTATCACGAAAAATAGCCGCGATATTTCTGCTAAACAAAGTTACCGTCCATCCTATATTATACGTAGGTCACTACAAAAGTTTTGTTACTAGCCAGCATTACCCCACTATGCAAGACCGCGACAAAACTTTTGTAGTGATCTATATATATGAAATATAATTATTCGTCCCGTATAATCTGACAACGCAAATTAATCTGAGTAATTCGATCTTTTCATCTTATCAATGTGGTAAACCGTCCATCTTCCCTTTTTTGTCTCGGTTCACCTCAGTGTAATCTCCGAAGAGAATAGAAACGGACATTTCCCATTTTGAGGATAAAACGGGACTATATTTTTTAATTTATATATCGCGTTCATTTTCATGCAGAGAGGATTATGAACTCGCTCAAAACTTACCGCCCGGTAGAGATCATAGACGCTTTTACGAAGACTTGAAGGCCGGAGCCGAGAGTGGCTGGGACTTCTCATCGCGTTGGTTCATATCAGCAAATGGTGGAATTGGTAATTTATCCGAGATTGAGACTCGCAACATAATTCCAGTCGAGCTTAATGCACTTCTACAGAAAAACGCTTGGCTTCTGGCGAAATATAACATCATAGTTGGGAATAATGCGGTAAGAAAAATAATCATTTTCTATTTCCATTTATTCGGAATAACTCAATATTGTATTTAACATTTTTTATTAAGTTTCATTGTAATTGATGATTGATATTTTATCAATTTCATATTTATTTACTATTCGCTTATCCATTGTGAAGATGGTCTTCAGAAAATTCTTCCACTGTTCGAAATTATTTGTAGATCTTGACAACGTAAAATTCTAACTACAAAAATCTGCTTTGAAATTTTCATTTCATAAAATGGTTATTAATTGAAAAAAAAAAAATCATTAAATTAGAAATCAAAGTGAACCCGAAATAGGATTTATTCCTGATAAACGAATGCAGACTTTTTTGTACATCTTTCTCGTAAGTCCATTTATCACGACTTTCCCATAAATCAAATTTCCGTAAAAACTTGTAAGTATATGATGAATGGTTCATGCGCGCATATACATATTTATAAGCTCTGCGGGAAGTTTTTGGCAAAGAATTTTTGGCTCAAGTTTAGTGCCAAAATGGTTCGAAATTCTTGGCGTTGAAACATTGCAGTATTTGGTGACTTATGCATCTTGTAGATTCGCAAAACTTGTGCCAGTAGTGAAGACCATTTATAGTCCGACGGGTTGGATAACTCGGGTGGCAAACATTACAAGATAGGATTACAGGCTTTCATGTAGGAAATTCTGTGACCCTAGACAAATAACGAAGAGATTTTGGAAAAGCCATTATGATTTAAAATGGCTATATCCTTGCATAAGTCGACAGAACTAAAACAGAAAGTTATAAATACAGGGTTTTTGTTCATTTGATACGTTTCTTTCAGGGTGTGACGGTAGAATTTATTAGCAATCAAAATCACTCTCTTCCATACTATATCCAAACCTCAATAGATTCGCAGATATTTAATTTATGGTTTTTTCCATAACAATCGAATTGGGTACCTAAAATACATTTTTCAAATATCTAATTCACTTTAATTCGAATCTATATTCGAATTAAACTGGATTAGATATTTGAAAAATGTATTATTCGAATCTATATTTGAATTAAACTGGATTAGATATTTGAAAAATTTATTTTAGGTAGACAATTCAATTGTTATGGAAAAAACCATAAATACATTTTTTAAATATCTAATCCAGTTTAATTCAAATATAGATTCGAATAATACATTTTTCAAATATCTAATCCAGTTTAATTCGAATATAGATTCGAATTAAACTGGATTAGATATTTGAAAAATGTATTTTAGGTAGGCAATTCGATTGTTATGGTTTTTTCCATAACAATCGAATTGCCTACCTAAAATACATTTTTCAAATATCTAATCCAGTTTAATTCAAATATAGATTCGAATAATACATTTTTCAAATATCGAATCCAGTTTAATTCGAATATAGATTCGAATTAAACTGAATTAGATATTTGAAAAATGTATTTTAGGTAGGCAATTCGATTGTTATGGAAAAAACCATAAATTAAATATCTGCGAATCTGTTGAGGTTTGGATATGGTATGGAAGAGGGTGATTTTGATTGCTAATAAATTCTACCGTGACACCCTGAAAGAAATGTATCAAATGAACAAGAACCCTGTATCTATAACTTTCTGTTTGAGTTTTTTAATTTGAATTTATTTATTTTCAATTATTATTATTTATTATATATTATTATTAAATATTAAATATTAAATATTAAATATAATATATTATTAATTAAAAAAATTTAAATAATTAGGAGATAATATGGTCATTGATTCTGAGTGTTAGATATCTAAAAAAGAAAAAGATTTTCGACAATGCTTTACAAATTTATGTTGAAAAATCTCTATTACATTATTTCTACGAAAAGTTTTCAAATCTTGCTTGACTCATTAGTTATCCGAAAAATTCACAATTAAAAAGTAAATATAGAATGTATCGAATTATCAGCAACCCTGCATTTTAATTTATGGACATTTTATAGCGCTTTTGCTCAACTATTCCCTATTTGCAAGCAAAATATACGCGGTATCAATACTTTCCTGAAGATCACTCGTCAACATTCCACTTCGTGAGCAGTTAAAAATTAACATGCAATAATACGAATTTGACATTAAAAAACAGAAAAACAGTAATGAGGATTTCAGTGCCATTTGCTGCTGTGAATCATTTTACTTGTAGTTAATCCCTCGAACACGGTTTCTGATTTTATTTGGATTAAGAACTATTCTGAGTAACTACTATTTTACGAAATTATTATCTTAAGCAATCGTTGGGAAACAATTTAATAATAAAGGTTGGTAATAAAATATGATGTTGACAATTGCTTTACCGCAAAAATTGATTGATTTCGAAAAGGCTTTACATACAAATTTTTTGTTAAATTACTATCTTTGTAAATCCATTTCCACGTTTCTCAATTTTGTTTGAACACATCAAAAAGCCAAATACATTACGTTTCTAACAAAATTTCCAAGACATACGGTGTGTGTTGTGCATCACGTACTTTGCATTTATTCGAGATATCCTCGTAACTATGCAGCTTGTAGAACTCGTGGTGAAGCCAAAGGGAAATTACACGTCACTGTCGAGTTTTGAAGCAAACTCTTGAGAACATTTGGAAGAAAATGTAGTTGCATCAAGAGAAAGTGGAGAAGACTTATCTGCAGGAACTCGGAGCTCGTGATAACGTCTTAAATTTCGTAAGACAGGCATTAGAAATGCAACGATCTGGAATTGTTGTACCCGACATAAAAACGGAGGAGAAAATTTGTATAAGCTCGTCGGTTAGAAAAATTATTTAGACCAGGAAAATTTAGTTTCGTCACTCATATTCTCATTTTGCACAACAAAATTTTCCCATGAAATCCCGGTTGTAATATCTCCTTTTCTCTTAAATTTATTCTAGAAAGCAAAGTACTATATTAACATTGCTCAAGAATATCAACGAGGAATAGACGAGGTGCTGTGGAACGAGAATGAAGGCATTTGGCTTGACTACGACATAAAAAATGCACGACACAGGAATAATTTCTATCCCTCCAATCTAAGCCCACTCTACACCAAAAGTTTCGACTATTCGAAGTCAGAGCTATACGCCACAAAGGCCGTTACTTATCTTATAAGGAATAACATTTGTGATTTCATGGGTGAGTAGGATAAACATGTGTTTTTATTATTGAAGAGGATTAAAATTTATAATGCGAAAAGTTTGAAACATAATGATAAAGGAGTTGGGTCAAGCTTTTGGGAAACGATTGGATGGACTCAGAGATACTTTTAAAAAAATGGTTTATCTGTAAAAATGATCATACATAACATTATGTAAACCGTTTTTTGTTTCATTGTCATTTCGACGTACTCGGCCCACTTTTTTTCAATCATCAGAAAGAGAGAAATAATTTCGCTCGGTTCTGACAATTCTTTCGTCTTTCGCATTGTTCATTGATTTTGACAAATGGCCTTATACTTTTTTGTATATTTTGTATAGTTTGATAGTGAATAATATGTAATAAATCGTCCAATTTGTGGATTGTGTAATCATTATCAGGTGGTACACCAACCTCTTTGATCTATACACATGAGCAATGGGACTTCCCGAATGCTTGGGCACCTCTTCAATCTTTCATAGTGCAGGGTTTGAGAAATACGGGCGCGGAACCAGCCACGAGTCTCGCTAAAGAGCTTGCCATCCGATGGCTCAGAGCGAATTTCATTGGATATAGAGAGACCGGCGCGATGTTCGAAAAGGTCAGTCGAATTTACTAATTTAAATAAAAAAACAGCATAAAACTACAAAGATCCCTAGATTAAGGTTGACCAATCGCGAACCTCATTATTAGAGAAAAATTCATTTTTTTATTTTTTTATTTTACTGTTGAAGTATACAGGAAAACACCTGCAAAATTTTAGGAACCATCGTCGATGAGTTACAACAATAAACAATTGATAAAATTTAGAAATTTAACACATGCCTATTACAAATCTCGCTTCGACAGAGATTTGCGGCATAAATTTGGAGTTTTTGCAATTAGATATATTGTCAAATAAAATTCTAAAATGTTCCAAAAATCATAAGGTTCATTTAAAAACCGTAAAAAATGAGATTTGTCGAAGAATCATAAAAAAAATCTTCGTTTTAGTTGACTAATTACTTAGTATGTCGATGTCTACTACTACCACCGCTCTGACTACATATAGATCTGGTAACGCTGCATAACATCGAATAAAACAGGATCGATTCGAATATGACCACTATCAGGCTGTTTTTATTGAACAGTGGTATTGAGTTATTGAGTTAATTGATCCCGGACATGCCACTTCTGTATTTTAGCCGACACAAAGTGTCCTTTATTTCGTTCATGAGTGTGTCGAACATTGTGTCGATCCATGGTAAAATATAACCTCCTATATTATATATAAGTATATTTAGTACATTTGTAGTATGGCCGATTAGACAATGTGAGTCAAATTAGATTCATATTGAAAAACTTCGTATTGAAAAAAATTCCATAAACATACTTCCATGGCACACACTTATAAAATCTTATACTTTTTTAATACTATTCAAATAATATCTAAAACTATCGTACATGGCTCATTCACGGTTTTCAAAATAATAGAGTATCTCTCGACTAGCTGCTGCGATAGGTCAACCTTAAAAAAAAAAAAAAAAACAGCTATTAATTCTGCAATAAAAATTAAGTCGACTCCAACTTGATGGAATAATCAAGCGGGGATGGATCTAAAAGATTGAGTTTTCTAGATGTCATTTAAATAAATAAATAAAATTGAAACACTTTTTTGATTTTCCCTTGGCCTCAAGTAAAACAAAAATGAAAGAAAAATATGAACTTACGTCCTGAATTAGAAAACGAAATTCGCCAATTCTGCTCGATAAATTATACGATAGGAAGAACAATATTTCATCTTAAAGATGAATTGGAAAGCGAAAAGATATGAAATACGGAGAAACTTTTTATTCCATATCGGTACATCGAAGGTGAGGATAGCTGAAGAAACTAGGCCACTAAATTTGAAGTAAAGTCTCTGGAGAAACGATTCATTTCTGACAATAAAAGGAAAACAATCTTTAGAGTAGAGATGTCTCGATGTTTGTTGAGGCCACAAGTTGGCGAGAAACGAAGCTAAAAAAAATTGGAATGGTTGACACGTCGAAGGACGGTTATAAATCTGCCCTATAAAAAAAATATCATCCCCTCGCTTGAAAAGATTTTTATACCGTACCTAGAGCAAGAGGTAGCACACGTGTTTCCTCGAGGGTGTCTTTGAAAGTCGCATGAAAAATACCCACAGAATCATGTGCATTGTCATGCCGAGGAAAAAAGATAACTTCAAATTAATCCTTTCATACCTGATTTTATTTTTCACAAATTGATCGATTATAAAAAACACTAATTCGTCGAATTAGAATGGCTGGAAGTAAGATTTTCGAATGATTAAAGCTTCGAACGGCTAAAACTGCGAATTTTTAAATTGAAGAATAGTAGTATGTAGACAGATTAATTCTACTATAGCCTTTACGCTGGAAATAAAAAAATGAGAAATTAAAGAGTTCGCAGTACATTTACGTCAAAAACAAAATATAACAGGAGCCCAAATGACGAAGGCTGGAATAGCGATTTTTACAAAAGTTCAACTATTACGCATTCGAGTCGTCAAATACTGAAATCGGCAATATTACGAATATTCACAATTTCAAATACACTGTAAAAAATTTCTGTATGAAAATTAATACACATGTATAGGAAGCTTTTATGCAGATACCGTATATGAAAATTCAGATACGCTGAAGAAAATTGAGAGACGCGGTATTTTAATGATACGAGCACTGTTCAGTAAAATTAATATACTTGTGTATTTGAAAAATCATATGCATGTAAGAAATGTTGACCTTGTGCATATTAAAAACACGAAACATCTACTAATATTACTATACAGGTATATTAAAGTTCATTTTACCAGCATAGTAATTTTCAGATTCAAGATTACTAAATTTCAGGCACCGTATAATGTTTTCGCATTACATATGTCACGATATTTCTAGAGATGTATCATAAAATTTGGTGATCCTTTTTGAATATTAATATACGAATAAATATTAAATAAATTCAGCTATTATGAGTTTTTAAGGGGGATACATTAATTGGCGTACTATTGTGTTCGATTTTTTAAAGTTGAAGGTCGAAATCATGCAGACATCTCAAGAAATTAGAGTGACTTATCACCACTTGATACCGTGGCAATCAATCGAGCAATTTTCGCCGTAAATTTTTTTATTATAATCTCAACATCTTGTGTTAAGTTCGGTGTTTACCATTTTCATGTTTCACACAATTTTCTTAGATTCGAGCGACTTGTATATATCCTCGTCCGAAGCACGTGCCTCCTATGAGAAAGTCGACGCTCTGCGCCACGCTGTGGCCAGAGCGCGAAGCACGGTGCCCACAAAGCGTTACGAATTTCCTACACTTGTGTATTAATTTTAATACATTGTTGATAATAGATGAATTCATATACATTTATATTAATTATCAATCAAACATATGATTTATTTCAATGCATGTCCACAAAATTTTCAGATTTCGTATGAATATTCAATGTTATGTATCTTAAATTTCACATCAGTAACCAAAATTTATGTTCATATTTCAATTTTGGCATACGAGTGTAATAATTTTCATTTCATACACCCGATTTGTAAATTTCATTTACCATTGTATTGTAAAAGTATTGTAAATTTCATATATTTTTTAACAGTGTATATTTTAACGAAAGAGAAAATATTAATGTGGTCAAAATAGCGAAACACCAGAAAGTCGAACGATCGAAATAGCGAGAGCCTCTGGGCTGTAAAGTATTGCTTGTCATTCTTCGTGCTTCACAACGTTCGCTATTATGTACTTCTAATTTTTAATCATTCGAAAAATTCACTTTCAAATTATTCATACTATATATTTTGGTCTCTCAATAAAATAATTGCTCTCCATTTCCAATTTAGAGAATATAAACTTCTTACATTAGAACAATCTATATTATCTGCATTTGAAGTATAGGCAGTCTGAATATATATTTTCGAATAGATGAGCGATTAAAGAAAAAATATTACATCAAATACGCATTCAACTTAATATACTATCGAAAATATAAACTTCGAATTTCTTATTTTTCGTTAATCGAATGTTATGAATATTAAAATTTCGAAGTATTAACCGTTCTACAATTTGGTTATTCTACATATTAACCCCCACCCATTAGAATATTAGAATGCATACTGCTCATTATTTTATACGATAACTGAATTCATTTGCTAAATCCCTATTGGTCTTCCGTTGCTACCCGGCTTATCTGGTTTGAATACGGTCAACCTTCTTCTTCACTGTTTCGTGAAGAACTGATTAGTCTTTTGGCTTACTCGAATATTTGCGCTTAGTTGGATAATCACGAGTTTGATTTTCTCACGCTTCAACCGAACGTATTCGCGACCGGATGTACACGAGCCAGTAAAGCCCAGCGATATTTTATATACTTGTCTCGTATCACTATCGCGACTCTGAATTTTCGATGCATTCGCAGTTGGGTAGACACAACGTAGACAGTTGTAGAGGCGTATATATATCAGATAATGAGTGATAAAAATACTTGTTCAAAATTGACCTTAGCAGTGTGGATAGTTTTTATGTATAAACTGTCCATGAAACTTCATAGAAGTCCAAATAAAAGTTTGAATAGAGAATAGCGTTCGTTCCATCTTATTATCTCAATCGGTTCAATTTTCGATAATTCTGCCAAATTGAAAATTTAACCAAAAATTAAACAATAATGGTAGATAGATGAACCGAGACCCATTTTGAATAGAAATTGAGTTCAAAGAGAATATACATTAACCCTAAACCCCTGCAACGGGGTCCAAAACGACCCCATTTTTAAATAAAAACTTCTTTTTGTCACCTCCGAAAGTTTATTTCGTTTTATAGAGTTTTTATCATTAAATGTTCACCAAATGCGACTTTATCATACACTATTCTCTTCGTTATTAAATAACGAAGAGAATAGCATATAATTAAATCTTATTATTGTGTACGAGGGACATTTTATGCTAAAGAGAATATTGGGGTCGTTGTCGACCCCGTTGTAGGGTTTACGTCCGGAAAAATAGATTGAAGGGGTCTAGTGTTAAGGAAGTTTCAACTTCCAACACAAATTAATTTGCAGTCAGGTTTGTGAAATGATCGAAATGCGGAAAAAATTTTGATTTTTTTTTTTTTTTTTAGTAGACTATTTTGATGAATTTTGACTCATAAAACCAGAAACATACATTTTCTCTTAAACGGCGGAGTCTAGTTTTAAAATACCTCGGAAGAAAACATTCTTTTTACTCTATTTTTACCTCCTTTGCAAAATTTCCAATTTTTCAAAAATACCTCGAGTAGCCCATTTGTAGTAAAAAAGATTATCTACTAGTTCATCTTGATAGGTCAATTTTGATCAAATTGAAATGTCAAAGAAAAATAGTGTTCACTCTTACGATCTTTTTCACCGCCACTTCAGCGCTTTTTAGAGATTTTCCGATATCTTGATATATAGATATACGGTCGACTGGAGAACGAGACAGTTTTCGAGTCGAACAAAATATCACTTGTTGTCGTTTGCAATCAATTTGTGAAATGGGTTCCCCCTGCCCCTGCCCAGCCCAACGCGCGTGACGGTGCAACGCTTTACTTTGCTCGAACGATCGTTTTCAATGGCAAAACTTTTCTAATTGTCCCTGAACTTTGTCGAATGTAAATGAAATCAATGCCAAACCGCATTTTCGTCGGGCTTTCAATATCATTGCGGTGATAGGTGTATCAATAGAATTTATACGACATAATATGTTAAAGAAAACATTGACTATTGTATTATTACCCTCAATTATCTTACCATAAATTTATAGCACTACTCTGGAGGGCAGCACACCACCCATTCGATTCATAAACCGTTAAGAAAATATTTTTCCGCTAGCTAACCCTGTTTGCACGAGAACACATTCATATTTAAGTTGACAGAAGAGCGAAATTGTATTTCTCAAGATTTTCTAACGTACAGTTTAATAACCCTTGATGTATGCATGGGGTCTAGGATAGCCCAGGCAAAGTTAGAGCCGAGATTTCAATAGCTGGTCTTTTGAAAAAAACTATTCTTTCTGATATGGTTAATATATCAATTATTTAACTAAACAATATCTCTCCTATGTTGAGGAACACTTGAAAATGACACGCAATTTTTCTGAAGCCTCAATTTTCGTTACTTTTAACTCGGCACGAGTTTGAAAACACTGCAGTAGTCCGGAGCCTATATAGTCTTTATGTAACTACAGAGTAGTGTATGCTTCAAACCCAAACAAAACAAATATCTAAGCGATCAAAATTCAGCGAATGACGCTGGATAAGAATATTGGGGTATACGAAAGTAGTATTTTTGTTTTATACAGATGGTGCAAGGTTCTGGGTTTAAACAGTTGCCATAACGATGATTGAATTATTGAAATTGTAAACGAATTCACAAAGAGAATAAAAAGGCGCGGTACCAGTAAATTAAATAGGCAAAAAATATCAAATATCGGTTCTATATTGCTGAAATTGAAATCGAAATCACAAAAGAACAGACATTTGTAATCCCAGAAAGAAAAAAAAAAACTAGTAAATCGACAAATTTTCTAATTGGTATTGGTCGGTATTTTAACCGCCTACGTCCCCGAAGGGTTTGTGAGGCGCTCCCCACTCTTTCTTCCTCAACCACTTCCACCTGCGGCTCTCACTAGTCATTCTCCTGTGATATCATCCTCCTGACCGGAGTTTGTTACGCTCCGGTAGATGTCAGCATCGGAACAGCTATAGCTATGGTTCGCACATCTCATAACCGGAGCTACGTTCTAGTCTATTTAGCTTTCATCTGACGGGACTACGGCCAGGAGAATCACACCAGAAACACTTTATCCTGTTTTTTTGATCACCGCTAACCAAGGCACTGGCTTTACCTTTGGACTTACATTTTTTTTAAGTGGGTTCCAAACCACCGAGAGGGCAGAAAAAAAACAGAAAAATTCCATTGGTGTCGCCGGGAATCGAACCCGGACTCACTGGTCGTGAGCCGCGAACGTTGATACTGTGCTACTGCCTCTCTGTGACAAATTTTCTAATTAATTACTAAATATGGGAACGAAATCAGAAAAATTTGTAATATCGAAAAAGGTACATGGAAAACGTTTGAGTGTCTATTCTAGTTTCGAAATTGTGAGGGAAATCACAAAAGAGATGAAAAATCAGGGTATCGTTGAAAATAAATAGAAAACCGATCGAGTTTATACGAAAATAAGTTAATGACGCATAACAAAAATATAGCGGACACTTTCGAGCCTCGGAATATTAACCGGGATAGAAAAATCTGGCTCGATCAGTAAATTTTCTTTATCTCGAAGGGCTGGAAGTCCGAAATGAATATTTGAAAAAAATCTGTATATCACCACTTTTTATGGGGTAAAAACCGTCTATTACTCCGGATACTGTAGTGTACAAAGTATATAAAACGTGAAGTTCAGTCCATTACTATTTCCCCGTATACTTATTTCCCGAACATTACATACTTATAACTTTGTCCAAGATATGTGACACTCGAGGGTAGGTTTTGAACAATTATGCATGAATATTTTTTCGATTACATTCTATTTTTGAGGCTTTCACGGCCATTATTGTCACAATAGTTTATGATTTCCGGTTTATATAATAATAATAATAATAATAATAATAATAATAATAATAATAATAATAATAATAATAATAATAATAATAATAATGACAACAACAACAATAACAACAACAACAACAACAACAACAACAACAACAACAACAACAACAACAATAATAATAATAATAATAATAATAATAATAATAATAATAATAATGGGTTTTATCATGTAAAATTATTAACCTTGACTTCATTAGATAGATCGGTATATATTTATCGAAAATATAAATTGAGAACTTTCGTTCGTTTGCTATGAAACTGGGAGAAAATTGGTCAAGGGAGTTTATGAAATTTATGAGATTTTGACTTTTTCAAAAAATACGCTTGGGTTCGAGGAAACCTTTACCACACAATTTCCTACCGTCATAAAAGATAATGTTTTCGGGGTGGTTGGTAAAGTATTTGATGGGGTTGCGAGTTAAACAGCGGTTGAAAATTTATAAAGGAAAAATAAAAGTTGGTAAAGGTAAAAAATGAGAGGTGGGAATTGCTTTGTCATAATTTTATAGAACTTGTAAAGTTTATATTTCATTAACGTCTAGATTGAGCAGTTATCTGAGAAGTTTTTTTCACACTTTATTCGTATTAATTTATTCTCCTCTCAGTCGTCTCTTTTTTGGCCACTCTTTGATCTAAGAAAAATGGGGGGAGACGAAAAAAGCAATAAAAACGATCGAAAGGTAAATAAGTAGACTCGGTATCCACGGGAAGAGAGTGCGTGGAATCGACAAGGTCGAGACCACCCCCATGAGAGATTGACTATCCCTAAATTGACTTGGTCAACCACTCTTAAGCAATCAGTATCGATAGTATGGTTATGGTCATGGAAGAGGAGTGAGCAGCGAAAAGAGAAAAAAAAATTAAATTTCACCCCAAGCTTTCTGCCCCAGGACCTACTCTCCTAAGGTCAACCATATAGTTTATGGGATTGGTACTATACAGTTGAACCTCTCAAGCTTCCTCTCATCACTACCGCTCTTAGCCTTCGACCCCACGAGAAATGACACTGCAGTTATTTATCGCGCGTGTAAAAAAATAGAAGCTAAAATGGTTGCTTGAGGTAAAAAGATATTAATGATTAATGGATTGTAGCTAAAGACGAAATAAAATATTTATCAACTATTGATTTCTTGCTTAGATAAAATAAAGTCGATTTTATTATTATTACTAACATTAAAAACGATAAAGGGAAAGGTTTCTTAGTTATTCTGCCATGACTAATCATTAGTTTCATTCATTTTAATGTTTCTTACCGGATGGATAAAAATATTCATCTTACCTCATCATTTATTCCGAGATAATTAAAGTGAATTTCGTGTAATCGTCTTACAACGTTGCTTATTTTTTTGTCATTTATTTTTTGACCGATTAGTACTTATGCTTATAGTACACAAATTAATTATTTTTATACTTTGTACTCGAAACACGTACGCATCAGTTTGGATATGTCAAGTGGAGCAGAGTAATGAGAAGAGTCAAAGTACGAGAATAAAATAAAAAAAAAAAAAGATTGTGGTAAAAACAAGGGTGTTCACTTCAAAGGCAAAAAAGAGGATTGAGGATAAAGTGCTGAGCGATCAGTATATTGGTCGGGTCGTTCGTCAATGTACGATCACAAGAAGTTTCTTGACACCCTCGTTCATTTGTCTTGCGTCTAATTAGCAATGAGAAAAATACTTCTGGTCAACCTCTGCTTTTTAACATGCTCCATTATTTACAATAAACATCATTAATAAATAGTACAATAATTACTCAATTTGAATGATTTTTTTTTTAACTTTCGTACTTAAATTGTTCAATATATATATTGATATGTTACTAAAAAAGAAGTGAAAAAATCCACACCGGATAAAATCCCCTTCGGTGTGAAAAAGGAAGAGAAAAATCCTTTCAATATCACGGATAAAACTTACACAGTGAATCGCTGCTGTATTGATGAAATCAATAAATAAATCCTTTCTCGATTTGACTATCGATGGAATGAGACGGAAGTGAGTTTCCTCATGTTTGAGATGAAAAGATGAGGGCATCGCAGTGTGAAAAAAATGTAGACACGAGCGAGTATTTCACCCTCGGAAAAAAATTACTTTTCTCTTTTGCATCCCGACTGAGCTTCCCTCTTCCTTCGAATTGATCTACTTTGCTTCTGCCTTCGACCCTCGTTTTTTTTTCCATTTATTTTTCACGTGCGTGCGGAGGGATATCGCAGCTTTTGTTTTCTGGATGGTAAAAATATTCTTGTATCTTTTAACTACACCGCAATATTAAAGTAGGAGAATAAAGTAGGAGAGACCAATGGAATTTTGTTTTAATATAAGAGATCATTTTTCATTTCTTTCATTTTTATTTTATGTCCATTTATTACAAAAAAACGATGTATATACATAGGATAAATTATATTTTAAAGCAAATACAAAGAAAAATATTAATATCAATGATATATATTTTCAAAATGTGAGTCATTTGAATTACCACAATACTCCAATCGCTTTATAAAACTACACTGAGAAAAGAAATTTGTTGATTCAACAAAATTTTTGTTGAATCAACAAATTGTGGCGAACAAAATGAAATTCGTTAACTCAACAAAAATTTGGTTAATTCAACCATTTAATTTACTGGCTTAAATAAATATTGCTCATTACGACGAAAATATTGTTGAATCAACAAAATTTTCTGTTGAATTAACAAATTTCATTTTGTTCGCCACAATTTGTTGATTCAACAAAAAATTTGTTGAAACAACAAATTTCTTTTCTCAGTGTATTAAAAACGTGTTCTATAGTTTTATTTAAAATGCCATTGACAATCTATCTTATTTCTTTAACGGACAACACCACTGTGACCCCCTATTTTTTTCACATTTTTCAAGAATTTTTTTTTGTGGGAAAAAAAGAGATATTCGAAAAATTTTTTTTGGGTTTTGTTCCTTGTTTATTAATGTATCAAAAAACATTTTTTTCACATTTTTCACGCCGCATGGTGGCGTTGGGAAAGCTCTCGCGTCATCTCTGCAGTGGTTCGCGGCACGCAGCAGAACTCTCTTCAACGTCGATCTGAAAAAAAATACCGAGTGTTTTCGTTAATAATATGATATTTTGAAGAGAAGTACATAGGGATTTGGAAAAATATTGATTTTTAAAAAATAGGCACGCCTTTGAAATTAAAGAATGATTTTTGAGCAAAATTTCTCGTCGAAAATAGGCTATAACTTTTATAATTATTGAGATATCGAAAAAATCTTATGTACTTCTCTAGATAATCTACTTTTATTGATACAGTAAAAATTTGAAGTCGATCGGATAAAAATTGCTCGAGTTCTGCTGCGTGCCGCACTCAAAAAAGTGGTTTTGAGAAAAACGCGTTCAAAGTTGGGACCCCGAGCGTCGCGGACCGCTGCACCGCTCCACAAAATATTCAATATCTACGAAAATAATTATTTTTTCGACCTGGGTCCAACGGCATTTCAATCTTAAAAGTATTTTAGATTTTTTAAAATGGTTTTCAAAAAATCGATTTTTTGAAGCCGTCACAGTGGTGTTGTCCGTTAATTAAATCATCTACAGTTTTTGGGTTATTTTCATAAGAGTGATCTTTAACCCTAGAACCCCACAATCTGTTTTTCCCCATCGTAAATCCCACATTGGGGTAAATAATTATCCCAATCTTCTCTTTAACATAAAATGTTCCTCGTATGCGATAATAAGTTTTAATTATATACCATTCTCTTCGTTTTTTGATAACAAAGATAATGGTGCACGATAAAGTCACATTCGGTAAATATTTAATGGTGAAAACTCTATAAAAGGGAAGGAATTGTTAAAAGAAAATTGGTTCAGGAAGGAAATTTGACATTTTTGTGGGGCAACTAATTACCCAGTTGTGGGGTTCTAGGATTAATATAACGCTACAAAAAATAATCACAAGGATTAAGATTAGATAAATAAGAAGGCCATTCCATTCTTGTTTCCTTAATAAATCGAGGATGTCAAAGGCCGATAACTCGATCACCATAAACTTTATCGATGGCTTCGAAGACTTTTTGTGTTCGATGAGGTGCTGCTCGGTCTTGCGAGAAACAATAATTCTTAACAAGATGTTTTTTCTTTGTATAGCGAAAGTATTGTGTTTCCATCGTCTCTTTATATAGCTCTGTCCGGTAACAGTAGATTCAGAGAAATTCAGGTAGATCCCTTTTATTGAGACAGCTGCCCATACGATTATTTACAGAGGATGAAGAGACGTTTCTGAACCCCAAAAACGATAATTTTGTTTATTGACATAGCTATTCATCCAAAATTGCGTTTCATCAGAGAAAATGATTTGTTTTTCGCTCAATTCTTTATTTTCCAACATTTACCTCAATGCGTTGCAGAACTCTTTTCTTGTTTTCATGGCGTGTTCAGTTAATAATTGATGCGTTGTTATTTTTTAAGGATGTATGTTCTAAAAATGACGCAGAATATTATGCAACGATGATTTCCTTATTTTTAAAGCTTGAGCGGCTCTGCGGATTGAAGATTGAGGATTTTTTTCAAAATAGTCTTTAACTTTATCAATCGTTTCCTCTGTAGTTACCGAAGTGAATAGGCCCGGCAAATTTTTTCTACGGTTCTATAGTATACCGTATTCTTTAAAATTATCAATAACTCTGCAAGGAAAAAAAATTGTTACAATGTCAGAATTAAGAAAAAAAAAATATTATAGATCTGATTGCTCATAAACGTTGATATAAAAAAATATTCGATTCTTACCTCCTAAGAGTAGTTTCGCTTCTGACTCTTTTACTTCCATACTTCGTGCGAAAGCCTCTAAACCCTTCACTATAACTTTTTCTCTTGAATAATAACATTTAATGAGAAAAACTTTTTCTTCAATAGTTAACTCACTCATTTTCAATAAGGTGTCCGCTCTCTACCGCAGCTAGAATAAAACTGACGGGTCTCAGGTACACGTTTCTGAAACGTAGGATTCCTTAACGGGGTCATCCCATGTGACAGCTATTTTTTTTCGCTTTTTTGGGAATTCTTTTGATGAACCATTAAAACACAATATCTTTGAATTTTTACCACACATTTATTAACATTTTTACAATCCCTCAGAATTCTATCAAATAAAAATAACGAGTTGAATCGACTTTACACGTGTTGGTTGGCGGCTGCCATGATTCCGGAGGTTTTGCTCATCTGAAATCAAAAAATCAAACGGCATTTTAATTTGTAGACTTGAGACTACCGCTGGAACTAGAGTAAAGTAAAGATATGGAAAATTGAATTTTTGGCACGGTTTTAAAAGTCGAAAAAAACGACGAAACTTGGAACTTAACATTTAAAACCGTGCCAAAAATTCAATTTTCGATATTTTTACTTTATTCTAGTTCCAGCGATAGCCTCAGGTCTACAAATTAAAATGCCATTTGATTTTTTGCTTTTAGATGAGCAAAACCTCCGGAATCATGGCAGCCGTCAACCAACACATGAGTGTCTTCCAAACGGTGTAAAGTTGATTCAGCTCGTTATTTTTGTTTGATAAAATTCTGAGGGACTGTAAAAATATTAATAAATGTGTGGTAAAAATTCAAAGATATTGTGTTTTAATGGTTCATAAAAAAAAATTCCCAAAAAAGCGAAAAAAAAATAGCTGTCACATGGGATGACCCCGTTAAAATGTTAGAGAGGGAGGGAGGATTCGTAAGTCGAATTTACCATGTTTTTTGATGAAGAGCAAGGTGGTCTTGATTTACTTTGTGAATGTAGACAATTTAAACATATTTTTTATCAAAAAAAGAACAAAATGCAACAAAAAGTTTTATTTATTCACTAAAGTCTAGTGCCTTTGACAATGTTAACACTAGATATATGCCAATTTTCGGAAAGACCCATTGAAAATTCGTTCAATTGAATAAGCCAAAAAATTGATTCAAAGGACTTGAATATCATTAAAAAAACTAATCGCATAATGATTCCAATGAACATAAATTTTATCCGAATTACTGTCGGATTAGTTTTTTCGTAATTAAACGATGTTTTGTAATTTTCATTGATTCGATTACTAAATAAACTGTTGAGAAATGGAATACTCGAAACTAACTTTATCATCTCTATGGGATGGTTTTGGTCGTACGTGTGAATCAAATGTTTGGATGGAAATGGTATTTGGCTAGAGATTCGTCCTTGCGCTTCGATCATTTGGTGATACAATTGGCCGGGGAGTTTGCCCAGACGAAATTGTGTGGATGACAAGACTAGACCACACATATATACAATAGCCTCGAGTGACTGATTGTATAATTGATACTCCTGGCTCTGACAATATTAGGATTTGCTCTACTGCGTTCTATGCATGATATCCTAACAGTGGTGCTAATGTTGCTGCCAGTATCAGCACGCGAGACAGACAATAGCACTTTCTAGGATATTGCTTTCGATCGAGTCAAACAATGACCATTCGATCCTGTACAAATCAATCACATGAGATTTTATTACAATCATGACAAATCACCAGTGATCAATAAAATGAAACTTTCTTCATTTGATTTAAGGGGCCAGTCCACTTTGGAGCCACGAAGAAAAGGCTATTTTCGCAATTATTTTTTGAGGATTTTATAAAAGATATGAATATAAAAGTTGTTGGGCTTGATAAAGAAAGTCTTGACATACATAAAAAAAAAATTTAATTCATTTTTATTCATTTTTAAGTACAGAAACTATAGTTTAACGTAACGCCTCAAAAATAGGTGGGCTTGGTAGCTCCATCACAACTCGGCAACGGCTTGTCTGAAACAAAAAAATCAAAGTCCATTAGATACAGTATGACACCAGCTACAAAATGACCCTTGGATATAAAGTTTTATCAAAAAATAAAAAAATGGCAGATGAAAAACGAGAAAAGTAAAAAAAACACGTTTTTTTCGCAGTTTTCCACAAAAAAAAGAGTAAAAATCAAAATTTTCAAACCATCGAGGGTCATCTTGTTGCGAATCATGTTTACAATATGTGGTTCAAATTTCAAGAGAATCGGTTTATTAGTTTTAGAGATACGATGGAGGTAGATTTTGAAAACGTTGTTTCGACAAAAACGCGTTTGAAGTTTATACGCTCAGGTAGACGAAATGAGGTCCTGACGTTCAGGTAAAAAAAAAAATACTTAGAGAGCTCGGATTTTCATAAAATTTTGACCCAATATTTCTGAATGTATGTACTTTCGAAAACAGTAAAAAAAATCGATTTTTTGAAATTTTCAAAGTGGACTGGCCCCTTAAAGAAAATCGGCAACTTGCCGTTAGAAAGATTTTTTCATGCCAAAATATATCATTTAAAAAATCTGTTTACTCAAATTTTAATTAATCAAAATTCAGGATTCAATTATTATCGATTATTTAAGATTTATTGTTCGTCTTCTGCTGTAATAAACACATACATACATACAAACACGAATATTTCGAATCCTCGTTGATCAATTTTGTTCAATTATTCGATGAGCGTGAGAACCAAGTATTTATTTTACTCTCTTCAATTGCACGCATATACATTTATTTATTTATGTGTTAATTTATTATGCATGTATTTAACATGCACATTTTATTATCACAGATTTGATTTAATACGAAATAATAACGTTTTGCGGTACCGGTTGACGAATACACAGATACATCATTTTATATCACATTTCGATTGTTGTCATTGAAAAAAAAAACTCTATCGGGTGTAAAAAAAATAGCGATGACGATCTTTCCCTTACTTTAATTTTTCACAATTTAATTTTGTGACCGATACGAGCATACCGATAACCCGGGGGGAGGCAAAAGACTGATGTACACGATAGAGAAACGTGGAAAGCAAGAAATCCAGGAACAAAAAAATACAACGGAAACAACGGAAAATGCCGGAGGCATCAGACAAATGGGGGTTCCCTATTATAATGAAAAGTATATACATATAGACAGTGAATAATTGTGAAAGAAAAGACGTTCATATTTTTATTTCCCCTTGGGCTTGGGTATTCGTCATTTTTAAAGAATAACACTGTCGTAAAACGTAAAAAAACATAAAATGAACGCTAATTTGCTGAATAACTTCGTTCCTCCCAATCATTTGTATTCACTGGAAATTAACATTTGGCAGGGCAACGCAAAAAGTTACCTTTAATCAACAAATTAATAGGCGTATTGTATACAATTATGTTTGCCGAAGTAAATATTCATATCGAAAATTAAAATTCGAAATATTTAGCTCGATACGGACGACAAAATATTTTTTAGATAAGACCAAATAATTTGTGAATGCTGAAATAAGTTATTGACCAAAACAATCTAAAACTTCCACAACATTCAATGCAGTTATTTGCGTATTGAACCGAACTTCCTATGATCCAATAATCCAAGATCGATATTCACCAAAGCGACATGAAAATTCATAAATAATTGATTAACGCTTGGTTCACTGTACTATTTGTCTTAACTATCAATGGAAGTAATTGTATTTCAAAGTTGCAGAAGAAGGAACTCGGTTTACAAAGGGAGTCTCATTAGGATGAAATTATCTCAAAGCTATTCAATTCCTACTGCACTATCTTGCGAGAACGATAGTCGCTATAATCGTCTATAGTTTAATCCACTCTCTATACTTTGGTTAGTCTGATAGTTTGTTGCGGCTTTGCAACTCTACTTGTCGGTTACTTTAGCACAAGTTGTCTGATGTAGTATACGAGTAAGTACAGCCTTAGCCAAAAGTATAAAGCACCCTTCCAATGTTACATATTCGCCTTACGTATGTTTTAAAAACGTTTTTATCGTTTGTTATGAATATCTTTAATACAGAAAAGTAGATATAAGACAATATTCGGCTATACGATAAGTCATGAAACGTTAAGTTAACAAATTCCTCTTATTGTGAATACACCCATTCTCACCATTGGGCTTATGACGATTTGATTTTAAATATTGATTAGATCTTTTGTGCTGATAAATATGAGAAACTTTAAGGTTTTTGGGGGATGCCTAATACTTTTGGTCAAGGCAGTACATGGATTTCTCGATATCCTTTGTCACGAAAACGTCGTTCCACAAGCAACCTGAAAATCTAAAACACATTGAATACATACTCGTTTATAAATTAATATAATTTTGCATCTGGATTAATTGTTAGCAGGATCGCTGATTGTCTTCTTAGATCAAATGATTGAGTTTAGAATCTCAAAAAAATGGAACACGTTTTTCGTTTTATATTATATGTATTTCAATCCCAAATTTAGAATTCATGAAACAAAAAATTCGAAGCACATGTTTCGCAAAAGCTTATACAATGTTTAATATTTATTTTTAAAACGTGGAGAATTCAAAGTTTAATTTGATTGAAAAAATAATTGAAAGTGAATGAAATTCATAAGATCTTAATCATAATCTTTGGAGATATTGCTGAAATCTCATTTTTTATTGGCAGATCTGAAATATTCGAAACTTTGTAGGATGAAAAGAAATTTTTTGTCTGTTCTCATTCTAGCTTTTTTGCTGTTCCCGATATAATAGGAGCCTGAAGTCATTTTATTGTGAAGTCATCCCGAAAAATTTGCTAATACTCCCTCGTAGATTACTAAGTTTTCTGTGTCACAAACATGTGAGTTTCTTGTAGTAACATGGTCAATCCTCCTCTCTCACTCTCTGTCTTTTTTCCTCCCTCTGTCTCTCCTTTTCCGTCTCTTTTTTAAGTCCCTTATTCGGAGAAAAGTTTTTGCCCATTCCAACCCTCGCAAACATATTCAAATGTATTCGGCTTGCTTCTCCAAAAGCACCGGCTTACATAAGTCGTAAACATTGAACTTTATCTCCGGTTTTCTCATGATTGCGACACTGAGATACGGACGCCACACAAATTAGGACTTACCTGTTATTCATACATGAAAAAAAAAATGAATTGTAGTTTTAACTGAGATTTTCATGAAACTTTACAGTTTGGCAAATTAGTAGTGCCTTCTGGACGCGTAAACATCAATTTTTCATGAAAGTTTAAACAAAATCTGCAAGTCCCTGTGGTGGAAAATACTTACACCGTAAATGACATATCGCATGCACATCAACCGAATTTTTACAGTGTCGAACAGTAAAATGTACACACTACATTCACCCCGTTTTTACAGTGCGAAACCATAAAAAGTATACGAAATAATAAACTGAACTTATCCTCATCAGAATTATCCAAACACAACCATAAAATTGTTTAAGGAGGTTGGATCACGAAATCAAAGTAATCAGAATTTGATAAAATTTGGTGATAACATTCTTTGGCTCCAAGTATACAAACACAATTCTTTTCAAAATTTTTTACCACATGGTTATCGAATAATTGAGCGTTGAATCGAAGTTCTTATGCACGAGATGTATAACTGTATATATATATAAATTCTATGCTTATACACGTGAACTTTAGTGTTCAATTACTCGAGAACTATGTGGTAGAAAAATCTAAAAAAAATTGTATTGTCATATATATTTTTAAAGAATACATTAACCAAATTTTATTAAATTCTTATCAATTTGATATTTTTAATGTTTTTAACATGGTTTAGCATGGCAACATTGTATCGTCGCGATCCAACCTCCTTAAAACAAATAAATATATAAAAAATTCTTCAATTATAAATGCATTTTTTATCATTGTTGATCACACTTTCTTACATCCATCATTCCCGACATAAATTTCTACAGAAAAATTTTCGGGTGGGGGTTAATATGTAGAATAACCAAATTGTTGAACGGTTAATATTTTGAAATTGTAGTATTCATAACATTCGATTAACGATAAATAAGAAATTCGAAGTTTATATTTTCGATAGTATATTAAGTTGAATGCGTATTTGATGTAATATTTTTTCTTTGATCGCGCGTTTATTCGAAAATATATATTCAGACTGTCTATATTTCAAATGCAGATAATATAGATTGTCCTAATGTAAGAAGTTTATATTTTCTAAATTCGAAATGGAGAGCAATTCTTTTATTGAGAGACCAAAATATATAGTATGAATAATTCGAAAGTGAATTTTTCGAATGACTAAAAATTAGAAGTACAGAATAGCGAACGTTGTGAAGCACGAAGAATATGACAAGCAATACTTTACAGCCCAGAGGCTATCGCTATTTCGGGTGGGAGTAAGATTTTCGAATGATTAAAACTTCGAACGGCTAAAACTGCGAATTTTCAAATTGAAGAATAGTAGTATGTAGACAGATTAATTTATGCTGGAAATAAAAAAATGAGAAATTACGGAGTTCGAAGTACATTTACGTCAAAAACAAAATATAACTGTAGCTCAAATGACGAAGGCTGGAATAGCGATTTTACAAAAGTTCGACCATTACGCATTCGAGTCGTCAAATACTGAAATCGGCAATATTATGAATATTCACAATTTCAAATATATTTTAACGAAAGACAAAATATTAATGTGGTCAAAATAGCGAAACACCAGAAAGTCGAACGGTCGAAATAGCGAGAGCCTCTGGGCTGTAAAGTATTGCTTGTCATTCTTCGTGTTTCACAACGTTCGCTATTTTGTACTTCTAATTTTTAGTCATTCGAAAAATTCACTTTCGAATTATTCATACTATATATTTTGGTCTCTTGATAAAAGAATTGCTCTCCATTTCGAATTTAGAAAATATAAACTTCTTACATTAGGACAATCTATATTATCTGCATTTGAAGTATAGACAGTCTGAATATATATTTTCGAATAAATGCGCGATCAAAGAAAAAGTATTACATCAAATACACATTCAACGTATTATACTATCGAAAATATAAACTTCGAATTTCTTATTTTTCGATAATCGAATGTTATGAATACTAAAATTTCGAAATATTAGCCGTTCTACAATTTGGTTATTCTACATATTAACCCCCACCCGAAATTGTGAATATTCATAATATTGCCGATTTCAGTATTTGACGACTCGAATGCGTAATAGTCGAACTTTTATAAAATCGCTATTCCAGCCTTCGTCATTTGGGCTACTGTTATATTTTGTTTTTGACGTAAATGTACTTCGAACTCTTTAATTTCTCATTTTTTTTTATTTCCAACATAAAGGCTATAGTAGAATTAATCTGTCTACATACTACTAATTTTCAATTTAAAAATTCGCAGTTTTAGCCGTTCGAAGTTTTAATCATTCGAAAATCTTACTCCCACCCAAATTTTCCTACCTACACTGGGATTCGATCTGACCTACCTGCCTATCTACGACCTAACGCACAAGGACGCTATCTATTGCACCACTATCTACTTGATAAATATTGATAAAAAAGATGATATGTACATATCCAATCCGGAATATAATCGGTAACATCAATAAATAATCTATGAGGCAAGACTTTTGAAAGCAAGATAAATTTGAAATATAAAAAATATCGAATTTTTATATATTATAATGTATCATATCCGTAACACTTCCGAGTAGTTCAAAATTCGCCTCCCATTGTTTGAGCTTAAGCAAATACAGCAACAGTCTTCAATAAGTTTTTCACCTTGAAATTTTCTGGCTCACATGCTTAGAGAAATTACAGTGTACACTGTAAAAATTGAAAGTAACATAGCAAATTTTGCAGTACATTTTCGAATTTTTACTGGGCACACTGCAATTTCTAATTTATATCGACAGTATTTTATTTTTTTATTGGAAGTACACAATTTTGATATTTTTTAATTACAATTTTTCTTGTATTCCGCTTAATATTTTTTACAATTTTCAATATCGGTAAATAGTATTGGTTCACAGTTTATTTTCCTATACGTATTGAATATTTTACTTGGAGACACTGTAAATTGTATTCCTCGTTTTTATTTGTAATTTCTGCTATGCCATTTTTTGCTGTGAACATGGAGTTTTTTACAGTTTAGTTTAGCATTAATAATGGATGAGAAAGTAAAAAACATATTAAATCCATTATTTTGTAATGGAACACACTGTAAAACGACTAATTTACAGTTTTCAACTGTATATTTTGTTTTAGTTTCAGTAATTTTTAAATATCGACCATTCATTTTTGCAGATCATTTTTTTTTCATGTATATATCAAATTTTTATGTTCCATAATACAGCATAAATAAATTATTTTTGATAGGTTTGTTTCGTACTATTTCCAATCAATGATTTCGAACGTTTACTTCATACGCAGTAAAAATCATCGATTATAAAATAAATATTAGAGAAAACATTATTTTTTATGAATTACGTGATTTCCATTGCTTTTGATGGATAATTCTATTCATTTTGGAAATCGATTTTCCTTTTCTCCAGGAAAGAAACATTGAAAAAAAATATATAAATCGATTATATTTCATTCGTAAAAAATCTGCAAGTCTCTCAGCTTGTTTATAATGTAATTATTATACAACAAGTTTTATATTATTGCGTGGGAATTGATTTTCCTGCAATGTAAACAAAAAAAATGTATAAATATTTACGTTTCTTCGAGTTAACTGCGTTTAATGGATTCCTGAGCACTCTCGTTGCGCAATCTTTCTGAGGTTGGAAATGTGTGCTCCCCCTCGTCGTTTACATTTTTACGAGGGGTGAAAAAGCAACGGCGGCCCTACTGTCTCGTTGGACGCTCGTCCGTTGCCAATTTCATGACGTATTCAACTTCTAAACGAGAAAAACGTGTTTTCACATTTTGGATAAAATCCAATACAGATTGAAAATTCAACATGACTTTTTTCGTCCAATCTGCAAAGTAAAATCAAATTTTAACAGCTCTTAAGGTAGTGCTGTATTTTGAAAAACATTGATACAAATGTTATTTATCCTTTTTTCATGGATGTTATATTACGGGATAATATAGACTCGGCGAGCACTCGGGACAACAGACGACAGAGCTGCAAATGCGTTTTTATTCCCGAGATTCAACTGAGTCTCTTGATTATTTTTTAAGGCTATGGAAAAACGCCACTATTTCGTATCTTAATTTAATCCACTTCTAAACACGAGAAGAGAGAGTAGAAGTTCCTTTAATGCTAAATATCAAGTAACGTTGAGGATGTACCTCATGAAATTTCGTGGATAACCATTTTTTCACGAACTTTGAAAAATCGAACAGTTTAGAGTGAAAAGTTCGAGGATCAAATTCGTTCGAAGTAATTATGTATGAAAAAGAACTTTCAGTCGTGGTATCTACTTTTCTCAACTTTTTTTGCCCTTTTATCCCGGTTCCCTCACTAATCTCCCATGAGAGAATGACAGCGATATATAATGTTGAGGTTTATTCAGAAAAAAATTGAGATTTACAAAAAAAAAAAACTCCACCCTCAGATAGATCGAAGATGATCCGGTGTGGTAAAACGAAGATCGGAGGCAAAGTTTTACACCCCCATAACACCTCCCTCTTTATCTTTTTTCGTCTGAATAGACTTGCTTAGTGCTCTTCTTCGTCGTATTTTTCAATCTCATGTATGATCCTGTCATCTCGAATCTTTATTTTTCGGCATGCAGATGAGTGCACAGACTGTGCTTAATTTTCAAGAAGTTTTTTATGGCCGTATTGATCAATGCAAATTCCAAATTTATATTTCTTGACGATATGCCAGTCTTGGACAGAGGGTTGAATATATCAAAGGGTTGATCATAAATTTATCATTTCATCATTAATTTTGATTATTAATTATTTATTCTTTTGTGTTTTAGTACGATGCTCAAATTCCTGGACAATATGGGGGTGGCGGCGAATACCAAGTGCAAACTGGGTTTGGCTTTACCAACGGGGTCGTTTTAGAATTTCTAGAAGCTTATCCCGACGCAACACACAAAGATACAATGTAAAAAGCTGAAAGAATTGGTAAGACTGATAATATGATTTATTTCTCGTTTTTAATTCTCCGAAATGCTCCGAAGTCTCGCGAGAGTTCGGTGACGCGAAATTTGGTAAAACTACCTCTAAACCAGGAAGAACGGTTGGTCCGATGGATAAGGGCTCGGGCTCGAATCCCGGCTAAAACACCAATGAAAATTTGAAATTTTTTTCGTGTGTTTCGGGTACCTCCCGTGGACGGTTCTCATCGTATGGATGAGGCTGCCTTACTGTGTACTTAGCTGGCTCGTTGTATTACAGCTGCGGAGGTGCCTTCCTAAGCGCCTCTGATGACCGTGCTTGAGCGTTTTTGCATTGCTACCCGAGGGGATTAGTCCAGTACCGACTGCATCGGAAAGGTTTTTTGTAATTTCCTTTCGTCCGCAGCAAATGCGATACAATTAGGAATAAATTGGCTACAGCCACACTTATGAAGGAGGTTAAAAAGGGCGGATCCTGAGTCTTGGATGTAACAACTGTGATTACTTCTAAATCGCGTCATGAAATTTCTGAAATTCATCAAAATCAAGCGGTGGAATAAAATAACAAGAATAACGGTATTGAATATCTTCCTAGTTGTTGGACTGTTGTTCCAACGTGAAAGTGTTGTATTTTCTTGCCCTTTTCTCTGATTTCCCTGATAATGTTAATGTACGAAGCGTTACCAATAAATTCAGTGCGAAAAAGCTTCAATAAATCGGAAACGAACTAAGGAGTTCGCTTAATCAAATTAGTCTCATAAACTTTTGAAGCGACGTTAACTTTGCCGTCGATCATTTAAGAGATCAGAGGGTAATGATTAATCAAAGAAAAAGTAAACTGCATGAAGTGGATTGAAGAATATGCAAATGATAAGCAGCCGTAGCGTACAGGGAAAGGGGTGGTATTTGCAACTCTGTTGGTAATTTGAACACCTTAACGAACCCAAACAAGCACCACTATCTTTTTAAGGGGACCGTATGGTCTAGAGCACGAAAATTTCACCTATTTTCACGATTTTTTTTTTGCCATATAAAATTTAAAAATCGATGTTTTAACTTTTCGGGTTTATTACTACCTTTATTAAGTATACAAAAAAATTTTTTTTTAATTTTAAAAACAGTGTTTATTATCATATAATTGGCATTGAAGACGACCCTCTCGAAAAATCCGACCCGGACGGTGAAGATCGATCCGAGACTTCTACTCATCTGAAACACAAAATTCAAGAAGATTCTTAATCAGAAAGAGTGCAGTTATGGTCGGGACTAGAACAAATCGAAAAAATTAAAAATTGACAAAATGGCGCGCTTTTGAAAAAAAATTCGTAAAATCGGGTTTTTTTTTCACTAGTTTTTTAGTATAAACAATAAGAAATTATTTAAATAAAATTATGATTGTAGTTCCGACGATAGCCATACATGTTGTGAACAACATATCCAAATTTCAAGTGATTCGGTTGAATAGTTTTTTTGTTTTCACCTGCGCAGTGCCGAAAAAAGTCGTTTCGAGATAAATGAGTTTAAAGTTTGAGGTACAGATATTTTCAAAAATTGAGCAAATTTTGAATACTTACAGTTAATCCGCGATTCCGGCACCATATAGGATTCCTTCGGAACGTTCATAATTCAAGATTTCCTCACTCCTTTCATTTCTTCGAGCTGTCCGAGCCTCTTTGGAGTTGTCCGTGCTCCTACGGTTGGCGCTCGATACTCGCAGCTCGTCTCGGTTTTGCGCTAGTTGCTCCGCTTGTGGCCCGATTGTTATGCCCATGGTCTCCATTATTTTCAATAGGGATGCAAATCCTTCATTGAATATGCAAGCGGAAATGTGAGTGGCAATATCAATGATTTTTTTTCCGGCAAACAGATGTTTCGGCGCAAGGTGCCACACGCAAGCATTGAAACTTTCGTTATTGTTCTGCGTATTACTGCCAATACACCTTTCCAATAAAGTCTCTGCTGTCAATTCTTCATAAATTGGTTTTAATATCTCTTGTGCTTCATCGCACAGAGCAGGTGGGTGCTCGTAGGTGTCTAAAGTACCTGCAGCCTCACTTTGACGCCACTTGCACCACGATTCGGAACCTGGAGGACAGTACGAGTGTTGCGGATTTTCATCTGTTGAAATTTTGTGATAATATGCTGCCCATATTTCACTTCTCATCCCTTCAGTCGAATCTGAATTACGTCTAATTGCTAGACCGTAATAAGTTGACAGCTCTTGCAATAATTTATTCGTCAATTGTTGACGCTTCGGTGTTTTATTTATCGATTTCCGCTGTGTCTTTTTTCCCTCTTCTTTTTCTGTCAATTTCTTTGTTGCTTTCTTTATTTGTGCATGTTTTTTTTTCGCATCAACAGCACGTTTGTACAAACGTTTTTTAACATGCAAAACACATTCTTTTTTGCAAACTAAAAAATCATCCCCGTAAGGCTTTGTGTCCAATAAGGCTTTGAACGTTTTCGTGTCGCCGTCTCCGATATAGTTCGCGTATTTTACGTTGTACAACTCTTCCGATCTCTTGAACATTTCCACGATGCCGTCTACCTCCATTTTGCCAGCACTTCCCGTATGATTTGCGTCACAGTGATCTTCATGCTCTCGATACCACGCTTCATATTCAATCGTATCCTCTTGGCCTTTCCATTGAGAGCAGGCTTGACATATACTGCATTTGACGACAACATCTAAAATTTTATTACTGTATTTCCCTATTAACGAGGCAATACCGAGAAGCGATGAGAATCCACGTTTCGCCCACGATCCATCACCAGACACAGAAAGTTCATCCGCGGGACGCCCAGCTTTTACATTCAACTCGACTTCTTCTTTCAATGCTCTTTGGAAAACGATTTTCGCGACGGCTTCAGCTGCAATTTTTATATTGT
Source organism: Rhimphoctona megacephalus (assembly GCA_963989365.1). Classification (NCBI taxonomy): domain Eukaryota; kingdom Metazoa; phylum Arthropoda; class Insecta; order Hymenoptera; family Ichneumonidae; genus Rhimphoctona; species Rhimphoctona megacephalus. The sequence continues at coordinate 17,579,798 of OZ022421.1, forward strand.
CCACGATGCCGTAATATGTACTCTTACAAATTCCTTGTCCAAGATCCATGAGACCGCAGAAATTTTTCAAGCCTTCAAATCCTACTCCAAGCATTCTCAGGGCGAGAACAAGTCGACGGTTGATTTCAAATGCCTTATCAATTAACGGCGAAGACAAAATAAAAGTTTCTTTACACTCACACTTCACAGAGAGTTTGAATCCTAGACCACGTTGTCCGTTTTTGCTAAAAGTGACCGCACCGTTACAATCTTTACACTTCAACAACTGTTGCAACGTTAAAAATATCATGCTGAATTCGATGATGCAATAATTGAAAGTAGGATTAACGTTTACTTCCAATTCCTCATTGCCTTTTAATTTTTTCGCAGACGTGCTCGTAAAATCAGTAGTATTTTCGATAGTGAATCGATTGCCCTTGAAATATCTTTTGCGACCTACAGAAGATGGTCGTCTAGAAGAGTCACGGCCTTGCTTTCTATCCATATTTTCTGATATTTTATTTCAAAATTTTCGATGTTGGTTCGTCAAAACGTAACGTTGTACTGATCAAGTCAGGGGAAAGCGAAATGACCGTTTCCCTCACAAATGTTCGACAATAGGTATATTTCGGGGAAGGGAAAAGTATATATAGGTATATAGTATGTACTATATACAGGTATATATTTTCGGAGAAGGATTGGGACAGCTGCTGCGCTCCGATTAGGTTACCGGTTAGCGCTAGACCCGTTAGGAGCGCGCGGACCGCTCTCTACCTGCGTTATGGGCTGTAGAAGCTGTAATATTGAGAATTTCCGCATGAAAATTTCACAGTATATTCTTGAGATACTATACTTTCGACATATCGAAAAAAAAAAAAATCGATTTTTTCAAATTTCTAGACCATACGATCCCCTTAAAAGCTGCATATCTACGATGAATTTATGTAAGCAAAGAAATGGCCCGTGAGCGACAAGTTTGCTGTAAATTTCGATTTGTCATTTGTCGCTAACTGTGTACATCACTGTTGATATTTTTTTTTTTTATAATTTCATTTAAAACTTTCTATCGGCTGTTTTATTTTAATGACCCTGTTGTTAGTGCTAGAGGTACTTTATAAATTTATGTACGCAGAGTGTAGCAGATGATTTCCAAGAGAATTTTAACTAGGTTTGGTCATATCCATTACTTTACAACGACGGATTACTTGTAATTTAGTCGCCGTTGCTTGAAACAACGATTAATTAATAAAAACTTACTCAATTTGTTCTAACTATGCCTATTTCGTTATTTCCATCAAGGCTTGAGTAGAAAAGATAAATATGGAATGGATTTAAGTGATTAGATTATAAAATCGTAAGAGAAAAGACATTAAGTTCAAAAGCATCAACCAAACCCAGAAACAGATTTCTAAAAATATACTGTTAACGCCTTACATACGTCCAGCAGCGCCTAAAACGCGCTAAAAGAAAAACTGTTTTTAGAAGAGATAGCAATAGAAATTAATAAAAATAATTTTTACACATTGTTTACTAGTATTTAAACTCTATAAAAAAATTTATTTCATTTTTTTTTTTCAAAAATTACAATATAAAAAATCACGTTTCCCGAAGCACTATGAAAAAAAAGTTGCTCCACGGTCTGCATCATTTCTTCTTGAAATGCTGATGGATCTGCAAAACGTAAAAAAATTCTTGTAAAATAAAGTTGTAGTTATAGTCTGTCGAGCCGGATTTTTGAAATTCGAAAAATTTTGGCAATTTACGGCAGTTTAAAAAAAAGTGTGTATTTTGTGTCATAAATGTCACACTTTAATTATGTTTATAAAATTTTTTAATCACAACATCAAAAATCCGACTCGACAGACTATAGAGAAAATAATTTCGAATATTTAAAAAAAAAAGCATCAAAAAATATTAAAACTGTATGAGTTATCATGCAGACCGTGCCAGAAAAAGTAGTTTTGAGAAAAATGCATTTAAAGTTTCAAGTGCGTTTCGCTCGAGACATCTACCTGCGCGCATCAGACTCTCGTTGGGCAGTCACGTTTTCTATAATAATTTTCGATCTATGGGGAATTTGTACAATCGACTTACACAGAAATACGCCTAAAACTATGGAGAATAATCTGTAAAAAAAAAAATCGATTTTTTGAAAATTCTGGACGTATGTAAGGCCTTAAGGTTTTTGCACAGAGATCAGCTCGTTAAGCAAGCATAGGTAAAAAATCAGTGAGCTGGTTCGTATCTACATTTACGATTCCGATCTAGGTTTCCAATTGTACAGCAGCATCGCTCGGATGTGCTAAAATTTATTCTTAGAAAACAAAGATAAATTACATTAATCGGTTGAGTGGTAATGGATCATATATGTACAAAAAAAAATGTACCCGCAGTGATAATGGATCATATATGTACAAATTTGAATTACTCGCTCAAATGTCAACCGATTTGCACACAATTTGATATATAACCATTTTCGAGGTCGCTCTACACAAATGTTCTGTCAGATTTTCAAAAAAATGTAAGGATGGCGAATTAGGGGCGGGTTTAAGGGTGGCCTTTTTTACAGTTTTTGTGCCAAAACGGTCACGATATAATTTTCAAGCAAATTAGACGAACTTGCATGCGGCTCACCCCCACCTCTGATTTTCACCCCCCTGGAGGGTGATGATCGAATTGGGTTTTCACCTAATAGGGTTGGAACTCTTCGAAAATTATTTATTGTAAATCTGGAATTCTTATAAAATCTCGTTCCGAAAATCTGCGCAAATGCACCCTCTACCCTTATCTTCACACCCCCGGTGGGGTGCTATATCAAAACTGACCCTGGGAATGGATTCAGCGGCCCAAACAAACTCCTAGAAAATATATTCGTATATATTTTAGTAAAGAACTGCAGCGTACCACTTTTGGCCAAAAAACTGAAAAATTGTGTACCACTCAACCGGTTAATCTTTAGGGGGAGTTTCCCTTCGATCGGACGGCACCTATCGGTGGACAGGACGATTCCTGAAGCAGTTTGATATAAAAAAGCGCTTTATAGTGTTGAGAGGGGTAAGGAGAACCCCTTTCGACCCTATAAAGGGTTGGTTTATATCAAACTGCTTCAGGAATCGTCCTGTCCGGCGATAGGTACCGTCCGGCCGTAGGGAAACTCCCCCTATAGTTTTACTAGGTGTACTTCTTAACACATCAACGTTTATAGAATTTTAATTCGTTTATACCAGTTGTCGTGTTAGTAAAATTGTCAAAAAAATTAAATTGAGTCCCAAATTATCATCCCTTGCTTTATATACGCATCCACATATATTCTCACATTGGTATTTCTATTTATATGTGCAAAGAATTTCTGACGAAAGTTTCCGCCTCCAAAATTAGTAAAATAATTGTTGAAAAAAGTTTCGTCCAAAAAAATAAATTCCACATAAACAATCATATTTGATTGTTACAAAAATTGAAAACTACAAGAGTTTTTTATTCCCGGTTTCAAATATATTAAAAGAGATGCCAAATTTAAAAAATGTTAGAATACAAGAGAATTTACAAGTTGTCGTAGAATAACCTGCAAATGCACCTGGATAAGCTGGAGTTTTTCGTAAACAAATCCAAACTCTGAATGGAGCAACAGTTAAATCTGTTTTTGAACAGCTCTCGCTTCGTGTTTTCGCGACTACTCCTGTAACAAGATACACCCAACTCTTACTTGACTCAACACTCAATCACGATTCATAACAAGAACATGAAAGAGTACATGATTAAAGCTGAATCATCCCGTCTGTTTTCAACTCGTTAAAACAGCAGAATAATTAAAGATACATATATTTTCATAAATGTACATACATAGGTAACGTTATAACTGGATCGATTTATGCAAAAACGGGGTATTCCATTAGAACTCATTAGCGTGACATTTTCATTACGACGATTCCCTTTTATTTTTAATTAATGTAATTTAATCAATTTGATTTTTAAGGAAAAAACTTTCATCGAATATTTACCGCACTGAACAGTAATATAAATAAATTATAGAAATACAATAAAAGTAATCATAATTCTAATAAAATTCATTTTATTAATATTGAACAATCCATCAAATTTATTATCTCATTGATTTTCGTTTGATCTCTGTTTGCAGATTTTCTCGAAATATATTGGACCGGTGGACACAATTATTTTTACATCGTTGAAAAATCAAAATCCCTGTCAGATGAACAGGTTTGAGTTTCAGATTTTAAACTCCAAAATGAAACTAAAATTTTGAGGGATTTTAGAATAAAAAATGTGTGCAGTCATGAAAATAATTAGATGAATGTATCATTGGAGTAATCAGTCAGAATAGGCAATGAATTCGAAGAATTTTTGGCAATTTGTTATCCAAATGTAACACTTTTGCGAAGACTTAAAATTGCAAAAGTCGTAGTTCTGATCAGTAATTTTGAAAAAAAATCAGTATTTCTATTGTAAAAATCGAGCACGTGTTGATAAAAAAAGCACGAAGGAAAGGAGAAGGAAAAAAATGCGCTAATATAATAATTAGTATATTGCAAATATTTGTAATTAGGCCTTTATTTAATTCCTTGCGTAGCTTTAGTAATAATAATAAAATTCTTGTTATCTTTATGTATGTTTCAATTTACTAATACCTCTCCCCATTGTCGTAGCCAAGCTTAACGAAATCTTTCAAGACGACGTTGAACGATGTCGTAATCGTGCCTTGCACTCTCATTCGGGTCACTGGAACGCATTGACACAAATTTCTTAGACATTTGAAAGATGCTAGCAATGTTCAGAAAAATTTAATATTTTATAATGATTATTCATTTAAAATATATAAATTCGAAAATTCAGATTTATTGGCATCTCAAATATGGTGAATAAAATCATATTTAATTTTAATCTTAAAAGACTTTTGGAATTCACTCTACGTAAATAGTAAATAAATTCGACTCAATGAAGACTTTAACAGAATATTTCATGCAGCTAAGAATTGCCGTATCATAGTTGAAATATTAATCGTTTCAAGAAATGAGAGAACATTGAGAATATGAAAATTGGAAGAAAATTCAACTCTTTGCATATATAATAATAAATGAAATTACATTCTCTGCCAGCTGCTGAAGCTAAGATGGATGGTTCAATTAATTCCGGTCTCCTGCCAGTCAACCAAGCTGCAATTTTTTGCATCGGTGACGAAGATTCTAGTACGTAAATGGAGACCCTGAAATATATTTTTTCTCGTGCTAATAATAGAAGAAATAAGTGAACCTAAGAAATGAAAAAATTCCAAAGCTGCTTTGAATTTATATTATTTTAACATTTTTCTCCTGCCGTACTTTTTTTCGTGTCGACCTTTTGTCAATGGTAAATGACAAACACCATAACCCCTTATAACGTCATGACCAAAAAAATCCATGCCATATATCGAGAGAACTAATTGTGGCCCTGCAATTGACAAGCGTTTATTAATCGATATGAACGCTCGATCGCGTTTTAATCCTGAAATAAACAGCTCGAGGTGTTTATGTGTGCGGAATGCACGCGTCAAAGGTCACATCATTTAATTAGCAATCAAGATTCTCTTTGTTTGAGCAGTTCGAGCTTCAAGCAATTCAAAAAGCCCAGCTATATAATGCCTACTAATTCTTATTACGGACGCAAATGTACAACTCGTTACAACGACACTTGAAGAGAATTAATAATTTCTAATAATTTTATAGGCCAACAGAATAAATTATTTTTAATGAACTTTCTGAACTTTTCTTCAAACAGTCTAATTATAGCACTTGATAAACAAATAAAGTGCAAGTAAAAATTATGTTAATTTATTTAGAGTAAAAAAATACGAAAACTAACAATATTTATAAAAAAAAACAATTATTAAAAAAAATCTCTATCAACATGGAAGTTATAAAAATTATTTTTTTTCTAAATATGGAGTATCATAATCGATGGAGGGGCAAACAAAATTGAAGGTAATGCAAAACTGTACTGACAAATTCTCCGGACTTTGAGAACACCTTCAAAAAGGAGAATTTTTCTATTGTTTGAATATAATAAATTAACATTTATTCGAACGTTAACTTACAACCGTGTGGATTTGTCGAACGGAAGGTTATATCGACTGGAAAATTCCAAACAGCGAGACGTCTAACGTCGTTACTACATTTACTCATTTGTGTTAAACCCTCCTCAATACCCTGAAAAAAAAAAAAACTTTGAAGACAATTTCAATTCTTCTTTTTGAACGAAAATTCTAAAATAATTTTTACGTAAAGTATTTTAAAGATAACATTTCTTGAAAAATCAGTGGCTCATAATCGATTTCTTTGAATTTGATTACTAGAATTCAATGAAGTAAACTAATAACTGTTGAATTATTTATTGCAGTAATTAATAATTGCATTAGTAGGATGCTACGAGAATTCTACGAGGATCAAGAGATTGAAAATTAATTATTTCCTGTGTAGATTTATTTATTTATTTTTATGGACGGAAACAAGAAGATTAATTTTCTTACCGCGACGATGTTCCATTCATTTCCGAAATGATATCCGTATTTGCAGTAAGCATTATCAATTTCATAAAATTCGCCGAATTCAATCGATCCTGTTACGCAGACATAAAATTCACCGGCCACTGACATATTTACATTTTTTCATTTCTTTCATTTACCGTTTTTGTTTGTTTATTTATATTACTTTTTTCTTGTTCTCGTTGCACTCGTAGATTTTATTCACAAACTATTATAAAATACATTTTGGTTTGAATTTATAAAAATAAAAAAAAAAACAGTGAAACTGAATATTTTCATGCTGTTGATACGATTGGAACGAGCGGACATAACAACCACGCAGGTAAAAATGCCCTCGAGGGTTTCTAGTGTTTACAAAATGTTACCAGGGATACAAGGCTCCTGCATGATGGGAGTACTAACGAATGGAAACCAGATGTTCACTAGACCCTCCATGAAGATTACGACAGGTCTAATGTACCGTACTAATTGTTACTAATTTTAATAACTTTTTTAATTCAACATAAATATAGCTCTGAGCTCGGAAATTTTACTATTTAATCCTGCTCTTCCTTATAGTAACGTAAGCGCTATGTGGGGTCCAGACGACCCCAATGTTTTCAAACAGTTGCAAAACTAAAAATATTACGAGGTTAGGCCACTCTATAGAGCAAGAAAAAATAGGCATATTGTGAGAATTTTTTTTTATCAAAATAATAAAATAAATCAAAATTATGTGCACAGTTCTTTATTATACTACTCATGAATTATAGAAAACATTTTTTTCACAGTGATTAATAACAAAATGGCGACTGCACAGCATTTCTCCGTTGACACCCTTTTCCTGAAGGGTCCTCGGGCGGAAACGTTGCTCATGTAATTGTTGACTTCGAACAAAAAAATCAAAAATTTCTCGGATATATATAAGAAGAACCACAGACGTATACGTAGGATTTTTTCGATATACTGATTTTTTCTGAAATAGCCCTGTTTCTAAAAAAATATTGAACATTTTAGGAAAAATCATCAGGTAATTGTTTATAACAAAAAAATAACGCAATATAACACAAAAATTCTACGTACACGGAGAGAATTTTACACGAAAAATTACTATGTTGACCAACATCGGACAATATCGTCATGAAGAAATTTACAATGTTTTTCTATTCAAAACATAGTAAATTTTCCTCAAAACTGACGATATGGTCCGACGCTGATGTCGACATAGTCATTTTTCGTGTACTTCTGTAGACAATCTGGTTTTGAATGTACAGTTCAACAATTTTCATATCGAATGGTGGAGTTTGGTTCCAATTATGTTTCCGCCGAGGTAAAACAACGCGGTTTCGAGAAAATCGGAACATCCAGAATTCCGATAAGTTACGAGCTCCCTTGTCCATAGCTTGTGGGCCAATGACTATGGATGTTACTATTGAAACATCTATAGTCATTCAGAAGAATTTCTGATATACTAGACCTAGAAATTTTAGGTAACAAATGCCTTCACTAGTCCCTGCTGTTTTACCTTCTCCAATGCTTCTAAATTACAGCGTTTCACAGTCATCATAAAAGGCGCTTGGATCGGACCGAGAGGGGTTGCGGCAAAATTTGAAATTGGGGTATTACTAAAAGATTTTGACTGCCCATAGTATTTCGGTATATCATTTTTTAGACCCCTAGGCAGCTTTTGAGTAAAAAAAAAGTAATTATGCAGTTTGAGTACTTTTCCGAAAAACGATATTTTATCACGTGTTTCCGGAACTTCAAAACCCCATAGCTTATGGAATTAATGAAAAATGTCAGCCTCCCCCGACGGAATATCACTTACTATACTATAATGTTATAATTATAATATATAATATATAATTATATTATATAATTATAATTATAATTATAATATATATAATATAAATATAATTATAATTATAATTATATATATATATAATATATAATTATAATATATATTATATATAATAATTAATATAATATTATATAATAATATAATATTACTATAATGGAACAAACAACTTCATGGCGAAAAAAAAATTTTCCCGTCGTTTTTCGAAAAAGTACTCAAATTGCATAATTACGAAAATGGTATCAATTTTTCCAAAATTCTAGAGTGACCCTCAACGCATGAAAGAGAACGCCTCAAGACTTGAAGAAATGTGTGTATTATTGTCAAGTATTCTTCGATAAGACAGAAGAGTTTGATTATTACAAGCAAATATTACATTCATTTTTCAAATATTATATTTATTTTACAAGAAATATATTTTCTAATATTAACATGTTAGGAAAAATGATTAATTTTCAAAAAAAAACCAGATATTCAAATTTTGGCTCAAACTTTGACTGGGACGAAGGAACGGATCATTAAATTTTGTATAGTCAAATAAAACCTTGACGAATTAAAAAAAATGTATAAAATAAGTTTCATATTTAATAGGTGTGCAAGTAGAAACTCGGCTTTTTTTTGTCAAATTCAACTTTATCGAAAAGATACTTGTTACAAAGATTAATAATCGAAATAGATAGATAGACCATAGATAGTAATGGCGAATATTCGCCATTACTATCTATGGTCTTTTGCCATTTATCGGGTTTTCATCCATTAAAACTTGAAGTTCTTAGTCTTCACATTTTTTTATTGCACCTGGACGTGGATCGTCCTCAAGACTAAAATTGCCATCACGAAATCTTGCAAACCACTTTTTTACTGTTGAATGACTCACAGAATGTTCACCCAAAGTCGAATTAATCAATTCCATAGTTTGAGCAGCATTTTTTTCATTTGAAAACAGAATAGAATACAGTGGCGTAAATGTTGCTTATCGACATCCATCGGTACCTTTACAAGCCTACCAAAAAAAAAGCCTACCCGTAAGAACCTCTACCGCTCGATCTCTACTAAAGAAATGTCAACCAACAAAAAAACACTATCAAAGCCTAAAACTACCAAGATTGTTCACTACCATGGTCATACTCTACCAACGAATAATTACTAGCGTAATATAACTATATATTATACTGTATATAGATATATATACGCTAGTAATTCTTCGTTGGTAGAGTATGACCATGGTAGTGAACAAACTTAGTAGTTTTAGGCTTGGATAGTGTTTTTTTGTTGGTTGACTTTTCTTTGGTAGAGTTCGAGCGGTAGAGATTCTTATGGGTGGGCTTTTTTTTTGGTAGGATTGTAAAGGTGCCCATCCATCTCTTATAAAATTGATACACACGGAATGACAGCTTGTAAATGATTGGAACTTATGGGGACCGTATGGTCTAGAAATTTGAAAAAATCGATTTTTTTTTTTTTCGATATGTCGAAAGTATAGTATCTCAAGAATATACTGTGAAATTTTCATGCGGAAATTCTCAATATTACAGCTTCTACAGCCCATAACGCAGGTAGAGAGCGGTCCGCGACACGAAAACGTTCAAAGCCTTATTGGACACAAAGCCTTACGGGGATGATTTTTTAGTTTGCAAAAAAGAATGTGTTTTGCATGTTAAAAAACGTTTGTACAAACGTGCTGTTGATGCGAAAAAAAAACATGCACAAATAAAGAAAGCAACAAAGAAATTGACAGAAAAAGAAGAGGGAAAAAAGACACAGCGGAAATCGATAAATAAAACACCGAAGCGTCAACAATTGACGAATAAATTATTGCAAGAGCTGTCAACTTATTACGGTCTAGCAATTAGACGTAATTCAGATTCGACTGAAGGGATGAGAAGTGAAATATGGGCAGCATATTATCACAAAATTTCAACAGATGAAAATCCGCAACACTCGTACTGTCCTCCAGGTTCCGAATCGTGGTGCAAGTGGCGTCAAAGTGAGGCTGCAGGTACTTTAGACACCTACGAGCACCCACCTGCTCTGTGCGATGAAGCACAAGAGATATTAAAACCAATTTATGAAGAATTGACAGCAGAGACTTTATTGGAAAGGTGTATTGGCAGTAATACGCAGAACAATAACGAAAGTTTCAATGCTTGCGTGTGGCACCTTGCGCCGAAACATCTGTTTGCCGGAAAAAAAATCATTGATATTGCCACTCACATTTCCGCTTGCATATTCAATGAAGGATTTGCATCCCTATTGAAAATAATGGAGACCATGGGCATAACAATCGGGCCACAAGCGGAGCAACTAGCGCAAAACCGAGACGAGCTGCGAGTATCGAGCGCCAACCGTAGGAGCACGGACAACTCCAAAGAGGCTCGGACAGCTCGAAGAAATGAAAGGAGTGAGGAAATCTTGAATTATGAACGTTCCGAAGGAATCCTATATGGTGCCGGAATCGCGGATTAACTGTAAGTATTCAAAATTTGCTCAATTTTTGAAAATATCTGTACCTCAAACTTTAAACTCATTTATCTCGAAACGACTTTTTTCGGCACTGCGCAGGTGAAAACAAAAAAACTATTCAACCGAATCACTTGAAATTTGGATATGTTGTTCACAACATGTATGGCTATCGTCGGAACTACAATCATAATTTTATTTAAATAATTTCTTATTGTTTATACTAAAAAACTAGTGAAAAAAAAACCCGATTTTACGAATTTTTTTTCAAAAGCGCGCCATTTTGTCAATTTTTAATTTTTTCGATTTGTTCTAGTCCCGACCATAACTGCACTCTTTCTGATTAAGAATCTTCTTGAATTTTGTGTTTCAGATGAGTAGAAGTCTCGGATCGATCTTCACCGTCCGGGTCGGATTTTTCGAGAGGGTCATCTTCAATGCCAATTATATGATAATAAACACTGTTTTTAAAATTAAAAAAAAAATTTTTTGTATACTTAATAAAGGTAGTAATAAACCCGAAAAGTTAAAACATCGATTTTTAAATTTTTTAAGGCAAAAAAAAAATCGTGAAAATAGGTGAAATTTTCGTGCTCTAGACCATACGGTCCCCTTATGTCATAAAAAAACAGCAATGACTAAGCTACATATATCCAAAATGACGCGCGAATTGGATACGTTCAAGTATATTTTTTAATGCAACCAACTTCAAAGCCGAATTTCTACTTACACACCTGTTATTTAGAACAAAAAAATATTATTACTATAGTATATTTTTCCTAACAATTATTCTTCTACTTACTTTTGAGGGATGATAGATTCTTCCAAATTCCAGTAAAATAATTTTGTCGACTTACCAACAAGGTGCGTGTCTTCAGGAAACAAATCTTTCATTAACCCACAATAAACGGGGAATAAGAATTCAGCAAGAAAATGTATCTAATGTTTTTTTTTTTGTAAAATCTTCTTTAACCTTCCATCGCACGCGCTAGAGTTCCAAACGTCGCGAGGTATCGTCGTAATGCTTTTGAGCCTCACAGTGTTGTCATGTCAGGTGCTCAGTAGAAGATATACCAACGTTGAAAGTCAATTCGTGTGTGCGACTCTACACGCTCTAGCAGAGAAATGCCGCATTTCTTGCACTTAGTAATATTTAATTAAATATTATTTATAAATCATAAAATGAAAATTATCGTACAATTTTCTCTTTTGTTGCATTCGACTAATAATATATAGGTATAGCTATATTCCCAATCAACACACATTAGTCAAGTTGATGTCAAAATAGCATCAAATTGACGGTAAATCAGTATCAAATATATCATTTACCAATTTTTGTTGATTAATGAAAAAGCAAAAAATGCGGCGTTTCGCTCATAACGCGTGTGACGGACGGTTAATCCTCCTTCGTCAGATTTTTCTATCTCTCTCAAGAATCTTGCAGGATTTGAGGTAGAAGCTCGATTAAGATGTTCGGACGATTAGGCGTAATCCCATCAGATGAAAAATTTGTTACACAAACTTAAGCTCAGCCCGAAGGAGAACGAAAAAAAGATAAAAATACAATACTTCATGAGACAAATGGTTCAACGAGGGATGATAAATAAATTGGGTTGAAGAGCTAAATAAAACTTGAACGTTTCATCATCGTTGAACTTTATCAATCACTATAATAATAACAATAATAATGTTAATGATATTTACATAAGCGATAATAGAGCAAGCACGAAATTTTTTTCACGAATATTTATTGACAACAGTGGCGACTAAATTGTGATGAGATAGTCTAAAATGTCGAAGAAAAATGTGAAATGAAAGTAGATTATGATGATTCATAAATTTTACTGTCAAAAAGCGATGTCTTTGCCTCGTGCAATTGGGAAAGACCCAGCTCGGAAAATAATTTAAAAGACCAAGTTAAATTCGTAAACGTTTTTTTTCTTCTTTTAATTATCATAATTATAATAATTATTTTTCTATAAAACATCCTCACTCGAAACGGTTCATAATCCTGAGCATCTCGCGAAGATATTATTATCACTAAATTCATATATATATTTACATATATATATACTTGTTTTGTTTCCATGTTGCACGCTTTTTCCCCGATACGTTTTTGTTTCTTCAAAGTATTGGCAACATGGCTGCTGTTGGTTAAAGTGTCTAATAGCTACACTCTAGAGGGGAAAATTTAAATATTGTCAACTATATCGCGGTGGCGATTTTTTTAACAAGGTCTTGTGACAAATGAGCTCACGATCTCGAGATGATTTGCCATGCGATTTACGAATATCGATCTCTCGATCTCCCAAGCGCTTGACTCGTCGACAAAGTGTATTTTTTGGCTACTTCTCTCGTAACAAACAGCCCAAGGACCCGCACTTTTAGTCCTGATTTTTGTTTAATTCTTCATTTTGCTAGATTTTTTTTTTCTAATGTCCAGATGCAATTTCCTTCATTCTATTGAGAGCCGAGCCCGCCTTGAACCAACCAATTTGTTGCTCGTTCAATGTATGGTTAAGCGTGATCGTATCGACTTTGCCATCTTTGTGCTTGATCTCTGCCTTCACAGGCTGAAAAACATCGAATAATAATTCATTTAAAAAATTGTATTACAAATTAAATATGCGTTAAGAAATTCTTCCAGAATTTAATAATTATTGATATTGTGTCAATACTTTAGTTATTTTTCGTCAAGTTTGAAAAGTATAGAAGTAATTAAAAATTGATTAAAGTTTCAAGTAATTTTTCCGATTTATAATTAAGTCAATTGTAAAAATAAAATGGTAGAGGCTTCATTGGGAGACCTTCTAAAATCAAATCGAGTATCATTATGTTTAAAAATTCTTGATTCATTTTTAACATTAAAAGATACATTTTTCTCTCCAAATATGACGAAAGCAAAAATTGAAAAGGAGAAGAAAAATAGAATGCCTTAGAAAAATCAACGATCATTGATAAAAGAAAAGACTATAAGTTAATTGAAAAATGCGGCGATAGAGACGAACAATAATTGAGAAACGGATGAATTTTTCTAATACCTTGCCAGGTGCGAGGTCCTTGAGTCCAAGGAGGCTGATCTTATCGGTTGGTTGTACCTTGTCGTAGTCACTGGGATTGGCAAAAGTAAGAGGGAGCATTCCTTGTTTTTTAAGATTCGTTTCATGAATACGTGCAAAGCTTTTGACAATTATGGCACGTCCACCAAGATGACGAGGCTCGAGAGCGGCATGTTCGCGAGAAGAACCCTCACCGTAATTTTCGTCACCAACCGCACACCATCTTACTCCATTTTTCTTATAATGACGAGCCACATCCGGTACTCCGCCCCATTCACCGGTCAGCTGATTTTTAATTTTATTCACTTCGTTGTTCTCGAAGTTCACAGCACTGAGAAAAATTTATTTATTTATTTATTTTAAATGTGATTTTTAATTATTGGTATAAATTTTGAAATTGTTCATTCAAACCAAAATAATTTGCAAAAATAACAAGCTCTTGTCAACACGCTCAACCGCATTTCAAATCGTCATTTTCCAACCATAACCCATAGCAACTTTCTAGCTATTATTCAACCGATTTCGAATAGAAATATTTAAATTTCACATTTTTAATCCTCAACCTCGCGATGGGTCTGGAAGCCCCATAAAAAACAATTTATTTTTTTATGAGAGAATTTAATTACCGTTTAAGTACACGGAAAAAAGAGAACGATAATTCAAACATATAGTGCTAGAAATACGGAGGATTAATGCTAAAATAACATAGTATTTTGAGGACAGTACCGAATTTTAATACTTATTCAAACGTCCGAATAAAAAAAAGTTCTACCCGACATAGTAAAAATGCTGCGGTTCATATAGCTTTATTTGGTATTTGGCACACTGGTTTTTAGGGTGTACACATGCGTTTCTCGCAATGGGCATAGCAAAAATTCGATATACTCGAGGCACATTTTGTCATTATAGCGTTATAATGTATATAGTGACATAGCAAATTTTGTCATTGTGGCATCAGAATGTATATTTTCTGGCATAGCAAATTTTATCATTGTAGTATCAGAAATATTGTGACACAATCAAAATTCCGAACTTTATAATTTTGTTAAATATCTGCATTGGTAATTCGACTCATCCATTGAACAGGATTTGGGTTATCTATCCTACAATGCGCATAGGAAAGAATGCATTGAGATTACATGCATTAGATAATTTCATATGCAGTTGAAACGAATCATTTGTTTGGTTTGTTATAGTCCGTTGGATAGTTATTCTCCATGTAAGGAGAAAGCATTAAGTCATATATGTTTTAGGTGAAAATAAATATTCGTTACCAAATTCTTGGATAGAATCGGTTCGAATAATCGAACTCGTTTGCCTCGCGGAATTTTTATATTCGCCGCAGAGTGATACCTTATGTGAGAAAACTCTCGGCGCTCTGCGTCATGCAGCGACGAAAGCGAAAATCGAGTAACCAATACATCTCATAAGAGTTACAGTTAGGTTAGCCATCAAACAACATAAAAAATACAGAAAGGAAAAATTCCTCTGTTAGACAACAAGTTCTGCTATTATGAAACACTATACAATGCCTGAACCGAAATATGATACGCGCTTTATATTCATTCTTTCATTAAGGGACCAGTCCACTTTGAAAATTTCAAAAAGTCGATTTTTTTTACTGTTTTCGAAAGTACATATATTCAGAAATATTGTGTCAAAATTTTATGAAAATCCGAGCTCTCTAAGTATTATTTTTTTTACCTGGACGTCAGGACCTCATTTCGTCTACCTGAGCGTATAGCGCGCTCAAACGCGTTTTTCTCGAAACAACGTTTTCAAAATCTACCTCCATCGTATCTCTAAAACTAATAAACCGATTCTCTTGAAATTTAAACCACATATTGTAAACATGATTCGCAACAAGATGATCCTCGATGGCTTTAAAATTTTGATTTTTACTCTTTTTTTTGTGAAAAACTGCGAAAAAAACGCATTTTGTTTACTTTTTTAGTTTTTCATCTGCCATTTTTTTATTTTTTGATAAAACTATATATCCGAGGGTCATTTTGTAGCTGATGTCATACTGAATCTAATGGACTTTGATTTTTTTGTTTCAGATAAGCCGTTGCCGAGTTGTGATGGAGCTACCTAGCCCACCTATTTTTGAGGCGTTACGTTAAACTATATTTTTTGTACTTAAAAATGAATAAAAATGAATTAAATTTTTTTTATGTATTTCAAGACTTTATTTATCAAGCCGAACAACTTTTATATTCATATCTTTTATAAAATCTTCAAAAAAAATCGCGAAAATAGCCTTTTTTCGTGGCTCCAAAGTGGACTGGTCCCTTAAAGGTTAATTTTTACTCTGCTGGTTTTCAAAATTTCTCACTTTCAAGGTATGATTGCTCATTAGTTATAGTTCCTAAAGAGCATTGTAACTATTTTATGAAAGTACATCGAAATATTATTTTGTGCACAATATCATTTCTCGTTTATACAGAACTATTTACATCGTACTCAAAGGAAAAGTGCGAGTTGCAAAAATTACAATGCCTCATTGTGACTGTTACCTAAATTTTCATATTCTGTACAAAGTATAGAGGATATTTTAAAAGAACATTTTAAATGTTACTTGATGAATCAGATCCGTTTTCTCCGTATATGCAAACAAGTAGATAGAAGAGTAATAATAACATAATAAGACAAGTAGTATAAATAATAATAATAATAATAATAATAAGTACTAATTATAATAGTGTATTGTTCTTTCTTTTTTAATCGTTAGAATCAGAAATCATATTTGCATATATCAATAATAAATAAAAAAGCAGCAGGTCACACAAACCACTGTGCGATGAAACAGAATAGTGGATATAGAATGGTATAAAAGGTTAATTACCCGATAAACATGTTGTTGGAGATGTTATCAAGATGACCACGATATTTGAGCCAAGGACCAGCAGCGGAAATGTGATCGGTGGTACATTTGCCTTTGACCTTAATGAGAACCGTTAGATCGGTAAGATCTTTACCGTCCCATTTATCGAAAGGTGCTAAGAGTTGTAGTCTCTGAGATTTTGGATCAACGTCGACCTTGATCTTACTACCGTCCGCTGGTGGTGGATCGTAAGTTTCGACGCCGGCGTCAAAGCCACGCGTTGGCAATTCATCCCCGAAGGGATCATCCAACAAGAATTCCTTGCCATCTTTGCCCTTGAGCTTATCAGTAACTGGATTGAAGTCCAAACGACCAGCGATCGACAAAGCCGTTACAAGCTCAGGACTAGTGACGAAAGCATGAGTTGCTGGATTCGCGTCGTTACGACCCGTGAAATTTCTGTTGTAAGATGTAACGATAGTATTTTTGTCACCCTTTTTAATATCCTGCCTATCCCATTGACCGATACACGGACCGCAAGCGTTTGCCAAAACAACGCCACCAAAGTCACGGAGAGTTCCAGCCTGAGGTCATCCAGCGTTGACATCGGGAAATAATTATTTTAGTTAAAATGCGCAAAAATTCTTTATTTATTTGTTCTTCAATAAAATCATAACAATTAATCAAAAGATATCAAATTCATTTCTGAAGGATTGAGTAAAATCAAAACTGAAGCAAATGCGCAAATAATGAGCTTGAATTGGTCACATTTTCAACCAATATTTCATCTATATGCTACGCCCAAAATAGCTTTCGTTAATTATATTGAAATCAGGGTCAGAATTTTTCTTTGTCAGTCAATTAAAAAAGCATTATTCTTAATGGCTTACGATTCCATCACGCTCGATCGTTGCCCTGATCTGCTCCGATCCCGGTGTAACGTTGAAAGCCGATTTTGCCTTGAGGCCATGCTTGAGAGCCTGTTTGGCGATATTGGCGCATCTGCCCATGTCCTCATACGAGCTGTTTGTGCAGGAACCGATGAGCCCTACCTTAATTTCATTAGGCCAACCGCTCGTCTTGGCTGTTTGTCCTGTTTGAAACATTGAAGTCAGTTGATTTTAATAAGAGCTGAATTATTTTACTCGATTTTTCTTTACGTGACTTAAAAAGACTAGTACATTTCTCCGGGAGGACAAAGATACAGGCTATCTTGAGTTGAATCATCAATTATGCAAACTTCAGTTTAGAAGCGGGATCTAATTCGAGTCAAAAACTCCTAAAGCCTTTTCTGATCGCACTCTTCCCTGATATGTCATTAATTAACGGAGTTGGCAAACATATGTAGTCTTGGAACGTATATTGCCAAAATAGTTAGAGGCGCAACAAAACGTTGTCAAATAAATCTTGTAGAGAATAAAATTTCCTACAAAAAAGTCATAGACGGTCCTTCTCTATGTTTAGTAGTTTCATCCCGAGAGCGACTGGAAAAACGACTAGATTTCGAGCGCGAAAAGAAAGTCGAGCATTTTAAGAGTCTTTTTTTGAGCTCTTAGGACTAAACTATTGAAGATAGAAAAGCATCATTAATGACATTTATGTAGAAAATTTATTGGTTTAAAAGGTTGGTATTTTTCCTCCGCCTTGTATTATTTCGCAAGCATTTAACGATGACGGTACACGTGATACAAGTGCGGTGTCTGATTTAACGGGCGCATTGTGGACTATTCAATTTGGAGACTGTCTATAGATTTTCAATTATTAAATATTAAATATAATCTGTACCGAGCTTGGAAATTGGATGTGCAAGATCAGGAGTGAATGGTCCATTGACGTGAGGTTCCAAAGTCGAGAGATCAAGTTCAATAATCCGATCGTATTTAGCATTGGCATCAGCAGTCAGGAGACTGTTACGATATTGGTCAGCGGCGGATGCGATGTCGCTGCGTCCGGTTGCTTTCAGATAATCTTGCATGCGACCATTGTAGGGAAAAATGGAAGTTGTAGCACCGATTTCAGCACCCATATTGCAGATCGTGGCCATTCCAGTGCAACTGATGCTGTCGACACCAGGTCCAAAGTACTCCACGATAGCACCGGTTCCTCCTTTAACCGTCAGAATGCCAGCAACCTTGAGAATAATATCTTTCGGGCTTGTCCAGCCGCTCAATTTTCCAGTTAATTTGACACCGATGACATTGGGACATTTGAGCTCCCATGGGATGTTAGCCATTACATCAACAGCATCAGCACCACCAACACCGATGCACAATCCACCAAGACCTCCACCGTTCGGTGTATGCGAATCCGTACCGATCATCAACAGTCCCGGAAATGCGTAATTCTCAAGAATAATCTGATGAATAATACCCGATCCAGGATTCCAAAAACCAACGCCGTATTTAGCTCCGGCACTTTGTAAAAAACTATAAACCTCCTTGTTCGTGTCTTTGGCTCGTTTAAGATCTGCAGCGCCCTCGATCTGAGCTTCGATCAAATGATCGCAGTGGATCGTTGATGGTACCGCCACTTTTGGCAATCCTAATAAATTTTGACGATGAACGAGCCGTTTCATTATTAATTTGTCTATTGCGTCACTAAATTTTTAACTTTTTTCTTTTTTTTTTTTTTTTAATAAAAGAATGCATATAATTTTACCGGAGCTGATAAATTGAAGCATCGCCATCTGAGCCGTGGCATCTTGCATAGCCACACGGTCAGGTCGTAATCGAAGGTAACTTTTTCCACGTTCGATTTCTTGTTTACTGGGCTCGTCTAGATGGGAGTACAAAACTTTTTCGGATAGAGTCAAAGGTCTTCCCAGCCTACGGATAATTTCAAACATTTGTTATTTTCAAATTACAATTTATAAAAAAGATCTTCATAGTTCATTTGGATGAAACCTTTACTTCGTTGGCTTTTTTAAAGTATAGAACACGTTAAGGAGATTGTATCGTTTCTCATGTAAAAATTATTTTCCAACTTTACACAATAAAATTTTGTAAATAGAAAGCTTAAGACAGTATTAAACTTCTGGCGGAATATGCCGATGATTCATCGTCTCAAAATTGAGATATTTATTGTTGAAGTTCGCAATTTTTTGAAAGCTTCCATAAGAGCCCATGTTAAACTTGTCATTTTCAACAATGAATATCTCGATTACCAGGCGGTGAAACCTCTCCAAATTTTTCACACATAATTAAATGCTGTTCAAGAAGATTCACGCCAAATTTCAATACATTAACTTGGAATAATCAAATATAATGTATTTTTCGTATGATGTCATATAAATATCGATACAACCTCCTTAATGAAGTTTTTTGTTTCATTAAACTATTTCACATTACCTCTTTTTAACAATTTGTAAATTGTTCTCTAATTTGTCGTAAGGAAGGTATGTAGATTGGTCGAATTTCGACATAGCGACCTTGGCCGCGGCGAAGCTTAAGGGGCTCACGCTGAAACATCTTTGTTGAATATCACCAGCGAGGCTGGCGAGTTTCTGTAACAGAGTTGAATCAATTAATAATAATCTATAATGGAGCGAAAGGCGTTATCAAGAATTCATTTTTTGGCTATATATCAAATCGTGAAAATGTACATTCTTGAATAAAATCATTATGATTTTTAAATCAGTAGTAACGGACAAAGTTTGAAATCTGCATTTACTGCAATATAGGATTTATCGCATAGCTGCTTTATAAGGTTACAGTCGCGTTATCAAATACAAACAAAGATTACGCAACGCTGAAACATCGCGAGGAATATTAAAATAGAACGCGAGCTGCTCCGAAGTTAAAGGAGGAAAACACTAGCGAAAGCAAAGTTCAAATGTTCGCGCCCAACGGCGTCGTCTCACGGCGAGCCAGACGTCTGTAATTTGGTGCATGAATTTCAAGATGGCGTCTGGTACTATCGATCGTTCAGCCAAACTTCTCGAGACTCGATAGTTTTTCGTTTAGCGGTGTACAAAGTGTCATAAGTCGGTGGATCATAAATAATATATTATTAAAAATAAAAAAATAAAAATGAAGGAAAGACTCACGAGATACGAAGAACAAAAATAGACAATTGTCAATAGGGTACATTGGTTGGTGAAGAAAGAAAAAAGTTCTTCACGTCTCTTGAAGAGCATTCGAAGTACATTCAACATATGTATTCTCCCGCTATATTATGTAACCCGCCAAAATGTGATCTCACAATTTCTCATGCCAAAATCTATTTAAATGTGAATGAAACGAGTTGCAGAAAACTTTCCATTGAGCCGCAAACGATCTGAATATTCCTTCGATACTCGAGACTTCGAATAAGCGCTCGAAGTTCACTCATTGTACGATTTTTTATGAATCGGTATTCAAGACAAATGCACATCAAAAAATTGATCTTAATAAAATAAAGGCTTGAAAACATAAATATCTTCCTGTAAATTCAACGTGACGTTAAAAAATCGTGCACATATAAAAATTAACGATCGTATAATTTAGAAAGGTGTCATTCACTTTTATTTTTCTTTTAAACCGGTCGATCGAAGATCGCCATTATTGGAGGGAGGGTAGACAAATTTTGCATCCAATAATTAAGGGGAAAATAATCAGGGGTGCAGTGGTTATATACAATCAAAGTTCATCATGTTGAACGATGAACTTTTCTGACCTCAGAAATCGAGGTCGAGATTGATCTCGGTTGGCAGGTAAAAACGATCCTATAACTTTGCAACGAGCACGAGCCACGAGAGAGATAAAAAAAAGAGAGAGATATAGAAGTCATACGATTTTCACGCGCTATCTCACTGCTCCTATGCATTGGCCCTTGATACGCGAAGATCCGACGCAATCAAATTTTTATCTCCGCAATTTTTCTCCATATTAACACGTTTTTGAAGCCTACCTGAGCCCGTATTATTCGAACGCAGTACGACATTGTTGCGATATTGGTGAACTTCGATAACGTCGTAACACAGTTGTCGTAATGACAAAAAATCAAACGGCGAAGGGGAGCTCAAAATATATATTTTTTTTTAGTTTTTTCTCTCCGGCGTGGCAGTCCTTCTCAAACCGGCCACAAGAGAACTGAGCTAAACTCTCAAAGCTTATTCGATATAGTTACATATAAGATTCGTCTCCCTTCTCTGGCAATGTTAAACGGTCACGCATGCGTGCAAATTTCAATTCGATAGAAATAGAATGGAATCCTATCGTCACGACCTCTCCACAATTTTTTGGGTCTCCGCATGTATCATTTTATGATTATCCAATTGTGATAAAATACCGATTGCTGTTATGTTCCCGATTGATGGTTAACACCCAAGATAAGTTATCGACAGCTGATAAAAAGATACCGGCGCATTTACAACTCTACCAGAAACATCTCTACCAAAATTCAACTCTATCCTACAATAATGTCCCGTAACAACTCTACCAAACGTAAAAACTCTACCTGAAAAAAAAAAAATATTAGATAAAATGACTACCACATAACAACTCTACCAGGAGCATATTCTACCAGAACATTTCTGTCGATAAATAAATATACCGTGACAACTCTGCCACAAAAATAAATGATTTAAAATTTCTACCATGTAACATCTCTACCATATGGCATCTCTGCCATATGGCATCTTTACAACCCTACCAAAAAAAGCCTACTTGTAAGAATCTCTACCGCGCGATCTCTACCAAAGAAATGTCCACCAACAAAAAAAACACTATCCAAGCCTAAAACTACCAAGATTTGTTTAGCACCATGGTCATACTCTATCAACGAAGAATTACTAACGTGTATATCTATATACAGTGTAATATATAGTTATATTATACTAGTAATTCTTCGTTGGTAGAGTATGACCATGGTAGTGAATAAATCTTGGTAGTTTTAGGCTTTGATAGTGTTTTTTTGTTGGTTGACATTTCTTTGGTAGAGATCGAGCGGTAGAGATTCTTACGGGTAGACTTTTTTTTGGTAGGCTTGTAAAGGTGCCTGCCATATTGAAATTCTGCCATAATTTACATCTATACCCCAGAAATAATCTATCATAACATCTCTGCCGTAAATAAATGTCTACCGGAGATAACTCTACCACTAAAATTTATTATTTGATAACATCTCTACCATAAAACATCTCTGCCAAATGACATCTCTACCATGTTAAGGGCGGATTGTTCCAACTTCTAGGTAGCTTATCCGGCGGTTAAAAGCATTGGCTTGCAGACCTTTAACTGCCAGATAAGCTTACCTAGAAGTTGGAACAACCCGCCCTAAATGTCCACCACATTTACATCTCTACCACATGACATCTCGACCAAATGCTATGTAATAACATTTAATATGGGCACCTTTACAATCCTACCAAAAAAAAAGTCTATCCGTAAAAATCTCTACCGCTCGATCTCTATCAAAGAAATGTCAACCAACAAAGAAACACTATCCAAGCCTAAAACTACCAAGATTTGTTCACTACCATGGCCATACTCTACCAACGAAGAATTACTAGCGTAATATAAGGCACCTTTACAACCCTACCAAAAAAAAGCCTACCCGTAAGAATCTCTATCAAAGAAAAGCCAACCAACAAAAAAACACTATCCAAGCCTAAAACTACCAAGTTTGTTCACTACCATGGTCATACTCTACCAACGAATAATTATACTAGCGTATATATATCTACTATATACAGTGTAATATATAGTTATATTACGCTAGTAATTCTTCGTTGGTAGAGTATGACCGTGGTAGGTCATCTTGGTAGTTTTAGGCTTTGATAGCGTTTTTTTATTGGTTGACATTTATTTGGTAGAGATCGAGCGGTAGAGATTCTTACGGGTAGGCTTTTTTTTGGTAGGCTTGTAAAAGTGCCTAATATAACTATATATTACACTGTATATAGTTATATTACGCTAGTAATTCTTCATTGGTAGAGTATGACCATGGTAGTGAACAAATCTTGGTAGTTTTAGGCGTGGGTAATGTTTTTTTGTTAGTTGACATTTCTTTGGTAGAGATCGAGCGGTAGAGATTCTTACGGGTAGACTATTTTTTTGGTAGGCTTGTAAAGGTGCCTTAATATGTATACGTACGTAATCAACATTTGGTAGAGATGTTATGTGGTAGAGATGTAAATGTGGTGGACATTTAATATGGTAGAGATGTTATCAAATAATACATTTTTGTGGTAGAGTTGTCGTCGGTAGACATTTATTTATGGTAGAGATGTTATGATAGATTGTTTCTGCAGTAATGTAAATTATGGCAGAATTTTAATATTGTTACATGGTAGAAATTTTGGCACCTTTACAACCCTACCAAAAAAAAGCTTACCCGTAAGAATCTCTACCGCTCAACCTCTATCAAACAAAAGTCAACCAACAAAAAAACACTATCCAAGCCTAAAACTACCAAGTTTGTTCACTACCTTGGTCATACTTTACCAACGAATAATTACTAGCGTAATATAACTATATATTATACTGTATATAGATATATATACGCTAGTAATTCTTCGTTGGTAGAGTATGACCATGGTAATGAACAAACTTAGAAGTTTTAGGCTTGGATAGTGTTTTTTTGTTGGTTGACTTTTCTTTGGTAGAGTTCGAGCGGTAGAGATTCTTACGGGTAGGCTTTTTTTTGGTAGGCTTGTAAAGATGCCGAAATTTTATCAAATCATTTATTTTTGTGGTAGAGTTGTCGAGGTATATTTATTTACCGACAGAAATGTTCTGATGGAATTTGCTCCTGGTAGAGTTGTTATGTGGTAGTCATTTTGGCCATATTCCAAAACCTGCCACCAGTACTGCGAGTACGTGCTTTGGTATAGGACTCACAGCGCTGGCAGCAGGTTTTGGAATACGGCCTTTATCTAATATTAATTTTTTTTTTTCAGGTAGAGTTTTTATGTTTGGTAGAGTTGTTACGAGGTAGTATTATTTGTGATAGAGTCGTTACGAGACATTTTTTTAGGGTAGAGTTCAATTTTGGTAGAGATTTTTCTGGTAGAGTTGTAAATATTCCAAAGTACCTATTTTCTAATTTTCGGATATATTTAATTTGTCTTATTTATGAAAAATAAATAAAAAATTTTAGACTTCATTAAATTGAAGTTAAACTATGTAGTAATTCAAAGTTCTTTAACATATTTATGGAGAAAAAGAAATTGATTTTGAAAAAATGACGTCAACGAAATCGAGAAGGTATCACGAAACAAGACTCTTCACGAATAACATATACGATATAATCCGAATCGCTTCTGTTATTTTAACTTTCGAAATCTAGAATTTTTTATATTCAAAATTAAACATTTTTTAAATAATCGGCCATATGATCCTACAGATTAATCCAAATTAAAATAGCTTTATCGTTACTATATTTGATAAAGAACCCTAAAAATATCATCAGCCTCGAATTTTGTTGCACGTTATTCATGCCAACAAGTTTTCTGGGCTTATCTCGACTGGTGAAGGACACTGGTAGTCTGGACAACGAGGACGACCTCGTAAATTCGACCCAGTCTTTGTAGGATCGAGGGGAGATCGAGGGCGCGGTCGCCAACCAACGAAGATCCGGTGGCCAATAGAAATAACATCATGCGACGATTTTATCCGCAATTCCAACAGCGTTCATGAGCCATGAGAAAATATTTCAATTGAACAGAAAGGATATGCTCAAGGACATCAAGGGTTGCGAACCATTCCCTTCGAAATCCTTTCCCTCTTGAAAGACTTTGAAATTCTGACACTGTTCAAGGTTCCACGAGGGTTGCAGGAACTTGTTCTAGATTGTTTTAAAGTAATCTGAAGCTAGTGGAAGGATTAATGAACAAAATGTTCGATTATCGAGATCGCGGCGAGCCGCAAAACAACAATGAGCCAGAGGTTAACGCGCCCCTGGGGGTAAATTCAGTATGAATTGTAAGCAATCCCATCGACGCATTCCCAAGAAAAAAATCGCAATCGCACGATCGTTAAAAGGATTTTTTCAATGTTGTTACTGGAAGAAAAATAATGTTTTTCCAAATACATTTTATTTTACTTTTTGCGGGAAAGGGAGTGATTAATATATGTAAATATAACAAATGCCGTTGCACTGTGGATTTCCCGTGGATTATAACTTGACCATCTATTTATTTAAAAATATTTCAGTAACAAAAATGTACCAAGGTACAAAGTGTGTTTGCGTCTGTGTTTGGTGTATGTTTGCGCATTGAGGTTTTATCTCGAATTTCCCATACAGCAAAAAGTTATCATAAAGAGCACTAAAAGATATTTAGTTTAAGGCTTGAACATCCGAAAAAACATTCGAAATGGTAACGTAAAGATATCAAAATACTCTCTTGTGCGCCTCTTTTTGCTAACAAAAAGACGCAACAAAAATACATGAAATATATCATCAATATAATTATAACCTCTGGCAAAACGGACAGGACGCAGCAAGCGCCTTGCTGGATATCGCGCAGGCTGCCACTACATTCACGATTCGGCAATACTCGCCGGACGGCACGGCAGGACTGCATGCAGGACAGTGAATGGGGGCCTATAGAGATGTCTTGGAATAGAGATATTTAAGAATAGAGTTATTTACAAGTAGAATTTAATTAACCACAAAGTTATTCAGAAAAGAGATGTTTAAGGGGTCACATCACCTTGAGATTTTCGAAAAATCGATTTTTTTGGCTAGATTTATTTTCTATACCTTTAAGAATATTTCAAGCGTTTAAATATATCAAAATTCCAATTATTACCGAAATTTTAGCGATTTAAAGTAAACGCAGCGGAAAGTAGACCCGCATCTCAGATAGGGAGCGGACAAAGCCTTGACAAAGAGTATTGTTGAATGTACCGTTACATTAGATATTCTGAAACAGTCCCTTACAATGAGAATCACTTCGCGAAATTTTAGCAGTTAAAAGTAACTCATTTTCATTTCATTATCATTTGGTCTATGGCTCTAAAAGTTCCGATTGCATCTTATATTGCGGCAAGTATATTTAACGAGAGAAACCAGTTTAGGAGGCCGAAATTTTGGTATTTTTCGTGAATTTTTTTAACAGGAAAGGAATAATCAGAATTTGTTTAAACTTGGAGGATATTTTATTCATGTTTTGAAGTATACTTTGTGTTTTTATCAAGTCATTTCCGCCGGAAATAGTGGAGTTAGAAGCTGCTGTCCATGGACGATCGCCATCCGTGTTTTTTACTGGCGGGCATTCCTGAAGTCACAATTTTTATCTGTAATCATTACAATTTTCTTTTTTCATTGACAACATATTTTCTAAGAATATGAACCTAATTGTGATCAAAAAACTTGAAAAATGCATGTTTTTGAGGTGTTTGAACGCAATGTCATGTTTTTATACCATGTTTTTTTTACCTTTTTTGCATTAAAAAACATATTTTTAATAATAAAGTCATCTCAGAGTTAGGTTCATGTAGATTGTAATTGAATAGAGAATATTCACACACATTTTCAGAACGATTGGTCAATAACTTTTTGAGCTAGAATGCCCACCAGTTGAAAAAAAGTCGTCCATGGACAGCAGCTTCTAACTCCACTATTTCCGGCGGAAATTACTTGAAAAAATTACAAAGTGTACTTCAAAATACGAGTACAATATCCTCCAAGCTTAAACAAATTCTGATTATTCCTTCCCTATTAAAAAAAATTCACGAAAAACACCAAAATTTCGGTCTCCTAAACTGGTTTCTCCCGTTACGATGCTAACATGGTACTTTTTTCGCGTTTTTCTCGAAACTACTTTTTTTAACCTGATAGACAAAATATCTCGAGATCTACTCAACCCATTTTGATGATATTTATACCACATATTCTTTATAATATTATCTAGGATGTGGCATAGGATTTTTCTGATTGGACGTCGCATTAATTTTTCATTAATTTTTAAAACTCCAAATTTTGATAAAAATCATTTTTTTTTAACAGCTGTCATTTCTACAAAAAAATTTATCTTTTTTTCCTTATACTACACTTTAGCTATTACCTTTCTATACAAGAAAAAAAAATTATTTTCATTTGTCAGACAATGCCTGGCGGAGAAAAAAATTCCACTATGGGCAAGGATTTTCAAAACAAGGTCCTTCTAGATGACTTATATCTCCGCCATTTCTTAATTTTTTGTTGAATTTCTGGATAAATCATAGAAAAAATTGTATTGCAATAAGGGAACGTTCTTTTGTTTTATTTTCTATGATAACGGATTTATTTATTCTCATTGAAACCTTTGCTGATACATGACGTGTTTATCAATTATAACCGAATTGTATTAATTCAATAAAATACTATTTATAAAGAAAATTTGTTTGTTAGAAATATCTTCGCGAACCACGGCCACTAATTTTAATATATTTTTGATTGGATTTTCTTTTATTTGTTCATAAAACTAGTATTTGTGAAAAATAAAAATTATTTTCTATATTTAATAGTCGCGTCGAAATTTTTATTTATTTTTATAACTATTTTTTCGAGCGCCAAGCTGGTGTAACCCCTTAAGAATAGAGACGTCTCAGAATATAGATTTTCACCTTAGAGTTCTTTGAAGATAGAGAAATAAAGAAAAAAGTTGGCCAACTCCTTTTTCAAATCATAACGAAAATATTCGCCTGGTAGAACTTCACGGATTTTGGTTGATTTTGGTGGGCTCACCGTAAATTCCCGTCTGTATATCTAAACCCGCGACTAGCACACAAATGACTTTGAACTAAAACCTTAATGCGCTAAAGGCATATAAGACCCTCGTGCAGTTTTTTTCAGATGTTTTTGTTTCAAACGAGAATTACGGAGTGCGAAAGTGACATTTTCAGAAAAATTGTCGATAATTATTTAGGCAAAGGGCCGCACCTTAAAAGACCTTGATCTTGGAGTATGTCAAAGAGAGCATGATTATACATGACTCTGACCTTAAATTGGACTATACTAGCCCATACACACGCGCGCACACACGAAAATGCACACGCGCACACACATGCACGCACGCATAATTTTGTTTCCATTTATTTTTATGCATACTTAAGATTACGTAAGTGTAAATAATATATGACCAACTGTAAGTGTAGAGTCCAGGTTTGGGGTCGAGGGCGCTTCGCGTCCCCCTTTCGGTATTTAAGGAATAACGCTTCTAGGTTTGAACACTCTTAGGTTTGAATTATATATGGTTTTTGTTTTTTATATAAATCAAAACTATAAGAGTGTTCAAACCTAAGAGGGTTATTCCTAAAAAAACGGAAGGGGAAAATACTATTTAAACAATTTTTCATTAATTTCATTTTATACATGAAAAAATGTGTAACACCACAAACAACACAACGTGACACACGCGCACAATCATATCGAATCATATCAAATTATCCATATAAGTTATTTCCATTTATTAATATAAAAAAATAAAATATAACTTGCTTTTTTTGCGAGCCCGCTTTCAAAATTTGTGTGCATGCTTAAGACTACGTCCTTAACTATGTATCCATAAATCAAGGCCTTTTAAGGTGGGGCCCTTTATCCAAACAATTACCAAATTGTCTCTTTTATGCTAGCATCGCGAGGAAGGCAACCGTAGCTGAGTTTTGTTTCTCACTCGACACACGTGGTGCTTACCCGTCCAAAAATTAGAATAGTTTCCCCAATTAGGGTATCAAAAAAACAAGTGCAACCGACGTAACGCGTTCATGGGAATGTCCCGGATCGAGCCATTCTCGAAGCGTTATAAAAAAAGGTGTTCCAAAGAGACCCCAAGGGACGGAGGATTCTGCTACGTTGCAATAACATATTATAAAAAAAAATCGACGTACATAGAAAAAACAAACTCGCGTTGCAACAGAACCTGATGAGAAAAAATATATATGGGTCGAATTAAGAACGTCTTCCTTTTTCGAAGTCGGTTAATAATATAATCAAATCAAAAATAAAATAAAAATCAAAAAAATAAAATATATAATCGCATAAAAAGTGTGTGCGAAAAAATGCTGAATTTTGTGGTACAACGATTTAAAAAAAATTAATATTATCTACATACGCTTTTAGCTATGAGGTTCTAATTAGTCGCGATCTAAAGAAAAAAAAAAAAGACGTGAACCCGAATAATCCTCTAAAATGCTGTCATTTAATAAATATTAAATTAACAATTTTCAAAAACAGGTAGAATCGCGGTGCTTCCTGTAAAAGTGTCTTGTAGAGACTCGCTTGTAAATGTATATTTGTCTCGAGTCGCTACCGCGACTCCTAATTATTATTGATGTTCGAAATTTTTCCAGAGTTATAGCAACGAGCCTCATATACTTATTGTAAATTGAATAAACATACGTTAAGGTACTCCTTTCACAAACTCTATAATTTTGATTTCATTATATTAAAGATTTGATTTATTGGATCTAAGAAAAAAATCGCGAATATTCCACTTTATGCACAAAGTAATTTAGGTTCCTCGCTTAAAATTATATGTTTAAATTAACCGAGCGATTATAGTTTAGTGAATTGTAATATGATTATCCCATCAATGTATTACAACTATCTCTTCTGTAATACAATTCACCATGTTAGTTTGTCCGGGAAATCCCATGGGCTTATTTATCGATAAATAAATCAGCATGATGTAGTTTCAATGTAGGAGCCGATTAAAAATAACACATAAATAATCTTGGGTCAATATTGAACTTTGGTTGCTCCTATTAAATATTTCCCTATAAAACTGAGCTCAAATACCTCTCATCGATTAACTTTTTTGTTATTCCAAGCACAAGTGTCAACGAATAATATAGCCACAACTCTTAACGACAGAATAATACCAATACATCGTGAAATACGATTTTAAGTGTGGAATCGATGTCTGCACCTAGTTATTGGGATGGAAAAAAACAAAAAAATGTATAATCACATATCCCCTAAGAGAAACATAAGCAAGAAGGAGGGAGAGGGAGAGGGAGAGAGAGAGATAGAGAGAGAGAGAGAGAGAGAGAGAGAGAGAGAGAGAGAGAGAGAGAGAGAGAGAGAGAGAGAGAGAGAGAGAGAGAGAGAGAGAGAGAGAGAGAGAGAGAGAGAGAGAGAGAGAGAGAGAGATTGAATCTTTCTCCGTCGGGCAGCTGCTATAAGATCGCGACAAATCGGTTGCTCGTTGCACCGATCTCTTTGGCTTCTGTTCCCGATCTCCCAGGCTTTATTACACCAACGACTTTTCCTTTTTATAGTTGCTCACAATTCCTGAGGCTAAATAGAGACAGCGGCGGTCGAGGGGGCGTTCAGGCGTGTCCCAAAGCCTCCTTAACACACGTATGCAATCTTCGTTACCGATAGTTTCTCGATCGTCGTAAGATTAAGGCCTGATCGAGAAACAAACTATGCAAAATTCTTCGCCACTCTGAAAATAAAGGGCTCTAGTTCTTCCTCAATTCGGTCTCGATGATCCTGGATCATTATGTCGTGCTGGAATTACCAATTTTATTTTTATTCATCCAACGATCCAATGACCCCGCGCGGTCAACCGGGAAGGAAATACAGGGAAGTCTACCCATTCCCGTCAGCCACGTTTCTCACATAGACCTCAATTTTTGCATTACGTTTCCTTGAGAATAATGGCGGGAAAATATACCGCGGGCGAGGCGTGCCAAGTTCGAATAGCCTCGGGTTACTCCTTGAGCTCTCTCGATGTACTTTACAACGCAATCGGGATCGAACTCTTACTTTCGCTGATCCTACGTAAAGTCCCCGCGGGGTCCATTTGCAGTGGGTCGTATGGTGCTTTATGTACGCTTTACCGGTTATGCATAAACGATTTATTGCATACGTGCGAACTTTTTGTCCCCAATATCAAATAATCCATATCAATTTCTTCACTGCTGCATTTGGACCATTCTCGTCTGCAATTAATTAAAAAATGTATCTTATTTTATTTACAAAAATCACATGTATGTGGCCTCGTGGTAATATCATTTTTTTTATACTACGCGGTGATTATTAATTTTATAACGTCCGATTGACAGTGGTGGCTGATCATGCGTGAAGAACGACCGTCGTGCCAGGTCAAACGTGACCGATCAATGTTATAATATATCTCGCACCTGCGAATGAAAGAGACACGACAGTTTCCACATTTTTACACATTCAATACTTCGCAGTATGAAAAATCAAAAGTAGCGAAAAAAACGATGATTGAAGATCAGAAATGATTAACGGGAGAAACCAGTTTAGGAGGCCGAAATGTTGGTGTTTTTCGTGAATTTTTTTAACAGGGAAGGAATAATCATGATTTGTTTAAACTTGGAGGATATTTTATTCATGTTTTGAAGTATACTTTGTAATTTTTTCAAGTCATTTCCGCCGGAAATAGTGGAGTTAGAAGCTGCTGTCGATGGACGATCGCCATCCGAGTTTTTTGCTGGTGAGCATTCCTGAAGTCACAATTTTTATCTGTAATCATTACAATTTTCTTTTTTCATTAACAACATATTTCCTAAGAATATGAACCTAATTGTGATCAAAAAAGTTCAAAATTGCATGTTTTTAAGGTGTTTGAACACAGTCATGTTTTTATACCATGTTTTTTCACCTTTTTAAATTAAAAAAAATATTTTTAATAATAATATCATCCCAGAGTTAGGTTCATATAGATTGTAATTGAACAAAGAATATTCACACAAATTTTCAGAACGATTGGTCAATAACTTTTTGAGCTAGAATGCCCACCAGTTGAAAAAAAGTCGTCCATGGACAGCAGCTTCTAACTCCACTATTTCCGGCGGAAATGACTTGAAAAAATTACAAAGTGTACTTCAAAACATGAAAAAAATATCCTCCAAGTTTAAACAAATTCTGATTATTCCTTCCCTGTTAAAAAAAAATTCACGAAAAACATCGAAATTTCGGCCTCCTAAACTGGTTTCTCCCGTTAAAATAGGCCTCATCTAACCATGATTACAATTATTGTATTGATTAATTATTATTGAATTATCTTCATCATAAACATACAGATTTGGCCAAAAATATTAGGCACCCTGTAAATTTTCTATGCAGACTAAAAATCGAATATCTCGGCGAAAAACCATCGTAAACCAATTTGACAAACGGGGTTTTGAAGCGGATAAATCTAGTTTTATTTTACTTTTTTATTTTTATCTCTGCGATTTTTTTTGCACTCGGTACGTCATTTTAAAAATGCCGATTTTTCACGACGTTCTCACATCACAAAAGCACGTGCTAGACCTTGAAAAAATAGTGATCTCACCATTTAGTGATAAGATCTTTGATAAGGACACCGTTAGCTTTAGTTTCGTTTTTGAAAAATATTTTTGCGATTTTTTTTCGCAGAGTTATCGAGTTTTTTCTTTAAAAAGCGGCAGGTTTCCGAAAAGCTGGCATCGTGCGGCGTAACTTGAAAACTATGGGATTTAAAATATTTAGTACAAGGAGTAAAAAGTTGTATTTTATTATTTTGGAGTCACTCAAGTTTTTTTAGATTTTTTTTTTTCAAGATTTCTTTGTATCGCCATTTTTGGTTGATAGTCGACGATTTATCTCATTAATTTATTGACGTTACTCTGAAACAAAGATGTTTTAATGAAAATATCAAGGGGAGAAAAGATACATAATTGACTTTTCAACACATTAGCATTTTTTCAGAATTCTTATTCGAAACTTTTTTTATTCAAAAATAATATTAACGGTGATGTTTCAATATTTACATCTCTTCCACGATGACTTTTTTATTGAATTAATATTTCGTGGGACCCCCTTTAATTTTAGTTGCGGCCGTAATTAACGGGACAGACCTAGTTAGAATTTTCGAAAAATCGATTTTTTTTTTATTTCATTTTCAAAAAGTAGAATCTCTTACGAACATTTTCCGCCCAGGTAAATGTAAATCGGACCATTATTCGCCGAAATACAAGACTTTGTAGCACGTCGTGTCTGAGCCATGCAAACCGTACTCAAAACTTTAAATGCGTTTTTCTCGAAACCATGTTTTTGAAGTCGGTGATCACTGTAGCTCGAGAACGGCTTTACCGATCGGGTTGAAATTTATATCACTTCTTCTATACATGGTAGTCCTCCATATGAACGAAGGATTTTTTTTTTGGATAATTATTTTTATTTTTAATAGCAAAAAATGGAACTGATATTTTGGTCAAAAAAACACTTTTGACTTTTAACGGCCGCCATTTTGTGAAAAATGGAAATTTTTCAAAACCCTTCGTTCAACCGGAGCATTATATCATTAACTAAAAATCCCCTCCGTTTTTTTTGTTTCAGATGAGCCGTTGCAGCGTGAGCTTGATCACCGCAAACCGTGTTTTTTTTTGCAGCGTCCTCGGCAATTGACGGTCACCAGCTTATTTCGATATGTATTGCGTTGAAAAAATTGCAACATATACATTACATATGTATCTTTTAAACGGAAGAACTTTTGTTGTGAATTATTTTATCGTTTGACCAAAAAAAAATCGGAAAAAAGGCCTTTTTTTTGACGTTCCAACTAGCTCTGTCCCCTTAAGGCTAAAGCCTTAATTACGGCCGCAACCCTTTTGGGCATGGAGCACACTAATTGAAAGCACACTTCGGGGTCTATTTTCCCCCACTCCTCTTGGAACACTTTTTTGAAGTGTTCCTTTGACGTTATCACGTGTTCTCGGATCTTTCGCTTCAGAGCAGACCATAAATGTTCTATGGGGTTGAGATCCGGGGATTGAGACGGCCATTGGAGCACCTCCACCTTATTTTCTATAAACCACTTCATAATTGCAGCGAATTTGTGGCAGGGTGCATTGTCCTGTTGAAATTTGATTGATTCGGTGTTGCCATATGTACTGGGAAAAGGATTGGGATCTTCTGTTGCAAATACTTTTGGGGATAACAACACCGAATGCATCAAATCCTAATAGGTCAATGCACCCTTTCGCAAATTAGCTGCAACCATGGAGTGGTAATTAAGGCTAAAAGGGCTCCAACGAAATATTAGTTATATATAGAAAAAGTCATCGTAAATATTGAAATATCACTGTTAATATTGTTTTTGAATAAAAAAAATTTCGAATAAGAATTCTGAAAAATGCTAATGTGTTGAAAATTCAATTATGTACCTTTTCTCCTCTTGATATTTTCATTAAAACATCTTTGTTTCAGAGTAACGTCAAAAATTAATGAGATAAATCGTCGACTATCAACCAAAAATAGAGATACAAAGAAATTTTGGAAAAATAATCTAAAAATAATTAAGTGACTCCAAAATAACAAAATACAACTTTTTACTCCTTGGACTAAATATTTTAAATCTCATAGATTTCAAGTTACGCCGCACGATGCGAACTTTTCGGAAACCTGTCGCTTTTTAAAGAAAAAACTCGATAACTCTGCGAAAAAAAATCGCAAAAATATTTTTCAAAAACGAAATTAAAGCTGACGGTGCCCTTTTCAAAGATCTTATCACTAAATGGTGAGATCACTATTTTTTCAAGGTCTAGCACGTGCTTTTGTGATGTGGGAAAGTCGTGAAAAATCGAAATTTTCAAAATGACATACCTGGTGCAAAAAAAATCGCAGAAATAAAAATAAAAAAGCAAAATAAAGCTCGATTTGTCCGCTTCAAAACGCCGTTTGTTAAATTGATTTACAATGGTTTTTCGCGAAGATATTCAATTTTTAGTCTGCATAGAAAACTCACAGCGTGCCTGATACTTCTGGCCAAGCTTGTATATAAATTATTATTTTTATTATTTCGTACAGTTAAAATAAGATTCTCAAAATTGTTTATTTTACTGTTAAATATTTCTTTCAATTACTTAGTCATTATATTCTCCATTCTTCAAGAATAGAAAGAATACACAAAAATCGCTATTTAAGTTTGTAACATTCGGGACCAAAATTGAATTTCAACGACTTAATTATCTCAGAATTGGAATTTATCCTTAAATAGTGAAAATCGATAAAAACATCGTCTACTTCACTTTAAATAATCTTTGCACGTAGATGTAGCTTAAAAAATAA
The DNA here is from genome assembly GCA_963989365.1 of Rhimphoctona megacephalus. NCBI lineage: Eukaryota > Metazoa > Arthropoda > Insecta > Hymenoptera > Ichneumonidae > Rhimphoctona > Rhimphoctona megacephalus. The sequence continues at coordinate 17,615,464 of OZ022421.1, forward strand.
AAAAAAATAAAAACACGTTCCACGCCCAAAGTTGATCGCGACTAAAATCAGTGATTCACTGTGTCAAAGGAGGAATTTCGATCCGAGATTACGGACAGGTTTACCGATATGGCAAATGGGCATTCGATCAAATTCTATCCACGTATCGGCGGAACGATAGACCTATTTGTTTCTACTTTTGTCTTGACAATCTATGACATGTTAACATAAATTACTGACTCTCTAAGAAGAAGTCCCCCAACACTCTTGAGTATTTTCCACATATACGATAACAATCAAAAAGTTATGCAATAATATAAATCAAGAAAAAGACAATTCTTCTGAATCAATAATGTAAAAAAACAGACTGAAAAATTACTAGGAATTGTAATAAAAATCAATATATTAAAAGCTAATATAGCTATTGTATTTTGCACAGAAATTTTGATGTTGATTTAAATTTATTTTTCGAATGATTTAAATTAAATGATTAAAATTAAAAAAATAAAATAAAGTATTGGCCAAATGATTTAAAAATGATAAAAACTACAAACGAATGTACTCTAAAACTCTCTACTTTTGCATACGAATTGTCGATAGATTCCGAATAGGTGTTTTTCATTATTTTTAATTAGTTTAACACCAATATTAAAAATGTTCTGTATATACTAAAGACTCCGTGTTGACTTTTGATATGTTCATTTTTCACTCTTCAGAGTTTTCCCTTCAAGACTAATGTTTTTCCAAGATTTTCAACTCGATTCTTAGCTATTTTTTATTTCCATTTATTTACCCTTATCGTAAAAAAAATACTAAGTTTTTTTTTCACGGTCAGAGGTACTGGGCCTGGCTCCTTTTTGCTAATCGTGGCTTATATATTTTTCCGGAACAACGAGTTTTCAGTAACTTCGGGACGTTGGGGATTGCACTTTTTCTCGTCCCCGCTGTTAATCAGTGAGTTCGTGTCCGATTGAAACGCGACCGGGCCCATTCGATAGCTGACAAAATTTGTTGAAAATTACAATTTAGCTGTTTTGAAATCGATCAACTTGCATCTGAGACCGATAAAAATCAAGTGTTGCATTTCAAGTGAGCACGACTGTATTCTGTTTATTGTGCCCATACATTTGTTAAATTATATATCATAATTTTTGAATTTGTAAAATTATCAAGAAAATACACCTTTATTGGATGTGATCCTGCAATAAAAAAAGTAGCATTATCAGATTCTGAAGAAATTTACATGGGACCATCTTAAAAGTGTGTCCTTTCAATAATATCAAAAGATTCATCTAAATGGGTGAACCGAAGGAAAACTTCTTCGTAAAAAAACGGGTCGAATTGAAAACCTCCATCTTTTTGAAATAGGTTAAAAATACTAATTTTAGACAATCATTTTAGGGTAGTAATTAATACTAATTTTGAAATGTTATTTAAATACTTCAGACAACAGTTGTTAATCAAGCAAATTCTAAATAAATCAAAAGTGCTAATTATTAAGAAAATAGCCAATTGCTATTTAAAGAAAATTAGCTAATTATTAGTTTGAATAAAAATGAAATCATATTTTGAAAAATGTTACAGATCGAATACAACTACACTTTTGGCTCGTGCTGTTTTTTCAAAGAATCTTGGAGGAGCCCTTGCTCTCAGATTCGATGACGCAATTTCAGCTGAGTACATTCTTGTGATCGCCTTAAGCAGGTGCAAACTCGATGTCGCGTTCCTAAGCTAAAATTCCTATCCGATGCACATCAAAACGCCAAGTTGCTTCTCGTTTATTTTTTTTCTTTTTTAATTATGGAGAGGAAAATTTAGCCTGGTTTGCGATTGGCAATTAATGTCCAAAGTATTCAACAGCGTTAAATTTAATGTCAGCTTAGACAAGAGAAAAAGTTATCCCAAATATCTAGCCGAATTTTTCTTCGATCAATAACTAGTACAGCTCATAATTAATTAAGGGGGTCACATCCCATGTGACAGCTATTTTTTTTCGCTTTTTTTGGGAATTTTTTTTTGATGAACCATTAAAACACACTATCTTCGAATTTTTACCACACATTTATTAACATTTTTACAGTCCCTCAGAATTTTATCAAACAAAAATAACGAGCTGAATCAACTTTACACCGTTTGGAAGACACTCATGTGTTGGTTGACGGTTGCCATGATTCCTGAGGTTTTGCTCATCTAAAATCAAAAAATCAAACGGCATTTTAATTTATAGACCCGAGGCTATCGTTGGAACTAGAATAAAGTAAAAATATCGAAAATTGAATTTTTGGCACGGTTTTAAATGTTAAGTTCCAAGTTTCGTCGTTTTTCTTTCGACTTTTAAAACCGTGCCAAAAATTCAATTTTCGATATTTTTACTTTGCTCTAGTTCCAGCGATAGTCTGAGGTCTACAAATTAAAATGCCGCTTCATTTGTTGATTTCAGATGAGCAAAACCTCCGGAATTATGGCAGCCGTCAACCAACACATGAGTGTCTTCCGAACGGTGTAAAGTCGATTCAACTCGTTATTTTTGTTTGATAAAATTCTGAGGGACTGTAAAAATGTTAATAAATGTGTGGTAAAAATTCAAAAATATTGTGTTTTAATGGTTCATCAAAAAAAAATCCCAAAAAAGCGAAAAAAAATAGCTGTCACATGGGATTACCCCCTTAAATAACAAAAATAAATAGCGTTTATTCGGTTTCGAATTTCGATTAATCTTTTTTCTTTTAAAACTACTATCTTACGACCCCCCTTAATTCCAGGATCAGACTCGTAACAACCGAGGGCGTTAAATCTTCTCTCGATCAGTATCCTCTCGGCCGCCTGGTTGCATAATCTCTGCATCGGAGAAAGTGCATGTGCAGTCTGAGTCAAATTAAAGATCGGTCACGCAACGAATTTGGCCCTTAAAAAATTGCACACTAAGGCATCTCAACATTGCAAGAAAATTTGACCAAATTTCGAAAAGAAAATTTTAACCGAAATTACATAACGCATGAACCAATATTTGCACTCCTGAAAAAATTAAACAATGAAAAACGAGGTGAGGAAAAAAGAACCACAATAAATAATACATCAAAAAGAACGCCCAATGACATCGCTCGAATTCTTCGATTCACCAAACAGCAATAAGTTTTCTGTACCATACCGGTTTACATGGCTCGTTACGCACCGAAAAAAACGGACGGAGAAATGTCTATGAAGGTGCGGATTAAACGAAAGTTTTACGTCTCTCACGTACGAATGATTATAAAACTATACATTCTTCTTATTATTTTTATTTCCTTCATGATTGAGCTAGTCATTTTTTTAACGGCACTTTAAATGAATATCTCGTAACTCTAATAATCATACTTACATATATATATATATATTTTTTTTAATATTTTTATGAAGTATAATTTGCGAGGATCCAAGGACAAGAGCGTCAAATTAAAATCGCTTATATTACACTATTATTATTCTGTAATTTTTTCTTCACATCACATCTTTGTGAAAATTACTTTGCATAAAAATTGTTATATCATGTTGCGTGTTTGTATCGAAGAGAATATTTTTAAGATCGATTTCAATAGCAATATCGATATATATGTATATATACAATGTACACGATTTTTTCCTCGCGCAGTCGCGTGTCGCAAAATACAACCAGTGAAATCAATAAGAAAATTGTCGATATGAATGACGTGCCTCTTTCTCTCTCCTTCTTTCACTCTTTTCGTTCAGAGCCAGGAGAAAGAAATTCTTGTGTTATTTCGTCATACATCGCGAGGAAGGCGTGGAAGCCTTGGCAATGCGAGAGGATCCTTGAAACTCTCTCATCTCTCATTTATGGCTTATTGTTATGATTGTTATAGAAGGGGGAGATCCGGACAAAGTGGAACACCCGGACAAAGCGGACCCCCCCCTCCCCCCTCGAAAAAAGCGAAATTATTTCTTTCAGTAGAAAACTGGAAAATTCGATCATTTGACTCAGGACATGCGTTGAAAAAATAGTATTCATTGCAACGACTGATATTTCTAACATGAAAATTAAAATATATTTATTAATAAAAAAATGAATATCGCAACGAAAATTTGTATGAACAAACATTTATTTAGCTGCAAAACGAAGATGTGAAAATCTGACTAGCATACACTGAGAAAAAAATTTTATTGACCGAAACAAATTTCGTTTCTCTCAACCAAAATATTTAGTTCGATACGGACAACAAAATATTTTTGAGATAAGACAAAATAATTTGTGAATGCTGAAACGCGTTATCGGCTGAACCAACAAAATTTAGGTACAGCCAAACAAATTAATGTTAATGCAACAAAATATCATCCAAATAAACTAATTAATTTATTCATCCCAACGATTACCGTTTAGTTAATTTGGTAATTGTGACTCAAACAAATATTTTATTAAATCAACTAAAAAGTATGCGTAAGCAAATAAATGGTACCAGTTGTTCGAACTAAATCATTTGGCTCCGGTGATACTCGAGATTTTGCATTAACTCACCACGCTGATTCTATGATTCTATGAACAGGTCGAAATACCGCCGAAACATTGATTCTGTCTCTTTAAATGCAATTGCTATGATCATTAAAATACATAATAATATTCAATTAAATAATTTAAATTTTACAAAAACATGTAATAGTTATGCCAAGATCTGAGAGTTCAATTTCTTAGTCGATCAGCCTATAAAATTTTATTCGCTCTACTATTTCGACCGCCGATAATTTATCATAATATGCAGCTTGATTGTCAATTATTTTTATCAAGCATAGAGATGTCTTGGCATGGAGATGAGTTGGAATAGAGATGTCTCAGAATAGAGTTGTCTTTAACCATATTTAAGAATAGAGATGTCCGAGATAAGAGATATTTACGAATAGAGATATTTAACGGGACAGACCTAGTTGGAACGTCAAAAAAAAGGCCTTTTTTCCGATTTTTTTTTGGTCAAACCATAAAATAATTCACAACAAAAGTTCTTCCGTTTAAAAGATACATATGTAATGTATATGTTGCAATTTTTTCAACGCAATACATATCGAAATAAGCTGGTGACCGTCAATTGCCGAGGACGCTGCAAAAAAAAACACGGTTTGCGGTGATCAAGCTCACGCTGCAACGGCTCATCTGAAACAAAAAAAACGGAGGGGATTTTTAGTTAATGATATAATGCTCCAGTTGAACGAAGGGTTTTGAAAAATTTCCATTTTTCACAAAATGGCGGCCGTTAAAAGTCAAAAGTGTTTTTTTGACCAAAATATCAGTTCCATTTTTTGCTATTAAAAATAAAAATAATTATCCAAAAAAAAAATCCTTCGTTCATATGGAGGACTACCATGTATAGAAGAAGTGATATAAATTTCAACCCGATCGGTAAAGCCGTTCTCGAGCTACAGTGATCACCGACTTCAAAAACATGGTTTCGAGAAAAACGCACTTGAAGTCCGCTACCTGCTTACCTATGGCTCAGACACGACGTGCTACAAAGTCTTGTATTTCGGCGAATAATGGTCCGATTTACATTTACCTGGGCGGAAAATGTTCGTAAGAGATTCTACTTTTTGAAAATGAAATAAAAAAAAATCGATTTTTCGAAAATTCTAACTGGGTCTGTCCCGTTAAGCATAGAGATGTCCAGGAATAGAGATAATTAGGCATAGAGATATTTTAGAATAGAGTTATTTACGAATACAGTTTAATTAACCACAGAGCTATTCAGAATAGAGATATTTAAGAATAGAGATGTCGAGGAATAGAGATTTTCAGCATAGAGTTATTTAAGAATAGAGATATAAAGAATAGAGTTGTATCCCTGCCGTTTCAATCATTATGGGAAATGTGAAATTTTCAAATAAAAATAAAAAATAAGAATTACAAACGCATGTAAAACTGCGAAATTGTCGATAGAGAATACACTGATGCCCAAACATAAAATATCACTAAAATTTTCGCAAAATTTACGTCTTTTTTGAAAGGCTGGATCTCGTCAAAAAATGGTCGTAAAATTTTGCCGAAAAAGCATTTTGAAGATTGACTCTTCTCGTTTTCGAAACCACATTTGAGAAATTTGGAAGTTTTGAAAATAGGAGTTATTTTTCACTACAAAGTGCCAAAAACGATAACGAACATTTTTTCATCGACTTTGGAAATGTTATGGAAGGTTGGCGGACACAAAATGATTTTCAATAAATCTGTTCCGTGACGTATGTAAACCGTATCTTCAGTTTTGAATTGTTTTTGGAAGTTACAGTAGAACCATTATTGACTTTGTTATCCGTAATCAAAGTGAAGAATGTAATTTTTACTATGACCGTCTGCAATTCGAGTACCAATGGTCATACAGAGAGCTTTAGGGTAATTTCGAAAAGCTGAGAATACACTGTTTGACAATTTTTAGCGTCAATCTTTTGTCATCATCTACGTTGATGGCAAAAATGATTAATTATACAACTCAGTTATTGTCAAAGTCTATATTTTCCACATAATGTGAACAAAAACCATTTAATGATTTAATCATTTAACTTAATAAAAATTATGTAAAAAAAAAAATATTTTTACAGATTTTTGCGGGGTACGCCACTTCGCCCGATTTCTTTTTTCTTTTTTTACAAAATTACGAAAAAACGGAGTACATTTCTTGATTATGATGAAATAGAAATAGGCGTAGTTTGTTAAACTTAAAAAAAATACAATATTTCCTTAGGTGCCCCGTTTAACCCCGGTCTCCCTTATACTTTAATTTTCATGTTAGAAATATGAGTCGTTCTAATTAATATTACTTTTTTAACGCATTTCCTCAGTTAAGTGATCGAATTTTTCAATTTTCCACTGAAAAAAGAAATTTCACTTTTTTTGGGGGGGGCTTTACCCGGCCCTTTACCCGGTCCTCCCCTATATTTGTGCGCGCGCGCGCGCGCGTGTGTGTGTGTGTGTGTGTGTGTGTGTGTGTGTGTGTGTGTGTGTGTGTGTGTGTGCGCGCGCGTATGTGTATGTATATATATATGGGTCATTCCACATCAATTCGACCACTTTTGAACCCGACCCCCTTCGATTTGGCTGAAACTTCGCAATTTTCTTTTACGCCATTAAAGAAATTTTTGTGATTTTTTTCAAATTTTTTTACCGAAGACAAAAAAAGTTATGAATGTTAAAAAAAATGGCCTTTTCTTTTTCAAATAGCTATAATTTTTTCAAAAATTGACCTATCGGGACGTTTTTTTTTTTAAGTTTTATTTTCGAATGTACTTTTCTGAAAAGATACAAAAATAATTTTGGAAATCAAGTTCTATGGAAAATTTCAGTTTTTTGGAAAAAACCATGAATTTTTCAAATTCCGATACTTTTAATTTTTTTTTTTATTTTCCCAAAAAAATCTTTGATTTATTCTGGAGTTAACCCCACTAGCTGCTTAGTGGGCCGAATTTTTTTTCGATTCAAAAAAAAAATGTTATTCGTTGTCAGTTTTCAACTCCTCTGCGTTCAAAAATTTTATTTCACATCGAAATCAATCTTAGTAAATAATTTTGAGATATTCTATACCTTACACATAATCTAATTCAATGATATATGATAAGCATTTCACAGGTAAAGCGATTATCAATTATTTTTCTTGTAATGCGATTATAATAAGGCTGTAAATGACCTAAAGGACCGATTTGCCAAAACAAAATCAATCGCTGGAACTCAGTAATTACATTGTGTCATTCCAAACAAAGATGGTTGCCTTTGTGTCCGAAATTTATCGAATTCAAAGGAATACAGAGTATGTAAAATATTTAAGCGTGAAAGAGAGGTAAAATAAATTGATTTGTAAAATTGGTAATACAATAAAAATAGTTATATTACCCATGAAATGCTTATCATAAATTATTGAATTATATCATGTGTAAGGTATAAAATATCTTAAAATTATTTACTATGATTGATTTTTTAAAATTTTTAAATTAAACACTTTTAATTTTTTTTTTATTTTCCCAAAAAAATCTTTGATTTATTCCGGAGATAACCCCGCTAATTGCTCAGTGGGCCGAATTTTTTTTCTATTTTTTTTTTTATTTAAAAAAAACATTTATTCGTTGCCAATTTTCAACTCCTCTGCATTCAAAAATTTTATTTTATGTCAAGATCAATCATAGTAAATAATTTTAAGATATTTTATACCTTACACATGATATAATTCAATAATTTATGATAAGCATTTCATGGGTAATATAACTATTTTTATTGTAATATCAATTTTACAAATCAATTTATTTTACCTCTCTTTGACGCTTAAATATTTTACATACTCTGTATTCCTTTCACTTCGAAAAATTTCGGACCCAAAGGCAACCATCTTTGTCTGGAATGACACAATGTATTTAATGAGTTCCAGCGATTGATTTTGTTTTGGAAAATCGGTCCTTTAGGTCATTTACCGCCTTATTATAATCGCATTACAAGAAAAATAATTGATAATCGCTTTACCTGTGAAATGCTTATCATATATCATTGAATTAGATTATGTGTAAGGTATAGAATATCTCAAAATTATTTACTAAGATTGATTTCGATGTGAAATAAAATTTTTGAATGCAGAGGAGTTGAAAGCTGACAACGAATAAAATTTTCTTTTTTTGAATCGAAAAAAAATAGAAAAAAAATTCGGCCCACTAAGCAACTAGCGGGGTTAACTCCGGAATAAATCAAAGATTTTTTTGGGAAAATAAAAAAAAAATTAAAAGTGTCGGAATTTGAAAAACTCATGGTTTTTTCCAAAAAACTGAAATTTTCCATAGAACTTCATTTCCAAAATTATTTTTGTATTTTTTTTCAGAAAAGTACATTCGAAAACAAAACTTAAAAAAAAAACGTCCCGATAGGTCAATTTTTGAAAAAGTTATAGCTATTTGAAAAAAGAAAAAGCCATTTTATTTTAACATTCATAACTTTTTTTGCGTTCGGTAAAAAAATTTGAAAAAATTCACAAAAATTTCTTTAGTGGCGTAAAAGAAAATTGCGAAGTTTCAGCCAAATCGAAGGGGGTCAGGTTCAAAAGTGGTCGAATTGATGTGGAATGACCCATATATATATATATACATATATCTTTTTGTCGTAACATTGTCGTAACAAGTATATGTAGCCTTATTTTAAGGGGGAACAATAAATTGCATCCACCGATGGAAAGTGATCGAGATAGGAAATAAAATTGTCATCATTTTTTGTCTTTTAACTTCTTTTTATTTTTCGACCATATTTCTTTCCACATATTATTCATGCATACGAATCAACATTTGCGAGTCAACGATCTCGCGATAGGGAAAGCCATAGCCTTTAGCTTTCGTGCTATCCAGGCTGGATAATGTTATCGTTGGCCCGGGGCTTCAAATTTTCATTGAGCTCGTGAATAATAAAATTCATATACATACAAATATAAATTTTAATCATTTTGATTTCTTTTTCTACATTTTTTATGTTATCTTGATGGATTTGCTTTGAGATTGACAGTGATGGGTACGCGGTCATTGTATAGTTTGCGAAATCTCGTTTCTGATGGTGTTAGCCTACTGAAAACTCAGTGAAAATGTAGCCGACTACATAAGCTGGGTTTTCCATAGTTTTCTTTGGCCCATCGTGCAAATGCGATACAATTGTGCATTAGTATGGTGTGGCTATAGGAAACACTTTTGGAAGGTCTTACAAGCACATGGAAGCTAATGAAGTCGGAAAAATGTGGGGTTCACGTGATGGAATGGGCTCGTGAAAACCCAAAAAGGGTAAAACGCAGGAACATTAAAAAAAAAAAACAACCATTCACGTCGAGTTCAAATAAGTCGTTGCATTTTTCCAAACAAAAATCTTTGTATAATAAATCTTGACAATTATGGTAAAAAAAATAAAAACAATTCGCATAAAAACGGTTAATAATTGTCTTTTTTAAGATGTGATTCTATCTTTTTAGTAATAAAAAAGGAAAGTCAGAGCAGGCTAATTTCAAAGTAACAATTCGTATTATTTTTTAATTAATCTCGTTATTTATGCTCTAAATATGTTCTTTGAAACGTTGACGTGCTCAAACATCCGGGATTTGGTGTTTTATATATGATCACGTAACGAGCTCATTTTTTGGAACGTCGTCAAGTAATTTATTACCTTTTTTCATGGTGCTCTTCGAAGTCTCATGGAAAGATCCACTTGTCCGCATTCATGATCTTCCGTTCGTACTTTCGCGAAGCAATTTTCGAGTAATTGCCGTCAACGTGACCTTTGAATCTATATTATACCGCAGCTATAAATTACGAAAAAAAAAATATTTCGTAATTTTTCACGAAGAAAACCTGAACATTTTTATTAGGTTAGAGTTTTAAAAAATGCTGCGAGGCTGCTAATTATCCTATTTAATTCAATAATCGTTTATGCACCTGGAGTCATTAATACGAGCAATTTTTTATGGAGAATTGGAGATGGATTGACCAAGTTTGGTTTTCTCCCCCACCGGCTTATTTACAGTGGTGTCAACGATACAACTGAAATAATTGAAATTTTCGTTGATTCAGTTAATCACCGCAAATGTTTTTTGCAGTATCTTTTTTACACTACAAAGATTTTCTAGTGCCCTTGCAATTTTACGTAAGATATTTCATCAGACTATCATCATCTTTAAAAAGTAAGTCGGGAAACATATTTTAAAAATAGTGGAACACATCCCAAAAATTTTGTAAAGGAGACTGGAGCCAAGCTGGCTACTTGAAAAATTTGGTTAAGTTTTTTATCATTTTTTCTCTTATCCAGAATAATGAGCCAACCCTGTACAGCTTTGACATTAAATCCTGATTTCAAATGCAGCTCATTGCAAAACAGACATCGAGTGTCTCCACCATTATTTACGTAGATAGACTTTCCAGAAGGTTGACTTTTACTTTTGGCTTTAGATATGGCTGTTCTATCAAGTTCGTTTTTGCATTTGATTATCTCATCTCAATGGTATGATGAACTTATCAGGATCGCCAGTCCTGCTTATTTGTGTATGCTTTTCTATGGAACATTTTCCTTGATTAAGAGGGAACGCCACTATGACGAGTCAAACAATTCTATATTTTGTTTTATTGCGTTTTCTTACGGTATACATGTTCAAAATTATGTAAACATAATTTTCAAGTTAAAAAAAATGAAATATCAATATTCAAATTAACACCTTATTTTATGTCAAGAAAAAAGCAACGAAAAATTCAAACGAGTTTTCCTCGAAACAACTATTTTCGATCTTGTTCCAGGAAATGCTTCGGAGACTAATGAACCGATTTTTTTTTTTTTTCCAAATAATCGTTATTGCAGTGACTAAGGTTGTACGTAGCCGATTTTTTAAATTTCAAAATGATTAAAAAAATTTCAAACCGCCACCATTTTGTGAAATTTTTTTTTCTTAAACGGTCACGTACAACCATAGCTACATTCATATCGATATTGCAATTGTTTTATTTTTGTTTGTCAGGTAACCCGTTACCAAGATTTCCTTGGGACAATGAAGAGAAATTTTTTTTTTATCATCACATGGATGCTCATAAAATTGTTAATTTTTAATATTTTTTAATAAAAATTGGTACTGAGATAATTGAATATTTACTCAATGTAGTATTTTATATCCGATCCTTAAATAATTATTTATACCAGCGTAAAAGTATTCCCAAAAAAATGACAATTTTGTGGCCCGTCACAGTGGCGTTTCCTTCTAATGCCAACGAAGCTGTAGCGAAATTTTTTTTTCATTAACAATAAAAAAACGCAATAAATTTGTTAGGTACGAAAGATAAAAATAGACAACGTTTGTTAAAATCAATGAAAATAAAAAATTACCTCCTGCTTTGCCCCGTCTCTCCTATATGTATCTGTTTTTTGCTACAATTCATGACTCCGTTTGATCCGAATTTCTTTGAATGATTAAGAATGTGCAGAGTTTAAGACTTAGAAGGAAATGTTCCATATAAAAACGTGAAGAAACTAAAAATATTTCAATTGCATTTTTTTCTCGTATAAGTAATATAAAAAACTCCTTGAATAAATATATTCTGAACTTACGCAGTGCTGTGGCAATTAACGAGAGAAACCAGTTTAGGAGGCCGAAATTTTGGTGTTTTTCGTGAATTTTTTTAACAGGGAAGGAATAATCAGAATTTGTTTAAACTTGGAGAATATTTTATGTATATTTTGAAGTACACTTTGTAATTTTTTCAAGTCATTTCCGCTGGAAATAGTGAAGTTAGAAGCTGCTGTCCATGGACGATCGCCATCCGAGTTTTTTGCTGGTGGGCATTCCTGAAGTCACAATTTTTATCTGTAATCATTACAATTTTCTTTTTTCGTTAACAACATATTTCCTAAGAATATGAAACTAATTGGGACCAAAAAAGTTCAAAATTGCATGTTTTTGAGGTGATTGTACACAATGTCATATTTTTATACCACGTTTTTTCACCTTTTTTGCATTAAAAAAAAATATTTTTAATAATAATAACATCCCAGAGTGAGGTTCATATAGATTCTAATTGAATGAAGAATATTCACACCAATTTTCAGAACGATTGGTCAATAACTTTTTAAGCTAGAATGCCCACCAGTTGAAAAAAGTCGTTCATGGACAGTAGCTTCTAACTCCACTATTTCCGGCGGAAATGACTTGGAAAAATTACAAAGTGTACTTCAAAACATAAATAAAATATCCTCCAAGTTTAAACAAATTCTGATTATTCCTTCCCTATTCAAAAAAATTCAAGAAAAACACCAAAATTTCGGCCTCCTAAACTGGTTTCTCCCGTTAAGGCATTACATACGTCCAGAATTTTCAAAAAATCGATTTTTTTTTACAGATTATTATTCTCAATAGTTTTAGGCGTATTTCTGTGTAAGTCGATTGTACAAATTCCCCATAGATCGAAAGTTATTATAGAAAACGTGACTGCCCAACGAGAGTCTGATGGGCGCACTTGAAACTTTAAATGCATTTTTCTCAAAACTACTTTTTCTGACACGGTCTGCATGATAACTCATACAGTTTTTAATATTTTTTGATGCTTTTTTTTTAAATATTCGAAATTGTTTTCTCTATAGTCTATCGGGCCGGATTTTTGATGTTGTGATTAAAAAATTTTATAAACATAATTAAAGTGTGACATTTATGACACAAAATGCACACTTTTTTTAAACTGCCGTAAATTGCCAAAATTTTTTGAATTTCAAAAATCCGGCTCGACAGACTATAACTACAACTTTATTTTACAAGAATTTCTTTACGTTTTGCAGATCCATCAGCATTTCAAGAAGAAATTATGCAGACCGTGGAGCAACTTTTTTTTCACAGTGCTTCGGGAAACGTGATTTTTTATGTTGTAATTTAAAAAAAAAAGTGAAATAAATTTTTTTATAAAGTTTAAATACTAATAAACAATGTGTAAAAATTATTTTTATTAATTTCTGTTGCTATCTCTCCTAAAAACAGTTTTTCTTTTAGCGCGTTTTAGGCGCTGCTGGACGTATGTAAGGCGTTAAAGATCCGTAATCCCTACTCCACGGATGTTATTTTTGCCAATATTTTAATTCGTATTGATTGAAAAATGATTTGTCTCTATCGATATCATTATTTCATATATTGAATATTTGTCTGTACAGAGATTCTTTTAAAAAAGAATCTTACATTTGAGATCTTGGACATCAAAGCGACGATACATGTCTTTGTCAAAAGCATTATAATTAAAGCATTCATTTGGTATTTTTTTACATAGTGTTTCTGTATTTTAAAAGTAACGAAATTATTTTCGATATTTTTTGTATGAAGGCAGCATAATATCCGAAAAGAAATAAATCAGTGAGTTGCAGTTATATTTTATATCATTAAAACTGAAAGACCCCGATTACACTAATTATCAACTAGAACTTAATTGCCGCAAAGCATACGTTACATAAAATAAATATATCGTCACTATAATTCGCGTGGGACGTTTTTCCAATTGCCGGACCATCCAATCATATTTTTTTTTTTTTTACAATTAATTTAACGGTACAATGTTATTGAAGTCCTTGAGATGCGTTCGTTAATCGGACACGATCGTCGAATGAGAAAAGTAGATGTAGAGATTGTCTCGACGAGATTGTCCAAGCATGAATAGCGCGGTCATAAGAGCTCACGCATTTAATCGTTGCAAGCTGAAACGAAGAGTGCGCAGTACATTTTTTCATTTTTTTTTTTTTTTTTTAGGGGCGACAAATGCATTCGCACCAAACAAGCCTTATTTTCACGCAAGCATTTTTACCTCGAGAGAGCCAAGACAGATCTCTTTTTCTCGTGGCCTCTGTCTTTGACTCCCGATCGTGTTTTGCTGCTGCTGCTCTCCACCCGAGAAGGTGTTACTCACATATATGTTATACGACATTTATCGCTATGAAGGACCATAAATTTCCGTATTTGGTGACGAATCTTTTGTATGGCGATAAGTGACGATCTATACTAACTAAAATTCTTGCATTATCGAGAATTTAATCCGAAGAAGAAAAAAAATAAAAGATTTCATTCGTGTGTCTCGAAATGTGAACTTTGAATTTTTTTTTTTCTATTTCTCTACAACTCGAAGTATATATATTTCTTAATATTTAAAATAATATTCATGGCGTTTTTTAATTTTATATTGTTTATATAAAAGTTGTTATTTGTTCACTCCAATTTTCCAGAATCCTGCTTCGAGTAATTGTTGAAACGTTCAAAAATGCTTCGTAATCGAGTCAATAGTAATTTTAATGAAATAATTTCCAAAAATCATTTTACACCTATTTTTTTTTTTTTTCATTTGTGATCTTGATTCCCGTTCTCAATATTTCGTTTTTTTCACGTTACTTAAACCGGAACCAAGGCAAATTCACGATGACGCACCGTTTGACGGGCACACAAATACGTGGTCCGTCCACACACTGTCCGTTACCACTTTCTCTTTACGGCGATATTTTTTTCTTTCTTCTCTCCTGGACTCTCCCCCAAAGAGCTTCATCAATAATTTTTTTTGAGGAAGAGATAAATGGCCGGACAGCTAACGACATCAGGGAAGAAAAAATAACGTGATTGCTCGCAGAATTAACCACTTATAAGATATATCTCCCAACATCCACGAATTGAAACGACTTTTATTTTCAAGTCTCTGCGAACATTACCTTGGGCATTTCCAGTCCCTGATTTTATTTGTGCGACGTAATCGGGTCGACGAGTTATTTGCATTCTCATACATAAGACTTTTTTTTTCGCTTGTACGTATTTTTGACATTCGTTTAGTTCAGGATCATACCTTAATCTTCGTATTAATCCTGTAATTAAGAACAATTTGTTTTATTTTCATTAGGCCCACACGCTCGTATATTTTTCTTGGGAATAATTTTTTCATCCTCAGATCCTTTCCTCGATTGCTACGTTAACGAAACCCACGAGGTTTGATCCTGTCGATAGTGGAGAATCTGGACGTGTTTTACCAGATTGCCCCGAGCTATTTTATGCCAGAGTGATCGACGCACGGATTTCCTCGATTCGCTATTTTAAATTTATATATATATATATATTTGTGCATCTACGGTCCATACTCTGCATTATAATCAACGTTTCATAATCATAAACAAATCATCATCGTCACTGCTACACTAAATTAGACGAGATACTAATAAACCCTCAGAATCATGTCAATCAAATGAACGAATAAACGAAGCAGAACTTTTACTACTATGAAACCTCAAGAATCCTGTTAGAGATCCTGTTACGCATACCGAAAGAAATACTTCGATTCTTGATTGAAAAATAATTCGTAAATATAGATTAATCAATTTTGATTCATACACAAAATATTTTACATGTGACTGATTTTTTTTAAATTGCATCACAAAAAAATTCTAAACATAAATTCTTCTGAATCGATTGCAGAACTAGTAATACAGTAATTAGTGTTAAACATTTCTTAAAGTACAGTCGAATTTTCCACAATTTTCATTTCAGAACCACTTGAGGCAAAATTACTTGGACCCGTGACCCCAAGATGTATTATAAATATAAATTAATAAAAATTTGTACAGAATACAAATTATGATTTCAATTTTTATTTGATACGTACATTTAACCTTAGTTCACAGCTTTTTTTTCTGCCTACTTGTACATACTGGGCCTGTTAGACCTGGTTAATTTACAAATGTTATGGTTTCTGCAGAACTGGGTCTATTACACTCTAAAAACAAGTGTGTAAAAACAACACACATTAAGTGTGTTCCGTACTTAACGCCATAAGCAAACTATAGATTCTTTGTCGCCATTTTCTACTAGTTTTAAAGTGTGTTGAAAATCTACAGTTTGCTTATGGCGTTAAGTACAGAACACACAAGTGCGTTGTTTTCGACAACACACTTGTTTTTACAGTGTAGATATTTTTTTCTATCTAATGTATTACTAATTTTTCGCTGAGTAGAAAATCGCGAGTTTTGAATTTGTTTGGCGTTTTTTGAATACATGAGTGTACTCGTGGGGTCAATAATATATAAATTGCGTTTCGGAGCAGCATAAAAAAGTTCGCTGATATTAACAAGGTCCTCTTGATTTTCTTTAGAGCAAATTTTTTCATTAGGCTGTTCTTCGAAAATTGTTGTCAAATCAAATGAAAAGAAATCAAATTATTTATCAGGGCTCTCATCCTGGATGATGCAAACGATAACTATTACGAAACGTCGGCAATAGGCAAGACTCTATACGGCATCCATCCGGAAATCATAAACTTTTATATTTGTATCAAAGATTGCTAATTCAAAATGAATGTATGAAAATCATAGAGCAATAATTTTTATTATTTTTTCGTGATTTTTAATGGCCAAGACCGGTAAACTCTTTGAGCAATTTTATTCTTGTATGTGACGCAAGTGAGTAACACCTGTGTGGTATGCGATGAGACTTCTGTGTATACTGGTCCGGTCTATCTCTTATGTATATAGTCGGTGCAGACGAGCTTCAATACTTAAGTCTCTATGTTACGAGCGCAAGAAACAAGAACTGACTTTATAGCCAGCGGGGTATGACCTTACGCGCTTTTCTTTCACGTGATGATTCATCGGAGCCAGTGGGTCTTCCAATATCACGTCAAATGCATCGATACAATCGTGATTAGTTAATTCAAAAACATACAGAGATTTACGAAACTTGAATAAATATTTTGGATGGTCTGACTATCACGTATATTTCTACTTTTACATTCCAACGAATGAATCGATGTATACAAATAAGTAAATAAAAAGTGCGAAACTTTTTCCATAAATCCTGGTGCATAAGCATTCCAATTTTAAATATTTTGGCAATGTTTAATTGTTTTTTTTTTTATTTTGTGCACCTAAAAGTCTCGTTGAGTACATAATAAAGGTGCAAAATCGAAAAATGTACCGCGAATAAAGATTATAATTTTATTGGTAAATGCATAAAGTTGGATACTCGATAATTTGCGAAATATGTTTGCTTTGACATTTCAGTAAAATAAATCTATTTACCATTTAAGTAGAAAAATATTACGAATCTTTTGGAAAACACACAAACATCGATATACTCGATATTTTGCCAAGAGATAATTATTTTTTATACATCCTATATATACTGTAATATATTATATAAATCATAAAAGTTCTCCAACTCAAAAATTTGTGTTCCATCATTCATTATCTTTTATTCCATTCGAATTTAGTTCCGAGTAAATAAAAATATATTTACAGATCAATTGGGCAGAAAAAATACTTTCTCCGCGTGAGTTCCCCTTTATTTATTTATCTCTGTATTGCCTATACGTCCATTGGATCGAACAAAGGCTAATTAAGTCAGTTTGCTGGCGAAGAGATTGTGGAAACAATATCTAAGAAAAATGTAGTACGATTTCGACACGATTGTAACGTTCGTTCTTAATGATTAATTATAACGTATTTTAGCGTGTCTGATCCGTGCGGTTTTATCCACTTGAACTATTCCCTTTCATATGCATCGATACAATCGACATAGTACGATCGATACAGCGTGCTCACGGAACTCCGTACGCAATTAAGTATCAGTAATTAATGGAAAATATTTTGGTACGTCTGATCACAGTGGTTTTATCCACTCATAAAAGTCTAGCGTCGAACTCCGCGTCGGTATCTGACACGCCTCGCCAATTATTTCGCCCCCTCGATCCACCATTTTTCTTTGTCATCAATATCGTTACCTAAGAAATTAAAAGATCGGAACAAATCAATAATTAACCGATCAATAAGTCCATCGGAGTCTATCACGTTTTTTACCAAATATAGACGATTATTTCAGCCATTATAAATTTACTATAGTTTTTATAGCGCCGATAAAACATTCGATCTTTGATTACTTTGTGATAAGAAACATCTTCTAAAGTGTCTATCGCATCATCGTTCATCTAGTCCGTTGACGAGACTCATCACGTTTCAATTATCAACGTTTTTATATATGTATACATTCATTTTATGTATATATCTATATATCTCTTGCCAAGTGCAAGATTCTACTCTGGCGACGATGCATCTTTGAAGCTTTACAGTAAATATGTACTTTTCAACGAATAGAATAATTTATTTTCTTTGCTACATTATGGTATACAAGATAATTCCTTGGACATGGAATACCGACGAGAAAAGAGATTCCACTAGTTAGTCTTTGGCTATCATGGCGCGTAGATGATTAGTCGTTCATATAATTATCAATTTCACCCTTTTGCTCATCATTGTTGCACAAAAAAAAAATTAATTAAAATGAAATAAGTTTTCTTCAAATCCTCCTCTCCCATAATTTTGTTTTACAAATAAATAAAAAATGATCAATGTTTTTATGTGAAAGCGACACGTGCCACAAGTCGTCAGGAGGTAAAATTACATCGCGGATTCACCTTCGAAAAAAATCATCAATCACAATTCTGCTCTCCTACCAAGTACACGTTTATTTATATTTTTGTTTCATTTTTTTTCGCTACGTTTGATAATTGGTTTACAAGTCAAGGACGAGACTTTGATGCCAGATTGTCCCGTTCTTATTGTAGAAAAAAAGTGAATTCGTGAGCACTTTCGTAGTGGCGTCTGGAACCCAACGAAGAATATCTATATATGTAAATACATACGTATCTGTAGTGTGGAAAGTGAATACACACTTAGTGGATCCATTGTGAATCGGCGGATGAGGTTTAAAAGTTCGTACAGTCTGTGGATCAAGGTCGATACGAGTCTTGGCCATTTATATATACATATATATCCATCACATACGATTAAATGAGTTCACCTCGCGAGAGTGTCTACACTGAAAAATGTTGAGAGATACGAGTCACCCTCTCAAAGTGTCATTCGTAAGAGAAGCTAAGAAAAATACGCCAGAACAAAGCACTTTTCTGATATTATTTTTGATACTCCATTTAATCGAGAAAATCGATTGATTCTTTGAAAAATTCATCATAGGTTTATTACCAAATATAGGTCGAAAAAATTAGTGTCTAGTAAGTACAACGAGGGACACACGTGTGAATTTAATTCAAGGAATTTCGATCCATTGATACTTTGTACGATTTCGCGTATCTATTAAGGGTAGGCTATACTCAATTTTTATTTCTTCTTTGTTATTGAAGATTAGTAATAGGAAAATTCAATGAGTCGTGCGATTGAACCGTAAATTTTAAAAATAGTTGAAATCTGTAAACTTATTTCTCGCAACGTTTCAAAATGTATAGATAATAAAAAAATCCGTAAAAAATTATTATACAAAAGCTTTCAGCTCATTACGATTCAAATCGATCAAGGACTACTGTTTCCATTCTTAAGGGCGGGGTAACGTTAATTCGTGCAAAAAAAGGCACATTTTTGTGATTTTTTTTTGACGACACAGTTAAAATCTATTTATTAAAACCAATGGTACATTAAAGTATAACATTCGAAGAATATTGTGTAAAATTTTCGTGAAGAAATATTAAAAAATACGGCAATGGCAGCAATTATTCGGAAGCGTCTCGGAAAACAGTAGAATTGCGGTGCCCCTCATAACTCGGTGCTGGATCATCTGAAATCAAAAAATCAAAGTTCTTTCGTTAGGTAATCGCTTTCCCCAGGTAACGCTGGGAGGGTTTTTCGAAATTTCAATTGTTCACTTTTTGGGAACACTTTGAAGTGAAAATCGCGATTTTTGCGAAAAAAATCGGCTAATTTTTTATTGTAAAATAAAAAATATTAACAAATTTGAAAAAAAAACTCTCCAGCGTTTCCTCGTAAATTATGTACAGAAATAGTGTTCAAAATTTCAAAAGGATCGGTGCAGTAGTTTTGAAGTTATGAGGAGCACCGACTTTGAAAACGTGAGTTGTGGGAAAAACGCGGCAGGTGTTTTCTGATGCGCTGAGTCATGCATGAGGCGCGGTTGCTTAAACCGCTGCATCTTCGTTAGCTTTGCTCCGATTCATCTCAAATTTTCACACAATATTCTTGAAAGGTTCTCCATTCAGAGAATCAAATAAAAAAATGCAAAAAAAAAATTTTTAAAACGTTACCCTGCCCTTAATGAAATGATCTATCTTATTTTATGAAGCTTTCCAGTAACTTTCTACATAATGTGTTCGAAGTAAACAAATAAATTTAAGAATATGTGTATATTATGTATCTATATA
The DNA here is from genome assembly GCA_963989365.1 of Rhimphoctona megacephalus. NCBI lineage: Eukaryota > Metazoa > Arthropoda > Insecta > Hymenoptera > Ichneumonidae > Rhimphoctona > Rhimphoctona megacephalus. The sequence goes on from OZ022421.1 coordinate 17,636,119, forward strand.
AATATAGGTGCGTCTTTGTAACGGTTACATAAATGTAGCATAGATCACGATGTATCGCGTCATGGCGGAGGGTGGAGGGGAAACTTTATGGGAACTTGTTTTTTTTTTGTTGTTGATCGAAATGAGGCATACAAGAGTGGAGATCAGACAAGACGTCGAGTCGAAACCCTGCGAGGTCCCCGCGGGGCTCGGTCGTTTCTGCTCTCGGGTGAAACGCCCGCGTAACTCAAGCGCGGGAAATGTTGTTTGATTCGGGCCTCAAGAGAGGATCAAAAGGAGAGTCCCCCTCTTTGTAGGGAGGACAAACGTATTTCAATCTGCTCCCCCACCCTTTTGAAATTGGACGCTCGAGCTTGTTGATCCTCGAGATCGTTTCTCAAGTACGTAAGAATTCCTGTCTGTGTATGTGTGTATGCGTGTATTTGTGTGTGAGAATATACGGGAGGAACTGTTTGGCGTTCACCGTTTCATCCGGGGGCCCCCCAAGATCGACGCAATCACACCCGGGGGTTTACTAGGTGAGCACGCGACTGAACGTTCGGTCCAGTACGAATCGTGCACTCCAACTCGAAGGAGAGTCTCATCATAACGAAAAAGGAATTAAAAAAAATCTCATCCACACCCTAAAAGTATATTTTTTTGGAAAAAGTACTGTCGTTAATTTAATCGTATTTTTATGCTTATTAGTCATCGTCCAGATGAGTAAGCTCAATGAAAAATAAATTGAACCATTTTCACAGCCCCCGGAATATCGATCTGCCATTCTCAAAGTGGGATTTCCATTTTTTATTAATTAAGGTTGAATTGAAGTGGTCTAGGTGAATCGACTTTAAGGGTGAACAAAATAACGGGAAAAGAGTGCAAAGGAGGTGGGGGGTGAAAAAAGTGGAGCATGGAACGCCGGCTCTCTCTTCTACCCCTATTGGGGCTACTCGCCCTCGGATACGCTGCTCGTAAGTCTTCAACTATCTTCTTCACTTTTGTTTCATAATATGATATAAGATAAAACAAATTTTCATGGCTCTAAGATCACGGTAATTGCTGCGCTCGATCGTGTCACGATTTCACGGTGACGTCCGACGAGATCTTCGCGCGTCCTTTAAGGTCACATTGCGAAATCGAAAAAGTGGAGCACCCCGATCGGCTCAAGGACACTTCCATTTGTAGATTATTCGATCGGTAATTCCATTCAAAGTTAACCTCAATTCCCACCTTTAATGATGACACTTGAAATATTTGGTCAATCGGATTCAATATAAAAAAAATTCAAATCTATAAATATTTACTAACGATTTATTGTCGATTTTTTTTTCTGTCAACAATGTATTATTACGAAATACATCGTTGACGGGCGCTCCACACCCCGATACGCAATGTGAGAAAAAGAATCGTTTTTTTTGCTTCCCGAACAACGTGGAAACGATGTCGCTGGAATCCGGTGAACTTTCCTGGTATTTGCAATATTTCTTGACTCGGAGGAATTGAGACGAGGATTTTCTAATAGTCGGGAAAGGGTATAACACGATTTCCACGCCTAGGCCGACTCGCAAAGATTGAATCGTTCGTCTCCTGACAAAAAAATTATGTGCACTTGCTTAAAATTTATTGAATGGTCACTCATTATTTATTGATTACGGATAAATTATTAATTGTTTCGTTTGAACGGACATTCGTCGTATGAATTAATATTTGTTTCAATCGAACCGATCCGAATAAAATATTTTCATCATTTGAAATATTCATTTGACGTAACGATAATTTGACAACGGTAACTAAATATTAATACTTTTCATATACCGGACAATATTTTCTGCTCAAAATGATCTGGATTAATAATTTTATTTTTGGATAAAAATTTGCTTTGCTGCTATTTTTGTTTTCGGAAAACAAAATTTTTTCGAAAATAACACGATTGTCGTCGATTTTTTTCTACGATATAGTATCACTGTTTTATCGTATTCCGAGTAATTATCTTCATTAATGAACGAGCTGACTAGATGTAAATATGCAAAACGATTATTACAGAAGTATTTGCATATATATTTTTCAACGTAAAAATATATATAAACCGATATTCGCAGAATGCAAGATGACGTAAATAAAAACTCGAAACGTGCCATTTGTAACTGCAAGAATTATGAAAATGAATAAATGAAAAAACAATACGCGGACGGTGTAACAAAAAAAAAACTTTTTTTTTGCAGAATGCCCGAAGCATCGAACTTCATCAGGTCGAGAAATTTTGTGTTACACTTCGACGTATGACGTCACAACTCTCGAAGACTCGATATGCAGCTGTACAACCCTCGTACATCAGGGTCACGATCTTAAGGATCTGTCCATTTCTGGTAAGACCTTACAAAAATGACAAATATTTAATACATGATTGAAAAAATATTAACAATATCATATGGCTTGGAATATATTCCATTTTGAGAATAAGGAATACAAAAGATTTTGGTATTTTCTAAACAAAGGCTGTATTGTTTGTGATTTAATATTCTTTTCAATCTAATTTCATTAAATAAATTCGTCATATAAAAAAAATGAAATGAAAATTCGAACATAATTTTTTCGAAATGATTATACGTCAAAGAAAAAAAAAAAATCGGTGACACAACTTTATACCGATATGCGTGGTACGAGTATCATGTTTTACGTAGAACGAACGTCCTTGCACTTGCAACAGGATATCGAATCCTACAAATCTATACTCAGTGAGTAATCGCCAATCTTGAGTATGTCTGAGAAAAATAAATTTATACAAGCTCGTATTAACCCATCTGCGATAATAAACTTCGCGTTAATTATTCATGCCAATTCTTTCGAAGTATGAACGTTCGGTTTTTTCTCATCTTCGATTCTTCACCGAACACTAAAACTTTTCGTAATTAAAAAACGATCGCTAAAATTTATATCTATCACTATTAAAGAAATGAATTATGCTTTATGTTTCATCGCGGACAACTCTTGCGTGAATTTCCATATGTTTTATGGTATTTGCACGTGTCACGCAAAAAAAGAGTTTTGCTCGAAAGATTTCAGAGACCCGGGTGCTCGCTCGACGATGAAAAAACAACGTACCTACAATACTCTCCCTTTTCTTTTAATGCATCTTCCTAAATAATAATTGAATTCGTTTTTTTTTCGTTTTTTTTTACTTACCAACGTAACGCACGGTTCGCTGGGTCGAATCTTTCAGCCACCTACCCAATTCGTATAACGTTAACTTCGCAAGAAATATAAAAAAAAAAAAACTGGCAAAAAACGTAATCTTGTTTGTATCACACGTGAAAGTTTTCCCTGCTCAAGAACGAAATTATTTCGTATATGCGTGTTTCGTATACTCCTCGTTTTGTGCATTTTCGCAACTTTCTACATTTACATATTTTTTCTTAATAACTAAATAATTTGATTTTAGGGTACACGAATCAAAGTACAAATACAATAATATAGCACATTTTTTCAAGATTATAGCGAATTTTATTATCATCAAATTCAGTTTAGTTAATTGATCGGTTCAAATCTGTAAATGGTATAATAGATAATTTTAGCTAATTAACGGGAGAAACCAGTTTAGGAGGCTGACATTTTGGTGTTTTTCGTGAATTTTTTTAGCAGGGAAGGGATAATCAGAATTTGTTTAAACTTGGAGAATATTTTATTCATATTTTGAAGTACACTTTGTAATTTTTTCAAGTCATTTCCGCCGGAAATAGTGGAGTTAGTAGCTGCTGTCCATGGATGATCGCTATCCGAGTTTTTTGCTGGTGGGCATTCCTGAAGTCACAATTTTTATCTGTAATCATTACAATTTTCTTTTTTCGTGGACAACATATTTTCTAAGAATATGAATCTAATTGTGATAAAAAAAGTTGAAAATTGCATATTTTTGAGGTGTTTGAACACAATGGCATGATTCTATACCATGTTTTTTCACCTTTTTTGCATTAAAAAAAATATTTTTCATAATAATATCATCCCAGAGTTAGGTTCATATAGATTGCAATTGAATAAAGAATATTCACACAAATTTTCAGAACGATTGGTCAATAACTTTTTGAGCTAGAATGCCCACCAGTTAAAAAAAAGTCGTCCATGGACAGCAGCTTCTAACTCCACTATTTCCGGCGGAAATGACTTGAAAAAATTACAAAGTGTACTTCAAAATATGAATAAAATATCCTCCAAGTTTAAACAAATTCTGATTATTCCTTCCCTGTTAAAAAAAATTCACGAAAAACACCAAAATTTCGGCCTCCTAAATTGGTTTCTCCCGTTAATAGTTTCATTGACCTCAGACATTGTAGTGAATTTTGCTCAAGCTTGCAATTCTTAGAAAAATATCATTTTTTTGAATACATACGCTACTTCTTTTTTACTAATTAACAAGTCTTCTTGTCAAAGCAGGCATCTTTTCGAGAACTTCTAGGAAATTATTCTTATAACATAAGTGACTTGATGACCTCGAACTTCATTAATTTAATAGAACCTCTTTCCAGAAAAGTAGTCAAAACGCTTGACTTTCTCTCAATTATTACAATGGAATTTGATCCTTACCTGCGACCTTACCTTTCATAATAATATTTTCACAATTAGCACGAGTCGTTGAAGTAAATATTAATCAAAACGCATAAAAACACATCAAACAAAATATTCATAACAAATATTACTTTTTTTTCATTTAAACGAAAAAAAATTAACAATGAAACCAAACAATTCAAAAGCGGTGAATTAAAAATAAGAACTAACGTAGTTATCTCATAAATTGAGTGCTAATCCGTAACTCTTCATTTTTCGATTATTATTAGAAATAAGATCGTAGCAAAAAACTGGATAGTTCGGGAGGATTAAAAGCTCGTCTCTGCCAAAGCAATTTTATAATGTTAAGAAAAAATGGCCGAGACGAGAGTTTCGATACGTGTGAGATTGCACAATTGTAATGAATTTCTTTACAAAGGAACTTTCGGCACGTACACGCCCGACAAAACGCCTCGCAATAGCAGACACACACATATAAATTTACAGGGAGCAGTGGAAGTGCGCGGAGAGCAAACTTGCGAAACTTTTGTGAAATGGGTTCACGACAGGCCCGGGGGGGCCTCTTAAAGGCTTGTGCCGTGTGACGTACTTTATTATTATCGAACACCGAGCACGAGTGTTTTATATTCTATTGAAATTATTGTAGTACATTGCGAATCGTGACGTACGATACTTTGTCAAAGTCCCTATCGTGACTACACTTTGATAGATCGGTGATTAAATCGGGTGGTCCTCGTTTGTAGAATTACAAATAAAATGTACAACGATAATTAACAAACAGACATTACGTCTGTGCGATAAGAGTCTATGTTAAACAATCATATGACATTTTTTTTAGCCTATTCGCTTATCAATTTTTCTTTGAGATAATATTTTTTCCTTGAGCATTAATTTTTTTAGAGCTAATTAATTCTTCGTTTCATTAAATTATTCATTAACTTTTATTACCCCATTTATGATTTAGATATGATTTAAACAGCTTGTTTATTTTTACTCCATTTTTCCTTGTCTTATTTCTCTTCATCTCTTTACGAGAGTGAAAGTCATATTTATTTGCGGGTACTTACACGGAGGTGACATGGAATCGAGCGAAAGAGTTTATCTTCCAAATGTAGAATCCGGATACTGCACGTGGGTAGGATTCGCGACATTTTATTTTATACATCCGTGAAATTTCTAAGACAACTTCATGACTCCCACAATGTTCTCTCTCTCTCTCTCCCTCTTTCTCTCCTTGCCTTCGTCATTGGCACATATGTTATTGTAATAAATATTTATTATAGTTTGAAAAAATATTTTTACTCTCCCAAAAATAGCTGTTATTTTCATTGCATCTACGTGGAACGACAACCTCATTATCTTTTCGTACCATCTTCACCATAACCATACCAAAAATTGTACCAGAATTCCAAGCCAGTAGAAACTTAATTAATCGAAAATTAAAAGGATTTAATGCCGAGCCTTAACACCGAGAAGTCTCGTTGAACTTTTGACAAACGTACACATTGCCATGACATTTGACACGATGAAGATCCGCCCAAGCTACTAGTCTAATCTAGCGAGTGGCGTCACCTGCAAATCTTAGACGTGAAGTGGTTTGTCAAGTTTTTTTTTTTTCGCAGTGAGCCTATCTTAGACATTCACGCACTATTACAGTCGCGAACTCGATATTGCTTTGCCAAGTGTAGCTTTGGAGCATCGCAGAATACACCAAGATTACCTTGAGCTACGACAGTTTATCGACGAGCTTGGAAAATAGCATCGAGTTTCAGAAGCTAGTAGATAAGTCGCGTATTAGTCAGACGTCAACGCTATAAGGATAGTTAGTCGTAAAATTAAAAATGCTTCGAAACCATCAACTATTTTCTATAAGAATCGATATTTTTTTAATTTTTATCCTCTAAACGTTTACGATCCATTTATTAACAACTAATATCGTTAAATGGATTTATATTGATTAAAATCACTACAGCTATTAAATTAAATTTTCCGAGTTTACTTTAATTCGATTCATCAAATATATCGTTGAATCTAGTTGGATTACTTATTTTTTTATAATACTGACGAGTAGATAACATCCGTATTAGTCGGGCATACATTCAAATTTCACCACCAGCTCATCCTGAGTCGCTAAAAGCATTAATCCAAGGAAAAAATATATTTTCAAGGTATTGAGGAGTTCCAGAAGTCCTTGAAGGATTTAAATCCTGCCCTTCAATTCTTGCTCTCAATTAACGATAATGAGGGATCGCTGAAGACATCGGCTCAAGTTCGATTGGAAGCCGCAGCTCGGATTGTTCGAACTTTAAACGAGGTAATTTATTGATATCGATTTAAGTACATATCTATAAATATAAGATCTAAAGAAGAGATTGCTCCTGTGAAAATACAGATAAACATAGAGTTGAAAAAAAAAATAGTCCACTACACCAATAAAACGACTAATTGATAATGAAAATAACGAGATTGTGTCTAGTCGAACAAACGACTCTCGATTTTTACCTGAAGAAGAATGGCGCGGTTCTGTGGAAGAGCGTGCGAACGAAAGTATATCGTACGTAAGAGAGGAGGAGAATCTCGATGCACAATCGTGGTCAACGCTCGCCACTCACGCTCACTTACACTTACTTCAGCGAGGAGATTGCTCTGTTCTGCTTTTTTTTTATCATTCCTGTATACTCTACGGAGCTCTTTGAACGGATACGCAGCCTCTCCCTTGTGAATTGCACTTGCACTTCCTTATTTTCCCAATGTGCATCAATCTCAGTCTTCGCAATCCGGAAAAGTTTTAATTGTTACCCAATTAAATCATTTGTTTAGTGTATAAAAACATAAAAATCTATGCCTTGAGTATTTTCTTTATTGCTAATTGAGTAATAATTTTACTTCAAGTGATTTGTTGTTTTATTGATTGTATCTTCGTTCGGAAGGTCGATGGCATCGAACTTAATGTCACAGCTGGCACCAAGGAACGCCTCGTTCATTTTGTACAAGGTTTGAAAACCGAGCTAGTTAGAAAATCTAAGGACAAACGAATTGTGATGGTCTTACCTACAAAACCACAGGATCTCGCAAAACAGTTTGACCTCAAAGCCCTATCGAAGTAAGGACAAAATTATTAATAGTCTAATTATGTTTAATTACAGTGTAAGAATATTTTTTATCCACCATGCAATTAATTAATTTTGGAATATTTTTTAATCAAATTTTTAGGTATGTCGATCTCTTCACGATACCAACGCATTACTTAGTGGAAGATGACGAGGCATTTCGAACCTTTCATCCATCAAGATTGATGGGTCTCTTTGATATGCTCAACACCGATAGTCTAGTTGATCTCGTGACCGGCCTCGGCGTTGGAAAACGAAAACTCCTCGTTTCCATTCCGGCTAGCATTTACAAATTTACGCTGGTGAACGGCGCGGAAAATGCACCAAGATCTCCTACTAAATCGAAACAACCGGTACAGATTAGTCGATCTGAAATGTGCAAGGCTATGGAGCAGGGTGAATGGATCGTAGAAAGAGACGAAGATCTCACGGCACCTTACGCCTTCAAGGACGACACTTGGATCGCTTTCGAGGACAAGATTTCTGCAGGAATCAAGGTCTGCATTATTTTACCCTCATATAGATTTTTGTATAATCACTTGATTTTAAAACAATTTATCATTAATCAATTTTGTGTTATAGGGAAAATATGTTTTACTCCGAGACCTTGCTGGTCTGGGAATTTATAACATCGAGAAAGATTCAAAATCGAAATGTGGGATATCTCTTACGGAAGAAGTTTATCATTCCTTCACGGATAATAAAAGAAAAACACGTGAAGCAGTATTGACTTCGCTTCACGATGACATTCAAGTGAGCTTTATTGTCGTATTTTTATCAATTCATTAAGCCGCAGTTTGTATCATACAACATTTTTTATTTATGCCAAAGCAAAAACCGAATCCGTATGGAAGTCACGTTAAATCCTCGGAGTTCAGGATTGTTCGTGTGGTCGATACAGACGGACATGTCCACGCGAATCGCGAGACTATGGACACAGAATTTTCATGTCCGAGACAGGGATACTTTGTTCATCCAAAAAGTTGCAATAGGTAAATTAGTTGAAGAATTAGTTTGTATTTTAGAGGCAAAAACTTATGATTCTCAATTTCAGGTTCTATCGTTGCGTGAAATTTAATCAAGGAATTGAGGACTATAGTGTATTTGAGTTCGATTGCCCAGCTGGTTTAGCGTTCGATGAACGAACTGAAGTCTGCGTGTGGCCAGGATCGATTACGGAGGGCTCCGCGTGTCCGGGAAGTAGTGAAATTGCACCATCAAAAGGACCTAAGTTCACGTGTCCTGAACATCCCGGATATTATACCGATCCGGAGAACTGCCGATTTTTCTACGCCTGTTATGATCTTGGTAACGATAATTGCAGGATTTTTTGAAATTATAATTTTTCGATTTGCAGTTATTGATTCTACAGAAAGCGTATGTTATTATAGGCGAAGACGGATTAACCTCCTATGAGTTCCGTTGTCCATATGGATTGGTATTTGACGAGGAAAAATTAATTTGCGAGTGGCCTTATCTCGTGCCCAGTTGCGGGGGCGGTACTTATCATCGTAAGGATTATGATAACGCACACGGTTCACATGACTCCGGACATGGCGGGCATGAAGGAAAAGGCTATGATGAAAGCAGCCATGGTGGACACGGAGGATCATCGGGAGCGGACTACGATGAAAGCAGCCATAGTGGACACGGAGGATCTGCGAGGGGAGGCTATGATGAAAGCGGTCATGGTGGACGCGGAGGATCTTCGAAAGGAGGCTATGATGAAAGCGGCCATGGTGGAAACGGAGGATCATCGGGAGGGGACTACGATAAAAGCAGCCATGGTGGACACGGAGGATCTTCGGGGGGAGGCTATGATGAAAGTGGTCATGGAGGATCTTCGGAAGGAGGCTATGATGAAAGCGGCCATGGTGGAAACGGAGGATCATCGGGAGGGGACTACGATGAAAACAGCCATGGTGGACACGGAGGATCTTCGGGGGGAGGCTATGATGAAAGTGGTCATGGAGGATCTTCGGAAGGAAGTTATGATGAAAGCGGCCATGGTGGAAACGGAGGATCATCGGGAGGGGACTACGATGAAAGCGGCCATGGTGGACACGGAGGATCCTCAGAAGGAGGCTACGATGAAAGCGGTCATGGTGGACACGGTGGATCTTCGGAAGGGAGCTATGATGAAAACGGCCATGGCGGACACGGAGGATCTTCGGAAGGAGGCAACGACAAAAGCGGCCATGGTGGACACGGAGGATCTTCAGGAGGAGGCCACGACGGAAGCGGACGTGGTGAACACGACTCTGGCCATGGAAGTTATGATGGACATACGACCATTCACTCAAAAGACGGTGGATCAACAGAAGGCGGTCATGAAGATCGGCGCACAACAATTCATTTTGGGCACGGTGGTCATGATGTGCATGGTGGATCAACTGGAGGTGGATACGACTATGGACGTACCACTGTGCATTCTGGACACGGTGGTCATGATGTGCATGGTGGATCAACTGGAGGTGGATACGACTATGGACGTACCACTGTGCATTCTGGACACGGTGGTCATGATGTGCATGGTGGATCAACTGGAGGTGGATACGACTATGGACATACCACTATTCATTCTGGACACGGTGGTCATGATGGACATGGTGGATCAACTGGAGGTGGATACAATTATGGGCATACCACTCTTCATTCTGGACATGATGATAGTGGGTATACCACGGTATATTCTGGACATGATGGAAGTGGACACACTACAATTCATTCCGGACATGGTGGGAATGAACATACTACAATTCATCCTGGATATGGTGAGAATGAACACACTACAGTTCACTCTGGAAACGATGGAAGTGGACACTCTACAATTCATTCAGGACATGATGGAAGTGATCATACCACAGTACATTCAGAAGGACATGATGGAAGCGGCCATACAACAATTCACTCGGGCCACGGCGAAGTTAGTCATACGAAAGTTCATTCTGGATATGGAGACAGTGAACATACAACTTACGCAGGACATGACGCTAGTGGACACTCAACAGTTCACTCAGGACATGACGGCAACGAGCATTCAACAGTACACTCTGGATATGAAGGTGGCTACACGCATAGTGGATCATCAGACGCAGGGTACACGGGTCATACGACTCAATCTGGATACGATGGAAACGCTCATACAATTGTGCACTCGGGACATGGAGGAAATGGACATTCAACTATTCATCCAGGATTCGGGGGAAGTGACGCTCACGGAGCATCATCGACTGGTGGACATACCGTTCAAACAGGGCATGGAGAAGGATATACAACAATTAATTTGGGACACGGGGGAATTGGACACTCAACTTTGCATCCAGAATTCGGAGGTAGCGATGTACACGGTGGATCACCGACTGGTGGATATAACGGACACACGACTCCATCAGGACATGCAGGAACTGGACATACAATTGTACATCCAGGAATTGATGTTCACGGAGGATCATCTGATAATGGTCATGTAAATGTACACACGACCGGTCACTCAGGAATTAATGGTAATACTGCGCATGGTGGGTCGTCAGATGGAGGATATACAATATTATCCGGAGAAGGATATGATGGATCCTCCGGCATATCACATTCAACAGGCGGAGAAAACTCCGAATACTCAACTATAGACACAGGAGTTATCACAGGAATCACTTCTGGTGTTTATGATGGCCATTCCCCCGTAATTCAATACGGTGGTCAAACCGGATCAACATTGGCCGCTGGATCTATTGATCATAGTGCAGGTAGTTCATTGATTTCTGATAATGCTGGATCAACGATCTATCACGGAAATTACAATTCTGGGCAAGGTGGCGGATACACTTATCCTAATCGCGGTTCCGTCGTGTCGGGAGGATTTACCACAGAATCGCACAACGATCACACTTCTATCAGAGGATCTCAAGGTGTCTCTTCCTCTGGTGGCACGTATTACAATAAAAACGCTGGATCTTCCGGTAGTTATTCAGGTGGAATTTCGTCTGGAAGTATCTTGAGTGGTTCAGCGAATCAAGGTGTCATAGAAACTGCTGATTCGACCTCCGGAACGGTCTATAGCCATGGTGATGTTTCCGGAACTATTGTAACTGGTGCTAATGAACAAGGTTCAATTGCATCTGATGTAGTCCAACCAGGATACGTACAGACACATTCAGGAACTCCTGGTTACGTGTTGACGAACGGAGTTGAAACCACTTATGGAGATTATAACTCTAAGGGAACCTTTACTCATGGAATTGGCGGTCAAGGGGTCGTTATTACAGGTCCACAGGCACCTGGGGTAGTTTTAACTGGCCATTCTGGGGCTGGAACTTATCTGGCTGGACAACCTTCCCCAGGGGTCATTGTGAATGGTGCACAGGGACCTGGAAGTTCAATAACCAGCTCTGCGGGAGAACACTACAACATCGGTGGTTCAGGATCTTCAATCTATACTGGAACTCAAGATCTTACTCGTCCACAATATGCAGGTGTTCCCACTCATTCAGAATATTTCCCCGGTGGCTCGCATCCATCAAACTTGCCGCAAAACCCAGTAATTTCTGTTGATACCGACAGTGGATACAAAACAAATGAATATCACGACAACGGTGGCCGTAGTACTATACGTTACAATAACGGTGAGATAACTCACAAATATACCGAGGACGATGTGAGGGAACACCAAGCGAAGTTCGGTACTTTACCAAAATTCGACGTTACTAGTTATGAGATGAGTTCGGCCGATTTCACAAAAACGGGACCAACAAAGACGGGTATTATAACGGCTCAAGTAGGAGGTAGTGCGACTTACGTGTCTGGTACTTCAACGCCTAAACCTTTAATTAATCCACAAAACATTGGCGCGAATGCCTTTAGCGGTAACTCTGGCTATTCCGACACATCGAGTAAAATATCAAACGATGCTTCCTATCGTACTTCAACAAGTTTACCTGATGTTAAGTACACGAGTCCGAGGACTAACTACCAGAATGGTAGAATCGACATATCCAAGATAAATTTAGGATCATCAAAGTCAAGCAGCGAACAATCCGCATCCGGTTACACCTACACGAAACCAACAAATCAATTGAATAGTTTTGGAATTCCCAGCACGACACGGGCTCCGCAATCAGTGATCAAACAGGAAGTCTACTCAACCAGCCCTTCACCATTCTTAAACGTCCATGTTTATAATAATCCATCCATCGTTACCGAATCCCCAATTGGTTTTACAACTGGCCCTCTAGAAAACTTCAAATCAACAGTTTTTGAAGCTGCTAAAATTCCCATTACGATATCAACCGTCCAACCTGTCATCGACACCGGATACAAGACCGTCATCTCATCGACCCAGTATCCAATAAATGTGATCGGCAACAGCTTTGGTTACAGTAAAAACACTGGCTACAAAACAAATTCATTGTCCACGAAAGACAACTCGGCTCTTGATATAAATGTTTCCTTCCAACCTCACTTATCGACTCAGGAACAAGATGAAACGATTGTACCAACACATGGTCTTGAATCGACGGGATACGATAAATCGCGACAACCGACTGTTACTCAATCGGTAATAACTTACCAGCATCCGATAATACCTGAGCAGGTAAGTAAATTGTTCAAAAATTAATTATGAAAATTTTAGAATCATTTGGGTAAATAATTGATTATGTCTAACAGAGTAATTACGGATCGTCCGGTTTCTCAGACTACTTGGACACCAACGATTATATTAATTCCACTTATTCGCAAAATGCTGGAAATTATGGACAAAAAATAAATTCTATATCCTCGAAACCAGTTTACCAGTCTCCTATAGTCACTCCGCCAGAGGTATACAAAAAATAACACTTGACACAATGATTTTCAATCACTAAGCCATACAGCATTTAATGTTTATTTTATTCGTTGTAGATTTATAATTCTCCAACGAGCACGATTGCACCGGCAATCGGTGTAACTTATAGACCACCATTTAAAATCGTTACACCACAACCAAATCCGCGTGTACCTTCAGAAGGATATAGTTACACGAGGCCATCAGTAAAATTCGTCAGCACACCATCACCGACCATAAAATACCAGAATCCGATTGTTGTTAAAGATGCATCAAGCACGAAAAATACTGGAGGATTACATACGAATGTCGACATCTCGAAAACCGAGACAGAAAAACTCATTACAAATTATAACCGTGGCAGTACAAAGTTTACTCCAAGTGGCTACGACACTTATGTGAACGCCAGACGCGGAGAAACGACGTTGAACGGAAACGAAAAATCGTATTCAAACCATTTCGAGCAACCATACTCATCCAAGGTGATATCAGTCAGCGATAAGACAGGATCCGATTACAACCAAATTTACTCTACCACCCCGAATTACAGAACTCAAACGGAATCCCGCGAATATGGCAATAGTGGTCAAATTTCGGGTTCAGGATATTATAGTCATAATAGAGTAAATTCGGACTCGTCATCGAAAATCGGTTTTGGAGTATCAACGACCTATCGGCCAATTTCGAAAACATCCATCCCAGGACCATTCAGAAAACAATCTTTCCCGCAAGTGTCATATGGTCCAACGACCCCAGCCATAACAACATATTCAGGTGGTTACGGCAGAGGGTCCTCGACTTTGTCCTACAAAGCTACCACCCCGAAACCGCTAGACAAACAGAAAGGCCGTGGTAAAGTAATCGTGAAATTCAGCGATCTGCACCCTCTTCTATTGGGCAAATTAGGTGCTGAATGTACTTGCAAAGCTGATCCATTCGCTAGTTTCCGAAATGGAAAACCACTGCCGATTGATTCGTCGCGGGGACGAGTTGACTTAAGCAACTACGACGAGTCCGAGGTTTACGTGGACCTTGAATCGTCGAAGGAGAATGGTGACTATGATTCCTCAGAATACATCACGAATTTAAGGGGATCCACGAAATCTGATAACAACGATGGTAAATACGAGACACCGGTGATCGCTGTTTTTGATAGTTCAACACCTTCCGCTAAAAGTGCACGAGTTAAGTCACAGCGACCGTCATCGACTTATCTGCCAGTTTTCTCATCTACCTATCTTTCCCCTGTTTCATCTACACAAAGGCCGTCGTATTCGACTCATTCTGCAGCAGCTTTAAAATCTTCAAGAGGCAGTGCCAGAGCATCGATGCCCATCAGCGACCCTTCCAGAAGGGCTTTTCTCACTAATGAACACAAACAGGGTGGTTTTCGCGTTGGAAAGAATCTCGGTGGATCCGAAGGTTCAAGTCCTAATGCTCTGATATCGAAAGGTGCAACCTTTGATCGCTTTGGACCGGGTGGTTTTCGTGGATCGGACGAAACTCTCGAAGGTGCCAGTGACTGCGCCAGGCCTGGTCTCTTCAGACATCCCAATTACTGCAACAAATTTTACGCCTGCCACTGGGACGAATGGAAGAAGAAGTTTACCCTTCACGTGTTTAATTGTCCCGTTCATTTGACCTTTGACAGCGGGGCCAGTGCCTGCAACTGGCCGAGCAAGGGACCCGCTTGTCAAGATGATAATCTTCTTGTCTAAAGTCTCTCCCTCTCTCTATCTCTCTCTTGTGATATGTTCTGGGGGGAAAGTATTTGAGGAAAAAACATTCAGTTCTACACTTTTTTCTTTTGATGTCGAAGTTTTATGATGTCATGGCTCATTCGTTCCAGTGATCGTTTCTTTGGATTCTCGTAATCGTTATTTACGACTCTTTCGTGAAAACTTTTATTTAGACCACCGTAGACCGAATCGAGGGAATACTATCAGGCTCCAATATATTGTATAAATATTTAATATATACATGCAATATATATATATATATATATATATATATATATATATACTTATGACTTAAGTAACGCGAAAGCGTTGCCATCGTTTAGAGAGAAAGTCGATCGAACTCATCGATCCAAATCGATTCGACCACCGATACGAATGAACGATCATCGCGGCTCAATGTTTACGTAGAACAATTGCAACCTTCACGTGTCATATATATGCATGCATACGAAAAGATAAAGTCATTTCAAATTCAAGAAAATTTTGTTTCCCTCTTGAACATATCCCCAATATATCGTATTTATGTAAATAACTTGCATCCTCCTTGCGTGGTATAATCATTGTATTTTTTAACAGCGTTCTTTTCGAAATTTGTATATATTGTATATCGAAAGAGACAAGAGAATGAAAGATAGAATTAACCCTCTTCGATAACGATTTTTTTCTCCGAAGAGAAAAAAAAACAATCCTGGTCGGTCAATTCGATTGATAATTTATTTGTCCCCTCAATTATTCGTTTATGCTAAGAATTTTAATTGTTTCAAAAAGACCAGTCAATTTCACGAACTGAATTATTATTTCCTAGTGCCATTTTTTTATTGAGAGGAAAAAATGAATTTAACGATTAGGGTAAAATAGAACGAGATTCGTCGATGTAAATCATTGATTCGAAAATAAATATTCATTGTGTTAATTTAAGAAAGAATTTTATTTTTACGTTTTCATTTTACGATTATAATACACGAAGAAATAAATAAATTAAGACTTCGATTTTTTTTATTATTAGATCGGGAAAACACCCTACATTGTATTCACTAATGAAAATTTTAAAGGCTAGCCTATAGAGATACACTTTTTTGGCAGTGTACCACAAAAAAATGTAGTTTTTCACTTTGATGGTCTAATATAAAACTTTTTGTCGATCATTTTGTCGTCAGCTATTTTTAAAGTATCACTGAAATTCTTTTCCGCATTATTTGCAAACTTTTATTGGCCGCTATGAATGCCCCAGTTAAAAAATATTTTTCGAAGGATTCAGCGTTACGGGTACATTTACAAGGTATAATGGCCAATAAACGGCAGTGATTATACCGTTGTTGGACGAGAAGAACCGAAGAAATTGGTATTAGCTCTGAAGCATAATAGTTGTCGAAAGAGAGGGGGTTAAAAAAAGGTCGATGAACCGTTATGGGGCTCCCCTCACAAAAGACAACGGTACGCAGACTTATTATTTTTCGAACCATCGTCGCACTTCTCCTTTTATTTCGATTCGATGTCAAAGAGATAAGGCATCTGGTGATCGAAAACTTTAATTCAAGTCTCTATTCTTGCAAATATTCGATAAAAGTTACGTCAAAATGCTATGCTAAATTATACGCAATTATTGGGTTGAAAAAAACTCGCATAACAAGTTCAAATAAGATATTTTTCGAAATTTCAATTTTACAAATCATATGAGAGGAGTTTGAAAAATTCTAATATAGAAATTGAAACAAAAACCGATAATTAATTTAACTTTTATGAAATACTGGAATTACAAAAATATTGCAATTTCAATCCATATTTGTCGTATGAAACTGAAAAATTCAAATAACTACAAATAATTCTACCAAAAATATTCAACTATCAAACCAAAATGTTGCTCAACAGTTAATTCGACGTTTCATTCTCTCTCATTAAATGTTTTTCGCCACATAATCTACAAAGTTGAGAATTACATTAAACTTGGCGTGTATCCCGCGTGATCCATTATACAATAAAAACGAATGAGAGGGAATTAAAAAAATGTTTTAGAATAGTTGAGATAGCGCGAGCCAGTCGTGGCGAGAGAAAAGAAAGTTACGCGCCGTCTCCCATGGGCCATATATATATATATATATATATATATATATACACGCACACACATACACATATATATAAATATACATAATATATAAAGTATCATAATAACTATGGGACGTTTCAGCAGTCACGATTCCGCAATATATTTCTGTAAATGTAAGAGTGAAGTCTATCCATCATCTCAGCGCAATTTTATCCAAGAAGCAGAGAGATGAACCCGGAATATTATTACTTTCCGTAATTATTCGGCAGATAAATTGTCAAATTTGCCCAAATAATTAAGCCTCTCGTAGATATTTTTCGGTATGCGTATATAACAGTTTGCTGAGTCCTTTATTTTTACACATGGTGTTCGAGAATAATAATTGGCCATTTCATCGTGAAAAGCCTATGAAGAGAAAATAAAAATTATATACCAGTAACTGTACTATATTTCTCTTATATTCGAAGACGAAATAAGAGCCAGTAGCTGATCCACCTCGTTGATCATTTACGCTATCACCAATCGTAAAATTTCTCATTCATCTAGTAGTGACATAATGAAATTTAAAAAAAAACTTTTTTCTCTTTATTACTCTTCGCTTTTTTTTCAAAAAGTAATTAAAAAAAAAAGTTCCTGCATTTTGAGTATCGAGCCAATATATACGTATACATTTCTCCCTGTTATTGTTCAAGTATGTCATGCAGAAGCGAATGCTCCTTCACTGGCACGAGGCTCGATGACCCAGTGATACATATATTCGGAAATCATAGCGCTTGAGTCAGAGATAGATTAAATGGAGTGGAAAACCACATCTGGAGGGAACTATTTTATTGCATCAAACGTACTGCACACTTAAACATTTTTCTTCACCTAATCAAATTATCAGCTATAAATCGCTTTATAAGGGGCAAGTAGAAAATTTCATATCGGTTGAGCAGTATAAATTGGTACCATTGGAGAGAATCGTTGAATTTCGAAACAAAAATACAAAAAATGTCATTAATTATATTTGTGCCAAAAAATTATATTTTTTATTATTTGACACTCTTTATGAATTTTTTTTATTACTCTTTACATTCATTCGGAACGGTCGAAAATTTATTTCGATGACAATTTAACTCGTAAGGTATCAATAAAATTTTTCAATATAATAATTAATTTATACAAGTCCATATATAAATTCATTATTATATTGAAAAATTTTATTGATAAAAAATAATTTCGTTAAATACACATTCGATAACGAGGATGTGTTTTCGTAAGTAGATTACGATCATATCTGGTCAGACATCGTACTTAATATTCGTATGTGTGTGATTCACTCAATTCACATGCGATTTATATCAGATTGTAGATATACATGAATAATTCTGGTGTTCGTATGTACGAAGTTGCGTAACGAAAGGTTTATAGTTGCTCAGAGTCCAGAGCGGACACAACGGGTCCAAGTGTTGGCCTCACGGTGTTACTTGAAGATTTATTAATTTGACATACGGCGCTCTATTAATAAGTGGTCGACAGTTCCTGCTTTGAAAATTGTCCGGTTACCACTGCACATTTTGCAGAATAGGTGAAAAAAGAGATGGACAGAGAGAAAGAGAAAGAGAGAGGAAGAGAGAGAAAATTCTCCGGAATTATTAGTGCAGGCGCCTGCCAGGCTTTTGCTGTAATTATCATCTGGATCAACCGATATATCTCCGCTGCCATTCTAAATGATATATTATATCTATTCTATTTACATATCACAAGATTCGAAATAACTCGTCGCCAAAAATCCACCTGCGTCCTTTCGATTGAAAAAGAAATGTTTAAAACTTTAAGAAAATATCGAAGATATTACTAGAAGCAACAAATGTATTTCCAAAAAACAAACAGGAATCTAAACAAAGTCAGACTTGTGTAAAAAGTCATTGAAAATCAAGTGGTTTTGAGCCAAGGCCAAGACAATTTTGTCACCATAATGTTCAATGAATTCTAATCAATTTTTTTTCGTAACTGATATTTATGTGGGTATCTAGTAACGACAAAAAATAGTTCACTATCAATGGAATCAATGTATGGTCAAAAAAAATTTGTTTACCATTCCTACCGGGTGATAAATGGATACATGCGAGGAATTTTTTAATTCTTTTTTGAACCACAATTAATATGGGTCTCTAGGCTTGGAAAAAATTGGGTCTTCACCTACAGAATTGTTTTGTTGTCTCTTCTATTTGTTTTTATTGCCATAAAAAAAGAAAGGTGTATTTGTTACTTTCTCTCTCTCTCTCTCTCTCTCTCTCTCTCTCTCTCGCTCTCTATTATTCTCCTTTTTTCACTTATCTCACGCTTGACGTTCGTTGAGAATACAAAATTTTACGTCGGTATTTATACATTGTAATGTAACGTTCAGGAATGACCGATGGTCACTCGACTGTCACTCCGATATTTTCAGGTCCACGTGATACTCGTAGCTTCGTACCTTTAGACTCGATTGTATATCGAGCAACAACAGAAAAAAAGAGGGGAGAACGAATAGCGAGAACAGTCAGGCTATATACAAAATGGTAATCGGGTTTTCCCTCCATGAATTAAAAGGCCGAAAGAGAGGGAGAGAGAGAGAGAGAGAGAGAGAGAGAGAGAGAGAGGATAAGGATGGGAGAGTGGGAGAGATCGCTCGGAATCGGGAGAACGGTGGAGAAAGAGAAAAGTGGAGGTCCCAGCACGAGAACCAGGTAGTACGAGCTCGGAAGTGATATAAAGGGGAACGTAGTCCCAGCTGAGCTTAACGCACCTGGAACCACAGACAGGAAGACTACACGAGACCGTCGGCAATCCCAGCCAATTTTTTTCAATCGTCGCTGCTGTGCCACATCATTATCGACCATCATGTAAGTGTTTAATCAATAAAAAATTGTTTTATCGTAATAACGTCGAAAAAAATCCATTGGTCATTACAAAGTATTATCGGGCGTTTTTTCAAATGACAATAAATAATCTATTTGTAACTAACAGTAAAGTAAATTTCAACTTTTCATTGGAAATTTTATGTGTGCCAATCACTGCACGGAGGAAACAAAGTTTTGAATGATTAATCAAAATATAGTCACTGTTTTAATATTCGAATCCTTATTAAAACATCTAAAAAATCGATGAATATTACACAAATTAAATAATTTTTTAATGAAATATAAATGAACTTTGTCACTATTGATGTATTCTAAGAGAGAGTGGAAAAAAAATAAACACGATGAAGACTAATCTTCAAATAATCAAAGTATTGATATAAATTTAATATGCAACTCATGAATAATCTTAAAAGATATTCTGTAAATACAAAAAAATAATTTAGTCCACCATAGTAATTGGAACATGAGAATCTAGAACTTGATGAAATAATTTTACGTTTAGATAATAATGCGAATGAAATTTCGACATGTATTGCCTAATTATGAAATAAATTAGATTTGTGAAAACTGCATTAGTAACAAAAAAAACAGGTCAAAATCACAATGTGCCTGATTAGAAAAATAAATTTGTCACTGACAATACGACGTTTCTTTTTCGCTCGTTAACCAGCAAACCGACAGCTTGCATTACCACTTCTGCGTCATTAACACTTGACGTTTGTATATATTTGTGTTTTTGACGAGTCGTATTTCCCAGTTATCTCTCACGGCTATATTAGATCGTTGTATTTTTACAATTACCCGGTTACATAACCTTATTTATTTCCATATTTCTTTTTATTTCATAAAAATGTAATACCTAATTGTAAAGGATACATAATTTATTTACTCGTTCTTCAAGCCAAATAATCATTAAGTATTTTTTATTCGTCAATACTTTTATAGATAATTAAGAAAATCGTGAATAACCATCACCATCAAATAAATATCGCAAAAGCCATTCGAATTATTAATTCGAGTGATAATGAATTTTGTACGATTGGAATTCTTGACAAAGAGCTTAGTAAAAAAAAATGAAAAATGAGTCAACATGAAAGAAAAATTCAATCGTTTATGTATGTGAATCTGGACAATGATTATAAATTTACATTTTTTACATACATATAAATATAATCAATTATTTGAATTTTTATGTTGATCATAAAAATTTCTTTCTACGAAAATGTCTCGTAATTTAGCAACGGTATATCACGCACTTTTTTTTTCATCGTATGGTTCCTTGCACGCACCGATCAACAATTATATACAGGTATTTGATGATATTTAACGCCAACATACGTTTCTATTGGTGTCGCCTTGAAACCAGTCTCGAGTATTATCGCGTAAAGTGAAAGGGTCCAGACTCGTTTTATTTATACATTTTTTTTCTTGCGTTTTGAAAAGGCTTCTATTGAGATAGGAGTCTATTGAGATAGTTGAGAAGTGTAAACATATATTTATGCCCAGGTTAGTTATTGCATTAGCTCGTTTCACGTGGGTTGTGCACGTGCACCAAGTTGCAACAATTGTAGGACTGAGTCCGATCGTAAACCGCTGTGTATTTTAAAAACAAATAAGAGTTTTGTTTTTTCATTCCTACATCTGCAATAAAAACTTTGATTTACAAAATTTGTAATGATCCTTGTCGAATTTTAGTCCTTAAACATGCACTTTTTCGTATCATATACTTAGCTACATAAGAAAAGGTCCATGGAATTAGTTTTTTAATTAACCCCTTCACACTGAGAAAAGAAATTTGCTGATTCAACAAAATTTTTGTTGAATCAAAAAATTGTGGCGAACAAAACGAAATTCGTTAACTCAACAAAAATTTGGTTAATTCAATCATTTAATTTGCTGGCTCAAATAAATATTGCTCATTAGGACGAAAATATTGTTGAATCAACAAAATTTTCTGTTGAATTAACAAATTTCATTTTGTTCCCCACAATTTGTTGATTCAACAAAAAATTTGTGGAAACAATAAATTTATTTTCTCAGTGGCACTGGTAGGCCCGCCATATGATGGGCAGCGCTGGCTTGACCATAACGCGTAGGCCCGCCATATGGCGGGCTGTCCAAAAAGTAGGTTCTAATCATACAAAATTGAATACCAATGTTATTCTCGGGTTTATAACATCGCTGATTAAGATTCTGACAAAAAAAGAAGAAAACAATTTTGTGGGCATAAAATTTCGCATGATTATTGCTGTTATTGACTAAATGATAAATCACGATATTTCGTACAAATTTATTTATTTCCTTCGACATTATTAGTTCGTAATTTTTAAACGATCCTAATTGTGTTATGAGGAGGCTGCACGGTAGGATTTTATATATCGTTTTTCGTTTAATTTTTTTGTTTTTTTTTATTGATTTTTTAATTAAAAAAAAATGTTAATATTTTTGTTTAAACTTTTTTTTCAAGTTGAAGTCGATAAAAACGGTTGAAAATGAGAAAAGAATCATCTCACTACCTTTATTGATTGCTTAGAAAATTAATTTTGATGATAATCGTGTTTTTTATCCTTTCGAGGTAGCCTCCTGCCCCTTTAATTTAAAAAAATATATCTTCATGTTTTTTGTTCTTTAGAAGTACTATATATAGAAGTGAGTATATCTTTTATGAATTTTTAAATGTTTATTTGCGATTTTTTTGTCTACCAGAAATGTCCACCTCACTCTCAAACCGTCTACCAGTGAAGGCGTTATAATCATTAAATTCAGGATCACGATATCTCTTACAAAATCAACACTTAAAACAAATGATCCATGTATAAATCTATTTCGTAAATATTCATATTGCATAACATTACTTATATAATTGGACATCCAGAAGAATTCGTCGTAAAAAAAATGTCAAGCTTATAAAAACTGGACTGAAGTGATGAATGCTGATATATAAACTCAATTTAATGATGGTTCGTTTCAAATTGAAATCACATCATTCTGACGATGTAAACTTTGTATCTAAATACCTTCGATAAAGCAAATATTGGATCGAGATGTAAAATAATAATAATTTTCATACTGATTAACATTATTGTTCTTATTAATAATTAATTAGTTATTTACTCGTTAAATTTCCTTACTAAAATAGTTATATTACGTATTTTAGAAGGATCAACAATAATAATAATTGTTATTGTTAGAATAGACACGTTCATTATAAAAGGATGACAATGATTGACCCAATTATAAAATAATGAATAATTCGATGAAATTTTAATTGCTCGATTATGTACAAAATGTACACAACGTTGATGAAGGTGGTTCGCATTAAGCCTATCAGCGAGCAATCAACCCATTTCCGTATCTAGCCTCGTGCTGTTCGACTAACCCACTTTTGTCAGCCCTTCATCCTCCCTCTCTCTTACGAATCAAAGATTCGGGACAGCAAGGTCAGGACTATAAACACATATACGTATCTACTTATATACAAAAATATACATGTATATTCAGATTGTTTAAAGTAAAGAAAAGAACCGTTATTATCACTTTCCTTTCTCGAGGCGGTGGCCTGAATAGAAAGTGGGGTAAGATCGATCGGGATGCGGTTGATCGTGCGTGAACACGAGCCACGCCGTGTTCTTTTTTGTTTTGTTTTTTTTGTTTTTTTTTTTTTTTACCTTTTTCGTCACTCCCGGTTCAACGAGAGATCCAAGAACAAGTCTCACCTAATTACCACAGTACCGAGACGAATGTTGAAAGAAAAGTCGTCTTGCTTCAACAAGATCTCGTTCAACGTGATCCCTGGAGTGAAATCGTCCACGAAAGTCCCCTCAATAACTAGATTCGTAGAATAATCTTTAATTATTTGTTTTTTCTTTTTTTTTTTTTTATCAGTATATTCATTGGGCTTGTAATAACTAGAAGTGCGAGTAGAGAAGTCTGGAAAATTGTCGAATTTGTTTAGAAATTGTTGGGATTTTTATTTTGGTAACTCATTATTTATAGCATTTGTTATTTCGAAGGTGATTCGGCAAAAAAAAATGCTACCTAGAGTCAAACATCTTTTTGAAAATATTAATTTTTTTTTTCGCGGATTGAAGCTAAAAACAATTAATTTCAAGTCGATAAAATGGGTTTTATCTTATTATAATGTTTTTCTGAACGTATTTCTTTCTAAACATTTTTGATCAAAATAATAGTCTCGTATTTGTAGAAAAAAAATGCTTGATGGAAAAAAAAAATTATAGTAACGAGCTGAGGTTGAAATCTGACCAGGTTATTCAACGTCTTGACCAAAAACTTTGATTCGATCCACACACGCGAGTCCAAACGCAAATTGCGCAAATTTTAACGACATACAGGTTGATCTTTGCTTTCTCCGTGCTTGAAAAAGAGCTCACGGCGATTTAAAACGAAACTCATGGTCCAGCGGGTCCACCTATATTGGTAAACACTACCCAACGGTATAGGTGAAAGGATTTTAGAACGTTGGACCAACGAAATCACAAGTTCCATGTTCTTACGAAATTTTACGTACTCAGGTTTCATAAAATTATCGTTAAGGGGGAACGCCACTGTGACGGGCCAAATAATTGCCATTTTTTAGGAATTTTTTTATCCAAGTTTTAATAATTATTTTAGGATCGGATAAAGGATACTTTATTGAGTATATATTCAACTATTTCAGTACCAATTTTTATTCGAAAATATTAAAAATTTACAACGTTATGAGCTTCTGTGTGATGATAACAAAAAAAATTCCTCCTCATGGAAATTCCTCCTCATGGTCCCAAGAAAATCTTAGTAAGGGATTACTTCACAATAAAAAATAATTTAAAAAATCAATATCTATATGAATATAGCTATGATCGTACGTGGCCGTATTTGCTTTTTAATTTTTTTTACAAAATGGCAAGGCTGTTCATCATTTTTTCGATTTTTCGACTATTTTTTTTTGTTTAAGCGGTCTTAAAAAGTAGTAATTATCGAAATTTCAAAAATCAGCCACGTACAACCTTAATCACTGCAATAACGAATATTTGAAGAAAAAAAAAAATTTAATCGGTTCATTAGTTTTTGAGTCTTCCCTGGGACAAGGTCGAAAACCGTTTTTTCGAAGAAAAGGCGTTTAAATTTTTCGTTGCTTTTTTCTTGACACAAAATGAGGTGTGAACTCGAATATTGATATTTACTTTTCAATTGAAAATTTTGTTTACATAATTTTGAACACGTATACCGCAAGAAAACGTGAAAAAAAAAACAATATTGAATTTTTTAACCCGTCACAGTGGCGTTCCCCCTTAAAACATTATTTTTCTTACTCGGTAATTTGATAATCGGATTTCTTCTTCTCAATCGATACACTTCTATCGATTAAATGAATTAGACTACAATCCAAACACAATTTGGCGTATTTTTGTTATCACAAACGAAATTTATTATTTATTTATTTATTACGCAAGCATAATTAACGGAGAGAAAGTATTGAATAAATTCGAAACAATTGAGAAAATAAATGATTGGTTCGTTTATTCAAAACGTAAATTTTCTCGCTTACCGGTTTACCGATCAAACATTTTGTCAACAAATTAATTTCTATCTGGGACTGCGTCAAAGAAATAAAAAAAGCGAACAATATAAAAAAAAAGATTTTATTCCAATTCTACATGCTCCCCACTCGTATAGTTCTATTGGTCACTCGTTTCTCGTCTACAGCAACAGTCCTGGAACTTTTTATTTAATATAACATTTTTCTACATTATGTAGAAATAATTCACCCAGAAATGATGCAATAGATTGAGAATAAATTCAAACAAAATCTAAAGATTTTGTTTGTTACATGAATTTAAATTTATGTAAAACATGTTAAAAAATTCTGTAATATTTATTCTGGTTATTTTGATTAATTATCAAATCTGTTTAAAAAAATGGCGACATTATGATCTGTATATCTCGAGTTAAATCACAAAAATGTGCGATACATGTGTCACGTGGTCGTAATAGGTCAATAGGCGTAACGCTTAATGTACATATTTTTAATTAAAATTCATGTATCGTCGCGTAACGGATATTTCATGCCGTTAACATAAGGGCATATATGAAGCAACAGCAATAGATTTTCTGACCACTTTCGAACACCGGTTATCGGACTTGGCAAAAGAAAAAAAAAAATCCCTTACTCTTTAACTATTATGGACTCAAGATTGACGCATTTACGAGTCAATGTACAACTGTACAGGATCTTATACAAGAGGACAGAGACAAGTAAAAGTCAAATACTGAAACGTGCCTGGTTGCCGCCTTGAGCAGTGAAAGTTTCAATATTGGCTGAACTTTGCCACAGGATTGACGAGCGACATTCGCTCTGGCAAATTAAACGAGTTTATTTTAGATAATAATATTTGCAATTACCATTTAAATTGTCCCAACATCTTTTCACCGCGAAATAATACAATTTCCTTTTTCTCGATTTACGGAAGATTTTTATACGCTGTTAAATTATTATGATGTTTCGAATAACTATAGTTTTTGAGAAATTAATAAGAAACGATGGCAAGCTCGAAACTTAATTATACAATTTTCAACATTTTTTTTTTTTAAGTGTTCTTTTACAAGACATGAAAAAATAAAACAAAAAATAATTAAACAGATATACGTTTCGAATTCAGCGATAAAAAAGAAAAGAGAGAAAATACTGTAAAAAAGTAATGGACGTGCAAAATTCCGGTTTGTAATAAAACGGTTATGATAGTTTTTTCACTACAGTGACGTCGAAATATTAACTTTCTGGTCAATCTATGAAAAAAACTTGGATGACTAATAAAAAGTTCAGAGTTTCGGTAATAAAAAACTAAATAACTTTTAGTTTTTATCGCTGTACAACTCCGAAACTAAACGATCAAAATCCCAGTGGTTTTTCGAGAAGCTTTGGCACGTGTTTCTCTGTACTTCAGAATTTTCTGAACAATATCTGTACAAAAGTTTCAAAATTATTGCGAGAAATGTGAAATTTTTTATTGCTCCCCGTATGAAACGCGTGTAAAATTGCAGAATTTTCCTGAATATGTCTTCTGAATTTAAAACAATTCTATAGAAAGTTGCACTGGCCAAACAACTATTTTAATGAAACGATAAAAGATCAATAAATTTATAAATATGTGTACGAATTTTGAAAATCTCTTTTCACTCACTTTGTATATTGAAATTTTGTCTCCAGGTCGATGTGGGCGGTATTGGCGTTGCTGGGATTGACGGCGGGCCTGTTGGCCGAGTCTGCAGTACCGGATCCACCAACTTCCGGTATAACGACCATCGGCTCGCTAAAACTCGCGACAGCCGAGGACTGTGCCGGAGTGGTAGCGTTCTCAGCAAGCAAAGCTTCCAACACCGTGAGAAATTTTTTGATATCCTCATTTTACGTTCAATTTCTACGGAGTAGGAGTATTTTCCGAAGAGACGAATTTTAATTCAATTTAAATTTTTTTTTTTTTTTTTTTTTTAGGACGCCAGGCTCATATTTGCCGAAACAACGATAAACAAGGGAGTCGGCTACATAGCGCAGACAGGAATATTCACGACTCACTGTCCAGGACTTTATCAGTTCAGTTTCGCGGGTTACGGTAGCGACGATCTGCGAATAAGCCTCAAGCGTAAGCTCAACAAATCGGAGACGTGGACTACGCTGGTCAGTGCTGGACCACGCGGCGGAGCAAATTTGATTCTCATAAATGCCGATGCCGGTGATCAATTTGTCGTTTACGTCGACGCTGGAAAAGCCATCGAGGGTACAACGTTCTCAGGCTATCGATTTGCAAAGATATAAATCGAAGAGAAAAATCCCCGTCAAAGCTCTCGACGATTATCGCCAATGCGGGTAATTCTGTATTCGCATCGTAAAAACGCAGCATGACATTGACTATCCGGGACTTTCACACCCACAAAATATTCACCAGGACATCGTAAAGAACACAAAAACGAAATTTCCCACCGCCAAAATGAAATTCCGTGGCGGCCAACCGAGCTCGAAGAACCAACACCGATTCTCAATCTCACACGTCGACGGAACTCAACATCGAATACACCTAGGACTACAATGATCGACGAAAATTTTACAAGATTCGACGTTTATTCATCATTTGAACTCTCAGGCTAATTTCTCAATTCGTTACACCCCTCTCCACTTTTCTTTCTTCCTTTCCATTGCCATTATTTCTTAAACTCATATAAAGTTCTTTCATTTGCTTCTTTTTGTGCCTACTTTTTTTTCTATCGTCTTATTCTTCTTCTGTTTCGTCTTGCTCAATTTTTCTCTCTTCTTTTCTTTTTATGCTCCTCTATTTCCGTAGAACGAATGAAATGATTTGTTAATAAGTTTTTTTGTTTTACACATTTATTCTTTTCACACTGATCTTTCTTTTACAACTTTCTTTCTTCTCTTCCTATCTTTCTGCCTGTCCATCTCTTGTACTGAATCTTTCTCTTACACTTTTTGATTATTGCGACTCTTTTTCTTTCTGATTTCATCTATCTGTCTCTCTTGCGTTCTTTCTCTCTCTCTCTCTCTCTCTCTCTCTCTTTCTCTCTCTCTCTCTCTCTCTCTCTATTTCGCTTTTTCTCTCCCACTCTCAGTTCATTTATCTTTCTTTCTTTCTTTCTTTTTATTTTATTTTTATTTTTCTACCTTCGATCTCGATCTTCTATTCCTCGCCCTCTCTCTCTCTCTCTCTCTCTCTCTCTCTCTCTCTCTCTCTCTCTCTCTCTCTCTCTCTCTTTCTTTCCTATTTTTCTTTCACTACCCACCAGTATTACAATCTCAAAATTATACGCCAAGTCTTGCCACCGTGTACTTGTCAAAGCCTTTGGAAGAATTAACTTTACGCTTTCTATTTACATCCGAATGACTATAATTTCGTGCTCTCAGTTACGATTCTCTTTTCGCAACTCACATTTTTTCTTTTTTCATTCTGTACCTTTTTACTAGTGAGCAATCTTAACTTTCACCTATTATCTTTGCTTCTTCCTTTCAATACACTATCATTATTCTGTCCTATCTATTCTCGTATCCTTTAGCCTTTATTTCCTATTTTTTTTTATTCTATACTTTGTGCTTTGTCGAATTTTCTATTTCTTCTATTTGTCTTCTTATTCTTCAGTTTTCTGTCTTTCGTAAATCTTTCTTTCCCCTCGTTGTAAAATACTGTCAAACTGTATGACTTTTTCTTTCTCTCTTTCTCTCTCTCTCTCTCTCTACGTCTTTTTTACTCTCTTACTGTCTCTCTTCATAGAAATTATCTTTTCAATTTCTATTCTCTTTTTCTTCTTTACTATTTCTTATTTTTTACTCTCTTGTATTTCTATCGCTATCCACGTACCTGTTATTTTTCTTTCTTCTGCGTTTTTTCATAAAACTTAACAGCTATTCTCTCCTCTGATTTTTTACTCTACTTCTATTATTCCCTTATGACTGCGAAGCTCAATGCTGTGATTATTATATATTTGACACAACAAAAAAAATGCTCACGATCTCTCTACACTTTTGTTTCCAATCTGTTTTTCAAAACGACTAAATCTTTTTTTTTCTTTCCTTTACAACCTTTTTCTCTAATTTTCTTCTTCCGCTTTGACGCTTTTTAGGTGAACTCCTTATTTCCGAACTGTTCCAACTTCGATTGGCCCAAATATCTTCGAGTGCCACTGATTGAAAAAAAAAAGAAAAAAAATGTGTTCAAAACACGTTAAATAAACAACAAAGACTCGACTCTATAATTTTCAACTCTCGCTTCTCTACCACCGCCTTTCTCTAGTCCTTATTTCTCCTACGTATCTACGCTTTAATCTTTGTTATCTCAACGCGAAACAACGTTGACTTTTTTTACGACTCTTTCTTTTCTTTCCTTAAATTGTTTCTATAAAATGCTGTGATTGTTATTTTTTTTCTTTCAACTGTCTTGCTTCTCTCTCTCTCTCTCTCTCTCTCTCTCTCTTTTCTGTTACTTCTATTATTTTACTATTTTTTTTCTCTACTACATTATTCTTCTACGATTTTCACAATAAAGAATTTTTCACTCGACTGCGAAACTCTGCCTACGCTTTTTTTTCTCTTTTCACTCCTCGTCACTCTTTTCAAACTGTCGAAATCTTTATAATTTTTTTTTATATCTCTTGTCTCTATTTTTTTTCTCTCGAACTCTATACAATTCCGATTGTTATTTGATCTTTTTATTTCCAATCTATTTTACGTCTCTTTTCCTGAATTCTCTTTTCGCATCTTTTAGCCTTTATTCTGAATTCTTTCGAAATCTTTGCTATTTTTTCTTTCGTGTCTTTTTTCCTGAGCTCTCTCTGAATCTACTTTTTTTTCTCTGTTTTTTCTTCTCAACTCTTTCGACATCTCTGTGCTACTTTTCCTTTATTTCTCTACCGCTAAATTCTTTCAAAATCTTGACTATTTTTCAAAGTTTTTCTGAAATCTTTCTAAATCCGAACTATTTCTTTATCTCTTCTTTTTCTCAACTTTCTCGAAAACTCTATTCTCTTTTGTTATTTTTGTTTTTTTTTGTTAATTCTTGCAAAATCTCTATTTTCAAACTACGACTCGTCTTTTTTCGTTCGCTCTAATCTCTCCACTTTCGATCTCTATTTTCTCTCTTTCTCTTAGATCTTTTTTCTTCACTGATCTTCTTTTTTACTTTCGTCGCAAATTTTTCTCACTCGTATTGAATTTTCTGTTCTCTTATTTTCACGGAAATACAACTTTTCTCTTAATTTTCATATTTTCTTCTTTCCTCATCCAGACTCGCCTGGTCTCACTTCGGAACAATCACGAAAACCAAATTGTATGCGAGAACTGGACCGAGGAAAGCCTACATAAATTATATTCAAATATATCCATGTTATTGAAAATAATATATTTTATTCGAGTCAAAAAAGAGGAAAAAATATAATTTTTTTTATTATCTATATACACAATGGTCTCGATATATCAAAATAATAAAAAAATTCTCAAGGCATAATTGTTGTATTTTTTTTGCACGAATGTTCCTCTTGACGCATCAACGAAGATTTCAAATGTTAAGAATCACCGGTGACTCGTCGAGAACATTCGCGTATTTGGTGATAATGGGATAAGCTTCCAAATCGAGAAATTCGATTACTTGGTCCGCCGCTCTACCGATGAAAGTTGAAGGATCCAAAATTTCGTCGAGTCTGTCGATTATCGGAGCGAAATAAGGATCTTTTTTCACACGCTCAACCAAATCATTTTCCAAACCATGCTGTTTCACCTGGGCACCTGCCTCGTGTGATAGGACTCGAATTTTTTCGTGACAAATCTGGAAATAAACGTTTAATGTACAAAACAATTTATTTTGCTTTATTTAAAAATAAATTCACTTCATGATCAGCAATTAAATAAACAATTTCGTTGATCATCAACATTTAATCATTTCACGCACCGCAGAGAAGAATTTTAATCGTTAATACACTTCTCTGTAGTATCGTGAAAGCTACACGGGGTCCGAATGACCCCAGTATCTTTAAACCGTAGCCAGGTTAAAAGTAATGAAAATGAAGGCATGAAAAAATTCTTCATCTTATTCAAGTATTTCTTAATAAGACAGAAAAGTTTAATTATAAAAAAAATGTATTAAAATGAAGGAAAAATTATCAATTTAGCACCATTTTTTCCTTGAGAAAATTTTTAAAAGAGAAGAAGAAATAGAATTTTCGAGAGAGAACGAGGGAAGGACTTGAAAATAATTTCAAATCATGGCAGAAACTTTGCCTGGGCTTTTCTATATCCCAAATATACTTCGATATTTAATGATATGGAACGGAAAAATTAAATTGAAAGCTTAATCGTGTCATAAAAAATGGTTTTCTAATTTATTCAAACAAAAATGCGTTTTTTTAATTCAGTGAAAAAGATTTTGATCAGAAATATTGAACTTTTTTACGTAAAAAAACATTGACACAGAATGTACAGAAGAATTTAAGGATTTTTCCACTTTCATGTTTTTATTTATTTGTTGACAAACCTGTCGATCTCCTCCAGCCTTGACCATCGCCATGATAATATTTTCCGTCGACATGAATG
The DNA here is from genome assembly GCA_963989365.1 of Rhimphoctona megacephalus. Classification (NCBI taxonomy): domain Eukaryota; kingdom Metazoa; phylum Arthropoda; class Insecta; order Hymenoptera; family Ichneumonidae; genus Rhimphoctona; species Rhimphoctona megacephalus. Next base: position 17,668,348 of record OZ022421.1, read on the forward strand.
GCAATTCTTGAGCCACGTGTTTAGCAATTACTTTTGGATAAACGACCAAGCCCTCGGTAATATTTTCCAATGTCATTAGAAGAACGTCAGCCGATAGAAAAGCTTCGGCAATCGTTATACGACGATTTGCCGAATCGTCGAGTGTCCTCTCCATCCATTGGGTCGCTGCTGTTTGCAGAGAATTACTCGCGAGTGTCATCAAATGGCGCGCTATGCTGCAACAACGCTCCGAACGCATTGGATTCCTCTTATAAGCCATTGCGCTCGAACCAATTTGCGTTGACTCGAAAGGCTCTTCGATCTCTTTCATATTTGCGAGTAATCTTATGTCACTGCACATCTGAATTTTTAGAAAAATAAATAGCATTTTTTATTTTCTTAAATTATCATTTTTCATATATTATCATTTTAATATCATCATTCCCTCTTCGCGAATTTTTCTCTCTCAAATGATAATCAATCAATTATCGAAAAAATATAATTTCAGATGAATATTAAAAACAACTAAAGTTCAATTTTTAGGAAATCATTTGGGTTATGCCCGTACGCAAGATATGAACAATTTTCAAAATTCATTATTGTCAATTTTATCTTCCAATTATTTACGTTCCACCACGCTTTAAGTTTAAAAAAATACGAAAGCAGATAAATCTTTTAAAAAATTGGAGTTTCAACCATTTTTACCAAACTGATGGTTTTTTTTTACTTTTTAAGGGGTTATGCGCAGTTGTCGTAGGCGAAATTCAAGATTTTTTTTTCATAACTAAAATCCATTTTTTAATCGAAAACAGAGCTTGATTTCATAGTACGATTATTGAACTTAATACATAATTTTTTTTTGTCAAGATACATTTAAAAATTGGCGAGGCACAGTAATTCTGTGAAAAAGTTTTCTTTTTGCGATGAGCACGATGTCTCAAAAAGTATTTTACCGACCGGCTTCAAATTTTTAGGCAGGACTGCTGAATGAACGAAGGATTTTTTTTTCTATGAAAACTTGCTGTTTTATTAAGGAAGAACGAGAATTTTGTAAGACGAAAAAAGCGATTTTTCAGTAAAACCACTGCCATTTTGATAAAAATCGGAATTTCGAAAAATGCCTCGTTCATTCGGTAGTCCTCCGTGTGTAGAATGTGAGACCTAAAAATTTGAAGCCGATCGGTGAAATATTTTTCGAGATATCGTGGTCACGGCAAAAAAAAAAAACTTTTTCGGAAAATTGCTGTACCTCGCCAATTTTTAAATATATCTTGACAAAAAAATTATGTATTAAGTTCAATAATTGTAATATGAAATCAGGCTCTGTTTTCGATTAAAAAATGTATTTTAGTTATGAAAAAAAATGATTGAATTTCGCCTATGCCAACTGCATATTTTTATATCTTGATTTTTTGAATGGCCAATAAATTCAGAAAACGTCTTGCGCCCCTATACATTTAAATCGAGAACAATTCAAGAAAACACCGAGATGAAAGGATTTTTTTAAATTTACCTTATGAACGGTCGCACCCAAAGAGCTGAGAGCATTCAAGCACTCGACGTCAACTTTTCTGGAGTAAGTTTGTCCGGTAACAGCATAATAATGTTCAAACCCAGCCATTTTCGTTACAAGAGCATCGAGTTGCTTAACTTTTTCTCCATTTCCTATTAAAATTTCAAAGATTAATCAAAACTTTAATGAAATAAATTTAAAAATACGAAAAACGGAAAAAGAAGAATTTTTGATTTTCTAGATTAATAAATTTATTGAATCAACAAACAAAAAGAAGACTAAAATTTTTTACAAAATTGTACAATTTTCACTAAAAAGGAAAAAAAATATTCTCGCCATGAAAAAGTTGAATGAGCGAGGTTTTGATTTCTTAAAAATCTGTTCTTCTCAATAAAACAAAACGAACAAAGGGAGAGAACATTTTTAAAGAATTCTGCAATTCAAGAAAAAACAAGTAAATATTCTCACCATCAAAAAGTTGGAGGAAGGATGCTTGAGTCCCAGTTGTACCTTTGACCCCTCGAAACTTGAGATCATCGCGTGCTCGACGAATCGCACGTTCGTCCATGAGAAGATCATGAAGCCAAAGTGTTGCTCTTTTCCCTACAGTTGTTAACTGCGCCGGTTGAAGATGAGTAAATCCGAGGGTAGGAAGTGAACGATATTCTTTCGCGAATCTCGCTAATCTCGATAACACTCCAACCAGTTTCGGGAGGAGAATGTCAAAGCCGGATCGAAGAATAATCAAATCCTTTGCAGGGTAATTAAAAAAAATTGTAATTCAATTCAGGGCAGCACAAATCGAGTAAATGAAATAAAAAAAATAATTAAAAATATTCTAGTCATTCAAAAGTCACAAACAAGCCCAAAAATAATGTTTCACCTACTAATCATAATAAATTAACTAATCAAATAAAATATCCTAATGAGAAGGCATTTTTCAATGTGTTCGCTGGGGGATTCCTTATTTATTATATTTTGATTAATTATTATTTATAGTGACGAATCAATCATTCGTTTAAGGGGAGCTGAAAATTTTAAAACGATATTCGGATTCCTTCTAATGGTATGTATATAAATGATAAAGACTCTCCGCTCGACTCCCAAGCGCGCTCAGGTACTTTAAACGTGTTTTTCTCGAAACGACATTTTTTCAATTTGCGGGAATCATAACTGAAAAACTAATTGATGGATCATCTTCAAATTCGGAACACATTTACATAATATAATTTATTAAAACATGAACCTAAAGTTGAAAAGATTAGATTGTTTAAAACATATTTATGCTTGCAAAATGTCGGGGGGAAAAATGCTAAAAAGCGATCATTTTTTTCAAACACGTTTTAACATTCAATTCTCGATTTTTTTTTCAAAATTTAGGTTCATGTTCTTAAAAAACATCTCAAGAATGTATAAAAAATTGTTGGACTATTTCAGATGCGAGTGGCGAGGCTGCACAATTCCTGTAAATCGACAACGACGATGAGGACACGCCAAGGGACACAGCGAATTACACCCCTTAATTAATGTATGAAATAACTTGAAAAAATTAGCAGAGATGTACGAAAATATGAATAAATTATTGTCAGATTTGCGGAAATTTCCGTTTTTTTTTTTCACAATAAAAAAAAATCAAAAAAATCATTTAATTTTCGATCTCCTAAAGTGATTGTTCCCCTTAATTCCTTAAAAACTGATTTTTATATCGTCATTTTTTAGATATTTATAAAGAACAGCGATATTCGATTGAAATCATACGAACGCGTCATCCATTTTTTTATTATAATTTTTTGTAAACCGACAGCGACAGGTGCGCGGTCAGTGTGTGGCTCCCAACGATCTCCAAAGTTAAGGTAGAACTGTCGATACTGCAAGAGCCAAATGTATACACGGTCATGTTTGACTTACGTAGTATTTAGAATAGGCAACGTCGCGATAGAGTGAGAGAAACAGAAATGGTCTGTTTCACTCGAGAGGTGTGCAAAAGCTATGCGTAAAGACTGACAGGTGACGGGTGCATCATTATTCGGTTCTGTGTATCAACTCGAAATAAAATATCTTTAAAATGTCAAAACCACGAGAAGAAAAAAAATCTACCACTGGAAGGGCCGCAGAGTAACAGAAAAAATGTACCGGAAGAGATTGCAACAAATTGAAGTGGCAAAAAAATTGAAGGGAGCTAGTGGCAAGTTCGTTGTAACCTCTTCGCGACGTTGCCACGTCTATACTGAACTACGATATAAACGTACATTTTGGATATTTATTTGCTAATTACTACTACCACATTCTCTCAACCTGTATTTTTAAGGATTTAAAATGTTCCTTATAATATTTTCTCTTATTCTACCCTTTTTTATTGAAATCTGAATGGTACTTTTTGTAAAATACAATGAAAACTGTGATTTCTCATAAGACTCAATGTTAACTGTATGAAATTACCAATACCAATATCTTTTTTCTGGTTCTCTGTGGCCTCTTGAAAATTTAACTGGATCTTTTTCTTATCAGAATCTATTGCTGTACCAAATTTGATTAAATTCTGAACGGTAATTCTAAAACCGACAGTACTACCTTAAGCAGCCTCGGGCGAGGCCAATACTTGGTTGGGTGGGTGATCGCTTAGCCATGCACCGGCTCGCGCATCAATCCCTCAGCGGGCGGCAGTTTTTCTCCGTTTCTGATGGTGCTAATCGATTGAAACTCAGTAAAAATATAGCCGCTTATATCGGCCGGGTTTTCCACAGTTTCCCGCGGCCCTCGCACAAATGCGATGGAGTAATGCATTAGGAAACAGTGACTATGGGCAACACTTTTGGGGGGTGTTCTCAGGAACATAAAAATTAGGAAAATTGGAAATGAGAGACGTGGGGAAAAATGGAAGAATAAAAAAATATAATTTTTTGTAATCAAGATCTTCATTTAATTGCAACTTAATAATGCATGATTACTATTATTATTTTTTTTTAATAAAAAATGAACCTCTATATTTTTGTTGATATATTCATTTACGACAGTGACAATGCAAAAAATAATGTCACTTACGGTATTATCGCCGACGTAACAGCTCGTAGCACCAAGATGAATAATTGGTGAGGCTTTCGGACACTGTACACCAAATACGTGAACGTGAGCCATGACATCGTGCCTTGTGGCTTTTTCTTCTTTGGCTGCTGCAACGAAATCAATGTTTTCCACCTGAGCCAACATCTCGTCAATCTGCTCTTGCTTTATATCAAGACCGAGTTCCTGCAATATAAACAATAGTCATTGTTATTAATGTTAAATAATATATCATTAAAAATTATACGTAAATTTGAGAGAAACGTTGTGTGTGCATAAATTGTGGAAAAAATGTATAATTTTTAAGATCTAGGAGGTGCTAGCTCATTAAATACTATACTGAGCACAATTTTATTGTAATAAACTTTTAATTAACACCTCTAATCATCGTCTCATAACACAAATATTTTGTCCTTTGGTATTTATATTTTTCAGTTAATTAATATATTCGATGTTTATAATAAACAAAGTAAGAGCTCATTTTTGAAGAACTTCAAAATACTTATTAAACATTTTTCGATCGTGCATATTTGTTATTCGTTATAATTTTTATTTATTTTTTATTTTTAGGTGCAAGAATGGCTTAATGATCATCATCATATTCTTTTCCATTGTTTGGTATTCAGCAATGATTTATAGATAAAATTGTTTATTCAATAACAAATGATTTTTTAAAAATTTATACAAATTATTTTTGTTTCATTTCGAGAGATAAAAAGAGGGCGAGAGGAGAAAGAATTCTCGCATTCAATACCGTCACACCTTTCGTGTGTTAGTGAGAAATTCTCCCCGCCAACATTCTCGATTACAGCGATGCTCGTACCCCTTATCAGATAAGATAAAAAGGGCTTGGTACGAGATACAAGAGCGTGGTCGATTTTCATTTCTCACCGGAGAATATTGTATGTATCCGTTTGTACCTCGTGAAGGCGACAGCCGCGAAATCAAAACTCAAAATGGTTTCTGTTCATACAATCGGTGGAATTGTGATTAAAGTGTTAAAATTGGTGAGAAATGAATATTAACTTAATTAAAAAACCAATTTTTCAAATAGTCTTTTCGAAACACACGAATACGAATGAAAGCTCTTGGGTTAAAGGTGAAAGAATTATCTGCGATAAACCCTTCGTGACTATCAATTAGTGCGTGAGGGAAAACATTTATTTTTACGGTAATCGCGTGACTCTTTCTGTTAGTCAAACGGCATGAAACACCATCAACTGTCGCGTGATCCGTTGCTTATAAATCTCGAATTTTAGTATGATATACCCACATCTTATAATTTGGAATGAGAAATCATCATTGTGCAGTAAATTGTAATAAATCGAAAATTTAAGTTATTTCGAAAAAAGAAAAAAGAATACGAAAAATCGCAATTATTATGAAATAACGAAGCATTTGTATTCGTTTAGAAAACTGTCCGGTAGAATTACATTTTTACCATCAATTTAATTTTCACGATACTCGAAGGCAAATCAAGCAATTAAAAAATCAAAAACAAAGCAAGTAAAAAATCATCTTGAAATCGAAAACAAATGATTTTTTCACTAAAACATAAATGAGTCATTAAGTTTTTTCCTCTAATTCATTTTTCATTAGTTGGTCTGATACGTATTCGGTGGTATAAAAAAAAAAATTATTTTTCCAACGATCCTCTGATTCATTCGTGTTGTAGCATATCGGCGTCAACGATAACGCTTGAGCGAGCTAGAAAGCCATTGTTTGAACATTGATAACTCGGTTCATAATGGTGACACATGCGCACGAATATAAACTTTTACTCCAACACCTGCGTTTCATGATCCCCGCATTTTTTACCTTTTATCTTTCAACCTCTTATCAGCATCTTTTTTTTAAATTCATGCATTGTTTGGGTCCAAAAGAAAATACCATAAGCGTTTCTCTTCGATAATTACAATAATTTTTAATGAACATGAATTTTTGTAACTTTCTCGTGCAGAATGAAGAATCACAGACAATTATTTCCAGAGATAATGACAAATTTGAAAAAAAAAGAATAAATCCGGCAAAATGAAAGTTCAAACAATTGTTTGTCCTCAAAAACTCCCGTTTCATTGACGAATTTTAATTTTTAGGTAATCAATTTAATTATCCTGATCCTGTATCGAACAGGATACGGCGGCTTATTTCTCGGAGTAGGTGGAACATGGAATTTAAACGAGGAAAAAAATCCTGATGCCGAAATCGTTGCATCGGGTGTATTCGTTGGATTTTTTATTTACACGAGCGCCGTTTTAATCACATATTGTTTTGGAACGACTGAACACAAAAAGACCCTCATTGTAAGTATATCGAATTCAAAGCGTACTCGCTAAATTAGCTTTAATTAAGCATAATTATCGTCAACAATATACATTCAGTACAATTACATAAATAATACAAGTTAACCCTAGCTACACACTATAACTTTTAGTACCTTACTTGCACACTATCGGTCTCTTGGACCGACGACTTTTATTGCTCTATAACATTGTAACAAACGCGTCTATTGAGGTTTAATTGTAGTGAAATCGAAACGCCGAACTCCGACCAATTCGGAGAAGTGATCAGTAGAGCCAAAAAGTCGTTTGATAAAAAGTTGTAACGTTTATGAAAAGGCGCGTGGTGAAAAAAAGGTGAAAATAATGTTGCTGCCGGTCCATCGGACCCCGTAGTGTGTAGCCAGGGTCGAAAGATGCAGATCATCGAAAATTAATATTACATTCGTGAATTATTTAATTATCAGCGAAATAATCGATGTGATGAAATCTCCTGTATTTTCAGGAAATAATAATGAACTTCGTGGGAACGTTTATGTTCATTGCGGTTGGTGGTACCGCTCTTCATTATTGGCATGGTTATCAGCCTGAGCACAAGACAATGGATATAACTCCTGAGAGAGAGGTAAAAATACATATTTTTAATTAAATAAAAATCAATGGAATAAAAAATTGGAATTGATATACATTTATGTTATTGAATGTTTTTCCTTGCAGCAGAAATTTGCCATAATGGCTCCAAGCGTTGAATTATTTTGTTTAATATTTGTTCTGTAAAAGATTTTTTTTAAATTCCAATCATTCCATCGTTTTATGTTTAATTTTTTTGCCTAAAAAATGACTTTAAACATAAAAAAAATCCTTTTATATTTCCATATTATGATTTGTTTTTCATATTTTTTCTAGGTCGGATTGGCTCTGGGTTCGTTGTGTGTACTCGAAGGTGCCGCGTATCTTTTAGACACCCTGCTTAGTATCTTTGCATACGCGAAGGACGAATATAATTAATAATATAGCATGTACGAGATAAAAACTAAAAGTTAATCAGTATATCGCATCATTTTTTTTACTATTACAATAAAATGATACATCACCATAGTACAAACAAAATTCCGATTGAAATAATCACTACCTTGAATGGACTGACTCATATCGAATCATTGACTCATCGCTCAACTGACAAAAAAAACGAAGAATTACATTTTGCCATTTTTTTTTGTTTACTCTTCATATGTCGTTTTCTTTGATAATTCAAATTTATAATTTTTACAATAATTAATATTATTATTGCGTCGAACAAAATAAAAATGTAACGCTGAGTTAGCGAAATAAATGAAGATCTCGAAAACTCGAAATATTCCATCGACCCTAAATTTCATCGATTCCTTCTTTCACGCAGTAATAAATAATATAATGACGTATTGGGAATTATTTGAATGTAAAAGAAAAATCACGAAAAGCGAGTGTGTCGAGACTCTGAAGAATTTTCGAAATCGAATTTTTTCGAATGTTTCTTATTTCAAGATTTTTCAACTTGTGCGTTTTTTTGTTTGCAATCATCGATGCTTTTATCGTATTCATTTTCCAATAGCGAAATTAGCTTTGAGGTTACGGAAAATAGTTGGAGTTTGAAAAATCGATATTTTTGTTATTTTCCTTTGGACGAAGGTTTTGGCAGGTAGTGGCATGGGTTTGCACGTTTGTCAACCTGTCTACAGAACTCTCTCTGATAGCAATCTCGTGCCAGGGGTTTTCGGGACTTTCAGCGTCGTTTCAGCGGTCCTTTTGTTTGGTCATTTGTTCAATTGTACGATCGATTCTCGACTGGTAGGTCAACGTTATATTTGGGAATGAATATTATATATCGGGAAGATGTAAACATTTTTTTTTTTTTTAATCACCAGCCATTGAGATAAATGCCTATTTCCATTGATTCCATTGATTGCTTAAAAAATAAAAAGTTATATTTCGATTAATATAATGGTAAATCAATGTGGCACGAAAAATCTAATTAATAATACAATGAACGTGTATTAAAGTAGTTTGCATGAATGACATAAAAAATAAATAAAAAATAAATCCAAAAAAAACAAAGTTTCTACAAAAGTAGATTGAATTTTTTTTTACTAATACATTATTAATAATTGTATATTTGTTTATACATTTTTTTTCAGCACATTACATTTTCAATCGTGGCTTCCCTCAGTTATGGCTGGTGCATGTCATCGATAATGGATTCTGTGAGACACGAAGAAGACACAATATGCTGGACGTATCTACTTGCAAAGGGGATCGTATGTTTCGTAGCCCTGACGATACATTTATTGGAACTTCTTCACGCCTTTGTAACACGAGACACGCGTCCTTTGAGTCTCAGATTTAACGCATCAACGAACTCGAGTTCCAGGTCGCCATCTTTGCATCCTATGCAAATCGCAATCTGATATTTCAAGAGATCCACAACACAATTCCGATAATCACCTTGCTCAATTGTTATATTCATAATTTAGCATTACGAATAAATTAATTGTAAAAAAGAAAAACGAATTCTTTCAGTGTTTAGGGTTCCGTACGTCGAAATGAAAAAAAAAACGGAACCCTTATAGGATCATTCGTGTGTCTGTCTGTCTGTCCGTCTGTCACAGCCAATTTGCTCCGAATCTACTGGACCAATTAAGTTGAAATTTGGTACACATATGAATTTCTGTGACCCAAACACAGATGTGTAAAGTAAATAAATGAATTTTGAATATGGGGGTCATTTTTGGGGGGCAAATGAGAAAATTAAAAGAAAAAGTTTTGCACACTGTACCGTGTGACATATCAAATGAAAGGGCTTGTTGTGAGAGTCTCAAATATATTTTTTTTATAATTTTAAAATAAATAGTTTTAAAATTATTTAAGCAAATAGATGAAAATTAACCATTCCCCCCCCCCCCCCCCCTTATCGCCGAAACTACTGAGCCTAAAATTTTGAAAAAAATACAGAAAATAATTCTTTACTTAGAGATTACAGGAAAACCTATAAGAAGTTTATGGTCTTAAAATTTTTAGTTACTACAAACAAATTTGGGTCAGATTTAAAAAAATATGGCAGATAACATATTCATCGTATGGAACCCTCTTCACGCGAGTTCAACTCACACTTGTCCGCTTTTTAAACCTTAAGTTCCTACATGGGGACAAATTGACCCAGGCTAAAATCGACTTGTGGCTGGCGTTTTTTTTCTTGTCGATTTTAGTGGTTCCCAGGGGCGGGGGGAGGGGGATAATTTAATTTGAACCCTTTTTGGTTCGTACATCAAATGACAACCTTTTATTCCCTCTGGTTTTAACGCTACAGACGTTTAAAAATCAATTTGGGGTCAATTTGTCCTCATGCGATTCATTTTGTTATTTTTCACGAGTAAATAAAAGCGATACTTCCTCCGAGAAGCGTTTGTGTTGCGTTTTATTCGATACCTGCTCCGGCTTTGAAATATGAAGATGTAAAAATACTGTAACTTCACCCCTTGCAGTTTTGTAAAAGAAACGTTAAAATTGGTTAGCTATCATTGTTTCCTTACAGTTTCATATTTAAAGTTTATGGAACAACCGATTTATTTGATGAAAAATCAGGAATATATAAAAAAAAATTCAATTTTAAGCCATGCGTGCAATTTCTCGAAAAATGAATTACACTTTTTTTTTAAACATCAACTACTTGGAAACTAATCGTTTTTTTGCATTGAGCCCTGGATCATTCGATTAGTCAGGATTTTTTCTATTGTTAAAAAAAGTCCCTCAAAAATATTGATTCTGCACAGAGTTATGAGCTCGCAAAGTGGCCGGGAAGAAATTGTCCCCATGTAGGAACGATGGGGTAGAAAAAAGTCATGCAGGAGCCTAGCGTTAAATATTCATGATGCTTTTAATATCAGAAATAAATATTTGAAAAATTGCAACAAAAATTATGTTTGGAATTTCAACATATTACGACGGATTGCGAAAAATCCTAACGTCCTCAATCAATATCAATAAATTCGAAACAAAACACTTAAGCGTTTGGCTAACAAAAATCCTAGCTAGTTGACATCACGCACCTATAGAATTTGTCAATTAAAGTTGTCAATTTTATTCAAGAATTTTCAATAAACGGAAGTGTGCCGTGGAATTTATTCTCCAAAGATGACTTTTTCATGGAAAAATCCCCATCTTGTTCTCAAATTAATAACATTGGTATGGTCATAAAAGAATTAAAAAAAATATATCGATTCTATGTATAACCTTAAATTCCTCAGGCACTTTTGATGCTGATCATTATGGTGACTTTAATACCAGAGAGACCCTGGACTTACAATTACATGATGGACTCAATCATGAATACAACTGCCATCGTTATGTTGGTTCTCGTAATTTCCATAGTTTTTCTCACGTCTCCCATGGCAACAGTAAGCAAATGAATATTATTTAATGATATTAAATAGAATAAAATAGAAATCTAGAGTCGCGATAGCGACTCGAGATGAGTCCATTTAAAAGAGAATTCGCTCCAGACTCTTATACCCAAAGCACCGCGTTTTTGATAATACTACAAGAGTAATTTAAAAATAATGGATCATTCTTTTTACAGGAAATATGCCTAATTGTTTCGATCATCATAATGCTCCTAATTGGCTGTTCCTTCTGGCCAAAAGGTACTTATAGATATACAGCATATGCCGCATCGGCACCAGCACAAGAACCAGCCGTAACAGATGATGGTGGACACTACGTCGTATATTGTGAGCATATGATCTTCAAAAATTAATTCAAATTTTTTGTTCGTTCCAATAGTAATACTTCGAAAAAGTAGATGCAGAAGGCCAAAGAACAGTGAGAACAATATTTGTAAGCGAAAACTTATAAATGTCAATTCTTACTTAAAATAAATATTACTACTAGTAATGCTTCAAAAGCTTTTTGAATCTACGATTCCTGACGATTGGCTTGTACCTCTTGCGAATGTATATAATTATGACAAATTAAATTATCGATTTTTTAGTTGTTCGGATCAACTTTTGAGTGAGGATAAAATTTGGGATTCGGGCTATTAGAAGAATTTTATTATTTTCAATTATAGCCTAAAATAAGTCTCGATGTGGGTTAAATTAAAGAGAATTATAATATTCATTGCAAAATATCTCAGCAATATATTTTATTATCTGGTTGAGTACCTTTTCCCGATTTATTTATTTCTGTAGGGAGCCCAAATGGTCGTCGCCAAGCCCATCTTGGCCTTACGATAAGTAAGTAATCAAGTTTATCGATACTACAAAGATAAAACTCCGTTAATTAGATTATATAATTTTTAACATTGATCTTTTCAGCTGCGATTATAATTGAAACGATCGACGTGCTGTTGTACGCTGCGAAAAAATAATGAGAAGAAAAAAAATTGACATTTTGTACACCCTAGGATTAGAAGATAAAATTTCGTCGTTTGTTTCATCACATGATCGAATATAACTGACATTGATGGATTGATGGTTGGCACATAAAAAATTTTATTCAAAAATTGAAGAAAAACATTGTGTTTTCCACTACAATTTGCCACATGGTGGCGAATTTTCATCAATTGTCAAAAAATTATCACTTCGTGCTCAAGATAATCGAGCTAGTAACGTTTATCAATTTATTTACAATGAGTGAATTGCGAAAAGTGATTTTTTTTTAACCTTCAACAAAATAAGCAATATCTTTTATAGGTTTTCGCGATTATTTGTCTTGGATTATTGACTCACGACGAGGCTTACGCGGTACCAAGATGGCTCTGGATAATTTATTGCATAAACACCCTGACTTACATTGTCATACTGATCACACTTTCCGGAAGTTACGTACTCGAAGAAAATTGCGAGCTATTCGATACAATTGTGAGCCTAATCGGTTTACCACTTTACATCATTGCTGGATTAGGCGCCATCGTAAGATCCGCATGGTACATTCCTAAAGACACCGGACGAGATTCGTGCGAGCTCGTTATAGGTGTTTTTTTTATACGTAAGTACATTCAAATTTGTTTCACTTATAATCAAAGTCATTTCACCGAAATTCGTTTCTTTTTTTTTCAGTCATCGCGAGTCTCATGATCAGTCAAATCGTTTGGTCAATCTGTAACGGACATCGAAGAATCATCCAACATCGATAAATATCAAGAAATCAAATTCAGCTCCATCGTGTGATGATCCTACTGAAATCTAATTGCTTTTTTATCTTTATCTTGAGTATAAATATTTAAAAAATGTGTACGCGCTTATTTCGATCGAAAATAAAAATACTTCGAGCGCTTTGTGGAGAAACGAAAAGAAACAATTTTTCTTGGAGAAATTGACGATTCTAAAAAATAATGCTAAACGTATTGGAGATATAAATATTTATTTTTAATATATTTTTTACAAGTACATGAGAAATAGTAAAATAATGTCTTCTTATTGTTTTATATTCGGAACATTTTCAAATAAATTTACTTTCTCTTATATATTAATAATAACACGATGTCGATGATCATCAAAGCCGCAGCTACGAATGCTACCACACTGTCAACGCCTAAGTTGTCACACGCCGCTACAATCATCAGGATGGCCCAAATGACTAATAAAATGAATTCCTAAATAGAAGCAAAATAACGAAATAGTAATTTTTCTGATGATCGGATAGATATTGAGAAATAAATCATTTAAACATTTGAATTTTAAGGGATTTTCTGTACAAAAGAATAGGAAAATTTGACTGGTAAAGTAAACACATCAATTAAATTCATTCGTGATAAAAGGTTTCATTTTACCGTCCATATGTTTGGAAGTTCAAAGAGATAAGCTACGAGAAAAGCCATGGCGATAAAAAACCATCCGAAGCAGCCCCAAATCAAATAAAGCGATCCACGATCGTGATGAAGTACAAGTCCGATGATGCAAACGATCTGCGAGAAAAACTCACCATTCGAAATTTTATATAAAAAGAGAACCAAAATTATCATTGAAAACTTTCGATTGATTGACTCACTAATTCGGCGAATCGCAGTAAAAAGTTTTTATCCTGGACTACCTCGTTCATAGACTTCATATTGGGTAACCAAATTTATAAGATTCCTGATCAATCTTTACAAAGCAGGAAAAAAATGATAGTAGTGGTGGTGGTGGTACGACGACAAGGACGTTGAATGAAGAAAGAAGGAAATAACGAGATAAAAAATTGCAATCGATTATCGACGAACGTCAGAAAGAAAAATATATATATATATATTTTTTATCAATTGCTCGATGAAAGACAGAAGTTGAGAAATCGAAAAATCGTCGAGGTGAAAAAGATCGAGAATAATGGAAATGAATCATATTCATGCAGCTTTAAGTCCAACCGTTGAAGACCTTTTGGTTTACGACAAAATTTTCAAACGATTACTCAAATGCAAATGTTTCTCTCTGGTAAATTTTTGAGTTATATTAACCCTCATGATCGAATTATCATTTTTATCTTTCACAGATTTTTTGCGTTACAGGAACGGTTATTATGTTTCTGTTGCCGTTGGATTTTCTCGATTCGAATCTCATCGCGATCATGCTACCGAGTTTTTTGACCGGGTACATAATCGTCAACGTAGGTGGAATTTTGACCGCCTGTCAGGGCCACGCGGACTTAATTACCGTGCGTATAATTATCATTCGTCTCTCTAATTCCAACAATAATTATTACAAAAGAAAAATACACATTTTAAGGACATTTTTCTCTCGAGTTTTGGCGTTCTGGGCAATTTATGCTGCGGAATTTATTTATTTTACTACTGGATCGACTGGGTAGTCAGTACTTCGGGAACTGGCAATGGAGTCGAAGGGTAATTCCTTCATTATTCAATTTAGTTAAAAAATAATTAAATTCCAATTCTCGAGCTTCGTTGGATGAACTTTCGAAAAGTGGACGTTTTTTTCTTACATTTCGTCTGGTTTTTTTTTTCGAAAGTATTTTAGAAACTGCGTTATAAAAATGGTGTTAGTAATTTCTGTTGTAATACTCGTCGTTCGCGAATTATGGCAGCCTCGATTCAAAGAGGTATTAGAGTTAAAATTTGAAAATTCAACTGGCTTCAACATAAAAGATTAAAAAAATGGTGGCATCCGAAAAATTCTGAAATACTTATCTGCTCAAAAAGGATACAAAAGACAAAAGTGGCAGGAAATACTTCATGTGTATTTAATAAATAAATTCGATCAGTAAGAGAAATGTTGAAGGTATGCACAATGGAGGTCTTTAAAAAGATTTTGTATTGCATTAACCGTAATTCCATTAAAAAAATATTAAAATGGGGCTATTTTTTCGAGCCCTGAAGTAGCCTTACCCCTCAATCGAAGTAATTAATTTTGTACCATTTTATATTGACATTATTGGATATCAAAATAATGGGGAAAAAAACAAACCCGAATAAATTAATCCCCAATGAATTATAAAATTCAACTAATCGTGAAAATTCGAATTTTTCCCAATTACAGAAGTCTATTTCTGGTGTTATCGTTATCGGGCATTTTGAACATGGTATCAATGGGCGCTCAGTTGGTATCGAGTATCTGGGAGATGAAGAGACGAGTAGATTCGGTCGCTGGGGACGGCCAGCAATGATTATAATTATTAATCTCAATTATCAACGGTTAAGCTTCTTTCTTTCTCCACGAATATTATCCGAGGGCAATACTTTATTAAATCACTTTTAAGGAAATTGTTCGATGTATGAGAGACTGATTGGGGCAAAAAAATAAGCGAGCTCGACAAGTGCGAGTGTACCGAAAAATAAAAAATAATTAAACAAAATGTAGAAGATAAAAAAGAAAAAGTTGAGAGAATAAAACAGGCGTTAACCAATTGATCCGTATGACCCCGAAGCGGCCCAGAACTTTATAAACGTGGAACGAGACCGAGATACACCCACGCGATCATCCGGACACTTGACCGCGAGGCTCTTTTCATGCGGTTCTTAATTCGAGATCTCGCGTGTCGTAAACAGCAGAGAGAACCTCGCGATGAAGAATTCGACGCAAGAGAAAATACGTATCCGTACGTGCGCAAACGTCGAAAAGTGGATCCGGAAGACAAAGAGATAAAATACAAAGATGGTACATCAACGCTACAAAGCCGGGTTAAAGTTCATTGGTACAAACGTGGGTTAGGCTCTACTTTTAATTCGTATTTACCGTCGAAGCACCTCAAAACAAAGGTCAGTTTTAATACGAAATGGAGACTTATATTTTTCCAGCCATTCGTAAAATATTAAAATTTTCACGAGTTTTATTTTTAGTGCAACAAAGTCACGAAATATTTTATATTCCTTGGGTCATCATTCTATTCTTTTTATGGTCTACATTTAAGGACCTGCGTATTCGCATTTTGGGTTTTTGCCCGAAAGATTGTTACCCACAGCCACTCATTCGAGGCTCCTTCTCAATGAACGACTGTATCGTATTTCTACGAGAACTCACGGAAACTGTTGAAAGCGTGTGTTGATGCAGTGGGTTATATTTTTCCTGATTTTCAGTTAGTTAACACCATCAAAAATGTATAAAAACTGCCCATCACTTGGAAATTGAGGCGGGAGCCGGTGTACGCCTAAGCGTTCACCCATCCAAGTACTGGCTTCGCCCAACGCTACTTAATAACCTGGGAGATCGCCAAATTCAAACGCCGAACGCGAACCCATCGCTGTCAGTTCCTTGAATATAAATATTTATAAGAGCTTACCTCTTTCTTGAATCAATTAAAGGAAAAAATAAACAATTTTTTCATATTTTTACAAATAACCTATTTTATGATTGCGTTAACAACTATTTTATTCAGATTGCAGATCTTTTCACACTCATAAATACAAAAAAATGTTAGACTCGCATGTTACACGCATGGGTCAAAATCGTATAAACTCAGTTTTGGCGGAATCTATTTAAGAAAAAGTATGGTTTTTATAGTTTCCATACTATAAAACCACATTTTATATGATTTCATACCATAAAAACCATACAACTACAGTTTAAATAAAAATTTGTACATCTTTTATATTTTTTTCAAAATTCCCAAAAAAACCAAGCTAAAATAGACTTAGAAAATAAACGAATGAAAATTGATCTAAATATAGCACATTTATTAAGATTGTATGACTTGTCTCGAGTGTGATCATACAATTCTAACTGCAAAATACACGCCACGACAGGAATATTAAAAGTATTTCTTCAACCTTTGACAGCAATACTTGTTTTTTCCAACCCTCGCTAGTAGATTGTTGCAAGCAATTTTTAGAGTCGAGTGTGCTGTGGATCAAAGGATTAAACTTTTTTTTCAAATTGTGGCCCCAATTGTCTAGTTTTCAAATCACTACTTTCATTTAAAACTGTTTCATTTTTTGTCAAAGGTATTCAGGTTTGAACGTGGAAAAGCGAAGATTTTGATCGCTAAATTACCACTTAAGGCTTAAATGAAAATAATTTTTTTTTTTAAATGGCCATTTCTTGACTAGTACAGCAACAAAAAACAGTGTTATTTCCGATGGAAAGTAGTACAATTGAAATGAGTAAACATTTAAATGCCGGTATGTCCGGCAATCCACTTGCGATAAACATGGATATCGACAAAGACACCTGGATATTCAGGAATGCCGCAATTATCCGTATAAACCCAAGATATGAGACCAACGAGAGTATTATTCCAAACGAGTGAACCGCCCGAATCACCGTAGCAAATGAAGCTGTTGTTACTTCCAACAGCACAAATGTGTCCAGGATTTACTGCCCTATTTTTGGCAACCATTGACAAAAAAATGTTACATTCATCTCTGGGTTTGATTTTCATAGAAATCCCTTGAAGAGTTTGAGAAATGCCGTTGCCGTCTTTTTTAATCGAACCCCAACCATACGCTTTGGCTTCGGTTTCTAAAAGAATCCTTTTGCTATTCAAAGCAATGGCTCCTCGTGTGCACCCATACACAAAAGGTTCCGTAACATACACCAAGGCAACGTCGTGGATTGTAATTTCTAAAGTCTTGTCATATTTATACGCAGGATGACAAATTATATTATCGATATGGTGAATCAAACCATTTTGTAAGTCTTCAGAACCTGATGAAACAAAATTCATGACCACGTCTTCATTGCTTGTTCGACAAGTACAGTGCGCCACTGTCACTACCCAATGCGTTGAGATTATATTTCCAGCTCCCCCGTAATAACGCTTATGGTTTTTCTGGCACAACAATGCAACTTGCCAGAAAACATCCTCGATCTGTACATTCCTTCCACTCAACATTCTTCGGCTACGGGACACGATTGTTGAAGTCGGCAATGTGGAACCTAACAGACGATACATAATTAACATAGATAACAGACCAATAGAACGGTAAAGAAAAAGTAATAAAAACATATTCATTTTTATTAATCTCATAAAGAATGATATTTCAATGAATCAATTGGAATTTTATTTATGAAATATTTTTTTTTTTTTAGATGCTGCTCTGTTCGTAGCAGGTCGAGGTGAACATAAAAATTCTTGAATGAAAAACTACTTCGGAAAATAAGATGATCAGAAATTATTGACAGCGATGACTACGCGGCCGGTGTGTGGCTTGAGCAATCTGTAAAGTCAAGCGGCTACGGGTGAAGCCAGTACTTGGATATGTGACCCCTCAGCCATAGACCGGTTTGCCCATCGATGTCTGAGCGGAAGGCAGGTTTTATGAATCTCTAATAATGTTAACAGATCAAAAACTCAGTAAAAATATATCCGACTGTATCAGCACAGGTTTTCCATAATTTCCCTGAGCTCACGATAAAGTAGTAGTAAGATTAAAGTTGTAGTAAGTAAAATAGTGCATTAGGAAGGGGAGTGGCAGGCAACGAACTTGGGAGATTTAAAAGAAATATGAAAATTGGTAATGCGGGGGAAAGTGGAGTTGAAATGTTAAATAAACTAAAGTAGAATAAACAAAAAAAGATAATCAGAAATTAAAAAAAATCATGTCGCAATTAATTATTTTTTCGATCCATTGGGCTGAAACTTTTTATGATGTTTGATAAAGGTACTTTGTATTATTACTATGTAACCAATGGCAATAATATTATTTCAACTTACCGACTTTCAGCATTGAAAAAAAAGTCGTTAAGACCAGCAACTTGAACATGATTTTTCAGTAATTTTTATTTGATCCCAGGTGGTCGATGAATTGACACGAATAACGTATTTCGCGAGCTTTTATACACTTCGTCTTTGAAGATGTATCAATTTAAAACGCATATGATTGATCGATCAAGTTCTAAGTAGAGCACGTATTTTTAATTCAGTAACACCTATCAAATTTCGTGACGTACAAAATTTATCGATGGAGTCGTTTTTGCCTTCTGTATTCTGAGCCTTGACGCTTTTCGTCCCAATTAATCTCAGTTCAAAATTTTCGCAGTATTTTATCGTAATAACAACCACATGATTTTTTTCTCACTTACGCGAAAACTTGCAATCTATTCACGAGCGAAGAAGAAAATCAGAAGTAAGCTATTGCGTATCTCAGAAAGGCAATTGACGTCGATACTTGAAATAGCTTATAATATACGCTACGTATACGCTAAACGATTGTATACGCAGATGTGTCCCACCGCAAGATTAGGAAACAATGTTTGCAATATTCCCTCGAAGCTATTCAGTCGCAAATAGAAACTTTTCTCATCATTTTTAAACATTTTTATTAAAATAATTATCGAATGATCAATTGAAAAAAAAAAGGAGAACGTTAAATGATATTGAAAATTTAAGGGAGAACGCCACCGTGACGGATCAAAAAATTCGAATTTTTTTTTTTACATTTTTGTGCATGTTTAAAATTATGTAAACAAAATTTTCAAGACAAAAGTGAAAATCTATATTCGAGTTAATACTTTATTTTATATCAAGAAAAAAGCAACGAAAAATTTAAACGTGTTTTCTTCGAAACGACTGTTTTCGATATTTTCCCGGCAAATACTCGGAGACCAATGGACTGATTAATTTTTTTTTTTAATATTCGTTATCACACACAGAAAAAAAAAATTTGTAAATTCAACTTACCATCTGCGATCACCGAAAATTTGTTAAAATTGATCGAAATTAGTTTGAAGTTAAGGCGCGATGTTTGATTTAATGGAACCGGTCTAGTTATTTTAACTGTATAGTCTTTTCACCACGAATTACCAAATATTTGTTCAATACAACTACATTTCGATTCAGACAATCAAATATTTTTTGCAATATACTATGCAGGTGGCAACCGATGTACCGATATATTTTATTGAATTGAAATGTATATTGCGTTGCCCTGAATAAAGGGTTTAGTAAAATCAAGAGGCCACGTTCGACCACAGATTAAACATTTTTCACACTTTATGTTTGTCAGATCAATCTAAATCTGAATAATATTAAGTAAATATTTTTTTTATTTAACCGAAGTGCTTTGTTAAATGAAACCATATATTATACTGATTTTACGGAAAATATTACAACTATGATCATGGCACGATTTAAAATGATGAAACGCGTGAGTTGGACTGATCACGCCGCCCTATTTTGTATTTAACCAATATAAAATTATATAAATACCACAGTGTTTTAAGCTAGTACATACGCAACATGGTCTGAGACCGAAAGTTTTGATATTCCAAACTAATATTGTTTAGATTATCTACGTATTTACGTTATTAGATTATTTACGTATTGGTAAAATTTCAATTATATTGACCATCCAGTTATCGAGATATTTGCTTTTGAAATTACCATTTTTAACACGCGTTGCATAAGGCAAACCCTGTAATATATCACATTTCTATTAATATAAAAAAACGGGGAGACAGAAACCAATGAAAAACGGTGCAATCATAAATAGGCATTTTACGATTACGATCAAAACAAATTATCACTTTTTATTATAAACTTTCCGAGTTGTGAGGATTTAAAGTACGAAATGCGTGACAAAATTTATTCGGCTGAGTCCGTCTGACAATGCATTAACCTGTCAATGACGTAAAAAAGTAAGGTTAGGAGGATGCGGGTAGGACAGGTCTCGCTAAAAGTTTTCGACCGCAGGAAACTGGACTACTCAAAAAATTGATGCTATTTTATTTACAGTGTTAAATTTGGAATTTTAAATGGTTAAATATTTTACGGATGCAAATCGAGAACAGGTCATTTCTTCACTTTTTTAAAATTATTGCCCATTGTCAAATCTGAAAGTAGATTTACTTTTGAATGGGACTGTCTCGACTGTTCTACCTTAAATTGACTAAAATATTTTGTTGATATCAAAACCAGATTTAGCCACCTTTTGTTCACTCTGCACGTTTAGTGAACAGTCGATACTCAAGATTTGGTTGTTGTAACTAAATTTCGGGTGTAAAAACTTCTCGGTTCGGCCACAGTGCAACGCAAAGCGTTGAGGCCTTTCTCACATACAAAACGCGCTCCGGACGGATATTAATTACAGAAATTAATGCGACTTTCGTATACTGACTGCTTCTATCTAAGAAGTCGATATTGAATATTTTAACCTACCATAGGTGGCAGATTCATGATAAATATTTAATTTGTCTATCCGATTATATGTTGGGAAATTTTTGAATGTGGTATTTTGGTTCATTTGAGATTCAATTGTCTATTTGTGAATCAAAATGAAAATTTGATGTCGTAAATAAATTATTTGAATAGACAAAAATTCTTATAAATATGTATGGAATTTTTGTAAACAGTAAACCACGCACAATTCGTTTCAACCAGATCCTACTTAAACCAACTAGATAGGTGGTATACTTGATACAGTAATTTTTTTGGTGATGCATATACTTAGAAGATTGAAGTTCCTTGCGATTGGATAGACTTAATGTTATTAACTTAAATCGATATATAGTTAGGTCAACTGTATCCGAATGCGAAAATATTTTTTTGACACATTCAAATTAATTCAATTCGTGAGTTAAATTAATGTCATATTTGTTTCGCAACCTGTTATCGTAATATTGGCTTGGTTTAATTCAGTTCCTTTCGAATCTACGAATCCTTTTTTTCTTTGCATTGACTAAGTCTGTACGTGGCCGATTTTTTTAATTCTCATTAGGATTTAATATGAAAAAAATTAGAAAAAGAATGGCCATGTTTAACGGTAGCTACATTCATACACTGAGAAAAAAATTTTGCTGGTATAGCTAAAATTTGTTTACCTTAACTAAATTTTTCGTTTCAATACGTTCAACTATATTTCATGAAAATACAATATATTTTGTTCACGTACTAAAAAACCAATACTTGAATCATCAAAATGAAAAGTTCAATTCAACGATGTATGAATTGCATACGTTTTTTTGAATCTAGATTAGCGCTTCTAGAATCTAGCTTCTAGAATCTAGATTTTGAATCTAGATTTTAGAATCTAGATTCTAGATGAATCTAGAAAAGCGCATACGTTTTTTTGAATCTAGATTAGATTCACAAGGGGAGGTCGGCTACTCGTTATCACCGATTTCGTCCGGATTCACAGTATATGTATAGGGCTTGACTAGAAATGAAAGTAACACAAGTGGGAGCTCCAGATGGCCAAGCGTTTAGGAAATAAAATTTTTGTCGCGGACCGGTCAATACATAAGTCTTTTATGTTAGCGTAATTTCCAAGCAGTGGTTGACGCAGCGACAAGCGTTCGGATTCATAATGCGAGGGTCGCGGGATCGAGTCCCCCTGCGGACAATTTTTTTTTTCTTTGGCTTCTTTTCAATTTTTACGATACTTACGCCACAAATGAACCGAAATAATGCATAATGTATTGTATTTATTTATATTTTTACAAAAGGCATAGGGCGTCATCGTACTCGGCTCCCGCAATTTATGCCCATCTACAAACCGGCGTGTATGTGAGAAACTTGATGCTTTGCGCCACGCGGTGGCCAGCACGAGAAGCTACTTTAACGTTGCCATCGTTGCTCCAAGCATTGTTCTGTTCGTTTAGCAAAATTCTTATTCGTTATAGGCAAGGGTTTCACTTTGCCTTTGTACCATAAGCCAATAAGGTAGAATTCAATGAGTAGATTTGCAACAACTAAATTGTCGTTTCGAACACCAATTAGTTTGTTAACCTGACAAGATAGTTTTCTTTCTTCCATCTATTCACGTTTCCAACTGCACAAAATGCTGCGTTATCGAAAGTAAATTTATGTTGATGGAGTTTCGTGTATAATTAGTGAACACTGATATTTCGTTTGAATCGATGATAATTTAGATGTAAGGTATGCGTCAAGAGAATACTTTGTTGTTTTTTCTATTACTTTTCTTGATCGAACAAAATATATTTTTTATTACAAGGAAAAGATTCTTTCAAAATAAGATAATTGACAAAACATAGGATTTCGTATGAGAAGGAAAAAACTGATTCGTAAAATGTAGATTATGAAGATGTTTTTATTCCTTTTATGTAACGGTTTCCTTGATTTAACAATATAATGTTTCAGTCTGGGTAGAAATTTTCTTTAACATGTCTCATTATGAAAATAATATGACTTGGAGTTAGGAAGAATAAATGAATTAATTTATTTGAATGATATTCTGTTGCATTAACATAAATTCGTTTGGCTGCACCGAAATTTTGTTGCTTCGGTCAATAACTTATTCCAGCATTCACAAATTACAGTCTTTCTTATCTTCTGGCTGAAAGTAGAGTTTTATTGAATAGTGTAATTAAGTGGATGAAGCTGGTTGAATTATTTGAGCTGTTAGTTCAAAGGTTTTAAATACAAAGTAACACGCATTTATTTTTATGTCGATAATTATTAACCCCATACATCCCTAAATTTATGAATTTCTCTGCACTGAAAACAAAATTTGCTGAAAACATTATTGGAATTACAACAAATTTTTTGATATTTCAACGGTATATTTTATTGGGAGTCCGTTGAAATTGTTGAAATGACAACAATTTTGTTGGCAATCCGATAAAAAAATTTTCGCGGTATTCAACAAAATAATGGACCTTTTCAACAATTTTTTTCCCCCAGTGTGAGATCCGATGTTCTTTGATCACGAGATTCGCAGGAAAAATTCCGCGACATTCGCATAAAATTAAATTTTGCATGTCTTTTAGGAATTCTGTTTACAATCTGTCTTCTCATTTTTTGAATCTGCATTGAGAGGGCACTTTCGTATTAGATCCGGAAGGTTTTTTTTTCAGGTTGCCACAATAAAATATACATTCATTTCATTCATGTTCATGAATTTGTAGTAAAAAATGAAAAATTATATGATAATTTTCAAAAAATGTGCAATGGAATTATCGATTTTCAAGTTCTTTCAACAGACAACGACTGCGTCAGCTCATTATTTTGTGAAAAACTAAAGAAAACGTGTTACTCGACTCAGTGGCGCAGTGACTTATTGTACAAAGACAAGGTCAAACACTTGATTCTAATGAAGAATTAGGTAGCGGACATTTGTACCTAACACCACGGGTTACAGTCCCGTGAGAAACATTAGATTTTCTTACGTGTATATAATTATGTAAGTTATTGCGGTATATAAGAAAAGAGGTGAATACATATTTTTGGATCATAAGGCGATCTTATATTGTGCCTTTTTCTCCGAGAAAAATGGGAATCTACTTTTTAGTTCTCTCCCGCACTCACATCAGACAATGGATAAAGCACCTTAACCCTTTGAAGCACACATTTTTCCTTACGTGCAATTAGCTCAAAACTTTGTACTCGGGGGTTTTCGGGGTCGCTGATTACAAATCTGCACTCAAAATTTGGAAATTCAAGATGGCGGATCCAATATGGCGGACCATAACTGCGAAAATCGTTTGATGAAAGCGAAAGTTGGTACTCGGGGATTTTTGGGGTCGCTGATTACAAATATGCACTCAAAATTTGGAAATTCAAGATGGCGGATCCAATATGGCCGACCATAAATGCAAAAATCGTTCGATGACAGCGAAAGTTGGTACTCGGGGGTTTTCGGGATCGCTGATTACAAATCTGCACTCAAAATTTGGAAATTCAAGATGGCGGATCCAATATGGCAGACCATAACTGCGAAAATCATTCGATGAAAGCGAAAGTTGGTACTCGGGGATTTTCGAGGTCGCTGATTACAAATCTGCACTGAAAATTTGGAAATTCAAGATGGCGGACCCAATATGGCGAACCATAAATGCAAAAATCGTTCCATGAAAGCGAAAGTTGGTATTCGAGGGTTTTTGGGGTCGCTGATTACAAATCTGCACTCAAAATTTGGAAATTCAAGATGACGGATCCATTATGGCGGACCATAAATGCAAAAATCGTTTGATGAAAGCGAAAGTTGGTACTCGGGGGTTTTTGGGGTCGCTGATTACAAATATGCACTCAAAATTTGAAAACTCAAGGTGGCGGATCCAATATGGCAGACCATAACTGCGAAGCATACATTTTTCCTGACATAAAATCTACTTCAAATTTGAGGTCCGGGGGTGTTTTGGGTCGCCGATTACGAATCCGAGCTCAAAATCCAGAAATTCAAAATGGCGGATTCAATATGGCCGACCAAAATGCTCAAAGTAGCTCGATGAAGATGAAACTCCGTATGCAGGGGTTTTTTGAGTCGTTGAATACGAATCTCAGTTCAAAATTGAACAATAAAAATGGCAGTTCCAATATAGGATAATGAAACACAAAAACTGGCTTAGTCACTGATACTAATCTGAGCTTATAATTTTATAATAAGCTTTATAATAAGCTACTGAGCTTATAATTATATAATAAAAAAATATAAAAAATAAAAAAGTAAAAAAAAATAAAAACGTAAAAAAAATATGTAGCTAGAAACTCGCTACGTCCTCGCCGTTAGCTCCGAGTAATGCTAAAAGCGTAGTTTTATTAGAAATTCAGTGTAGCAGAATCAACATATTGAGCAACTCCGATGTTCTAGTAATTCCAGTAAAATCTCCGGTTTTATTTGCCATATTGGATCCGCCATTTTGAATTTCTGGACTTTGAGCTCAGATTCGTATTCAGCGACGCCATAAACCCCTGAATACCGAGTTTCATCTTCATCAAACTACTTTGAGCATTTTGGTCCGCCATATTGGATCCACCATTTTGAATTTCTGGATTTTGAGCTCGAATTCGTAATCAGCGACCCAAAAAACATCTCTGAATTCATTTTCTGTTTATTGTTTACCTGCCGGATTACCTACAATTACATTTATTATCTAAAAAACGTGTTTTTTTGTACTGTAGTTATTATTAACATCCATTAAGTGAAACATAAACCCTTAACAGTTATATTGTAGTAACAATTGATCTCCTAACATCCTAAATACACATTTACATTCGTCGTTCTGCGCTAAAAAAATTTTTTATTGAAGAAAAACAGAGTGGAAGTAGGTGACCTACCAGTATGTCACTATCCTTCAAAGGGTTAACTGAATTTATTCTTGATTTTGAAAAAACGCGTTCGCTTATCTACGCATTATTTTGTTGTTGTAAGTATACACCGTTCAATTGAACTCTTCACTTTAATGATTTAAATACTGCTTTATTCAGTACGTGAACAAAATATTTTGTTGTATTTTCGTGAAATTATTACCAAAGCAAAATAATGCGCATCTATAAATAAATTATATTTCAAAAAACAAAGTAATCGTTTTAAATATGAACAAGCGACTTATTTAAATTGAAGTAACTTTTAGTCAATGGAACAAAGAAAAACAGTCCTTAGGCAAAACGTTTTGTTTACTTGAGCGAATGAATTTCATAATTACGGTTACGTGATTGAACAATATGTTCTATACGATCATCCTAAATCATTCAGTTGATCGTATGCAGTATGTCTTCAATACGACAAAATCGTTTAATTGAATTGATATTTCATAATCAAATGGGCATTTTGTTAGACCAAATAAACATCAGAAAAATTAAATAAATGGTAGTAGGTTTTCTGACAAAATCATCACATTGAACAGATAAATAAGATTTAACCGGCAGATTTAGTTGAAATAACTGTAGCTTATTCAGCGCACCTGAGCAATGTTTAAACCAACAAAAGTTTAAGGCAACAAAACATTCAATTATTATATTTAATTTTTATTTTCAACAATATTTTTTTCTCAGTGTATAGATTACTGAAATTTATTTATTTTTTATTGTCAAATAACCTTTCACCAAGATTTCGATGGGACAATGAAGAGGAATTTTTTTTTATCGTCACATGGAAACTTATAACGTTGTAAATTTTCAATATTTTTCAATAAATATTGGAACTGAAATAGTTGAATATATACTCAATAAAGGAGCCTTTACCTGATCCCCAAATAATCAAAAGACTCGGTAGAGTCTCAGGACAAGTACATTGACAGCTCTGTCGTCTGCTGGCTCGAGGCTCGCCGAGTTTATACTTTCTCTGAATAAAGCGATTCGCGGTGGTGGGGGTAAAAATTTTATGACCTTTTCGCAAATTGTAGAGCTTAGGAGTCATTTGGCGGCTTAAAAAGCAAACTTTTGACTAATTGAGCGATGCTCTTTCGATTGAGCCTAGAATCAGCACGATTGGTTGCGTAATTGCTGAGAAAAAACTTTGCACAGGTTTAGGGTTATGCTCGATTATACTACATTCAATAATTTCCCGTGTCTGTATATGCGTGCAGACGACACAATCAAAGGCTTCTTGATGCCCATCAAAACCCATTTCCACCAAAGCCGGTCTCCGGCAACGATAGCGACGAATTTCTGATTGGTCCCGACTGTGATCTGTCCTCTGTATCTGTACAATGGAAAGTCTGAACGGAGTTTGATAAAATAAAAAATAAATAGTGTGGGACGTGTGAGCAGAGTTTGATTAGACAATAACCATTGACAGGCATTCGTCGTAAAATCGGGAAAGAAAATTTATCAGTGACGAAAATCGGGAAAAGTAATGGTATTCGAAATATCGGTAATGTTTTAACCTATTAGTTTCGGAAATATTGAGTGCAGGACGTGTGGACAATAAGTGTAAATTTCAGAAAAACAATTTTTTGAGGTTCAGTAATATATATATAAGAGTCAAAAACTTTAAATGCCTGTGTGTTGATAAACGGCAAATGCGAATTTGTGAATATTAAAGTTATTTCGATGTTCAGTGGAAAAAAAAGTGTTACGCAATGAATTTATACGATAAAATTATACGTGTGTCAAAAATATTTATAAATATTTTGATAGCACAACTGCGAGAAAAATAAGTTCGTTAACCTATAACTTCGAATTTTCTTTTTAATCAGAAATTTTATTTCTTAATAAGGCAAGAACACTCAAATATTGTATATATGTTGATGAATTCAAATAAACAACCAAAAACTTTAATCAAATGAATGTGTGCTAATTAAATTTATTGTGTCATCATTATTTTAATAAGTTGTCATATTTTTCTTTATTCAGTTTGGTTGTGTCTTTCGGTCCTTTTTTTATCCCATTGGTACGCATACCAAGATCAAGGATCCATACCAAGTTTCATCATTTTATTGGACAATATGTGTGCTGTGTATTCCTACTTCTTCTCTTTGACTACGGCAACATGAATTGAAAAATTTGTTACAAAAAGTAATTTCTTGCCCATTTATGGATGGGATAAAAATGTCTGTCATTGTGACGCAATGAGTACATCCAAACTTTAAGACATTTTATGGCCCAGTGTATGCTAAGTTATTTTCCGCTTCGGTTGTAGCATAATAAATTCAAAAAGTTGTTTCAAAAAGTCTTCGGGTGATCTTTTTCTGATGGTATCAAAATTTGTATCATTGAGATGCAGCGGGCATCTAAAAAGTTTGACAACTTTATGAAGTGACATGTATGCTGAGTATTTCCACTTTTTGTCTGTGATTGTGGCGTTATTAATTGAAAAATTCATTACAAAAAGTCTTCGGCTGCTCTTATATTGATGCGATCAAAATTTTTGGTAAACCTTTAGAAAACGGTACTCACCTCCGATTTTATTTTTTTTGTAATATGTTATTCTATGCATCTTCCCCAGTAATTTCATATATATATATGTAATAGGGGGTCTCAATTGGTTTAGGAAATATAGGGTTTTTAAGTTATTATTATAGCGGTGTTGACTATATCCATGAATATTGCTTTCTTCGCAACACGCTCGTAGGTAAACACATACATAAATACGCACAGACAGGCAAGCAGCCACTAACTCGTTATAATCGAATAGACGCATAAACCCAAATCTAATTTTATGTTTAAAATTAAATTTAAAAATACTTTGTAGAGAATTTAGATTTTTCTCAAAAAAACCGTTTAAATAGTAGTTTCCAGGTTAGATCTCCGCGGCGTTTCGCACCGGGGAGATGATTTTAACGAAAAAAAACCCTCAGGTTCGAAACCCAAGGGTTTGAATAGTACAAAATTGCAAAACCATATATAGTATATATGTATGACAATCGAGTAGTTTGATGACTCGGCGCTTCGCACCGAGTCTAATGTGTGTAAATATAAATAAATTTTTTGAATTGTAGAATCGTATATACGATTCAAACCTTGCATGTAACCAAACCTTCTACTATTCAAACGGATTTTTTCCTAAATACATTTTTTTTTTCTTAAAGCCAGTACTTTGATGACAATCACCGAAGTGCACAAGTATCACCAAACTACTCGATTGATCTTCAAAAAAGTCGTCAAACTACCGGATTGTCCTACATATAGATATATACGTAATCGTAGTTTTGAAGATTTTTTTTAGTATAAAATGGTAGTTTTGAGGACGTTCTTCAAAACTCGTTTGTATAAAAACGAGTTTTGAAGATCAAACCTTCTACTATTCAAACGAATTTTTTACTATTTATTATTAACCTAAATGAATATTTTTACTATTCAAACGAAAAATCTGAGGGTTTTTTCCATTGACTAAACCTGGAAAGAAACTATTTAAATAAATTTTCCAAGAAAAAACTATTTTTTTTTTTTAACATAAATAGATATATTAGATTTGAGTTTATGCGTCTATTTGAGAGCAACACGTTTGTGTTTGCTCGCCTGCCTGTGCGTGTTTATGCGCGTGTTTACCTACGAGCGTGTTGACAACAACGAAGTTGGTACATTTTTGTGTTTCTTTTGAACGGTTCCTTGTTTACTGAATCAATCAGTTTGAGCTGAACTGCATCATGAAGCTGCACGAATTCATTTCGCTAATTCAATGTAAAACTTCTTTAGTTCAGTTTTTGTGTGATCGTAACGTGATTTTGAAATCGTTAATTTGTCCAAATTGTGAAAACGAATTAATTGTTAATCCGGAAACATTATTATTTTGGTATCGAAAACGGTATGAATTGAAGCAAGGAAAGCATAAAAAAATAAAAAAGCAATGCAACTACAAACAAAGTGCCAAAACAAATAACTGGTTAACAAATGTTCACCTTCCACTCGAAACAGTGTGTCTTTTCATTTCATATTTTTTAATGATTCGTCCACCGCGATATTTTTTTCTTAAAGAAGAATTGGGTTTGAGTACAACCTCGATTGTAGATTGATCGAGTTTTTGCCATGAGGTATGTTACATGATTGAATAAATTCAGTGTCATTTTGAGTATTTACATTAAAAGTGGCGGTAGCGACTCGAGAAACGTACATTTACGAAGCAAGTCGCACAAGACACTTTTATCAGAAGCATCGCAATTTTACTTGTTTTCGAAAATTGTTCCTTTAACGTAAACTGAAAAAAAAAACAGCCTGCATGCGTGCTGTAAAAAACTTCAAATAAGTACATTTTCGTAGCCCTCGAAAAAAATGACCTCATTTATTTATTTAATTTACCCAAAAATGTTCAAGCCTGCAAAAAGTTCCGAAATAATTTTTGTTCCCGAAAATAATAGTCCCGACACTCGTAATCGTGCGCCGTCCTCGTAGCATCATCGATATGACCCTCATCGTCGAGCGTCACCGCTGGATCGCGTTCTTCTCGTAGATAATTGTTATTATCCTCGAGGTCATCGTAGCATCATCGGCGTGACCATCGTCGTCGAACGTCACCGCTGGATCGCGTTGTTCCCGAAGTTAATAGTCCCGACACTCGTAATCGCGCGCCATCCTCGTAGCGTCATCGACGTGACCCTCGTCATTTTGGATGTCTCCATGGCGATTCGCAGTCAAAAATTTGGTAAACCTTTAGAAAACGGTACTCACCTCCGATTTTATTCTTTTTGTAATATGTTATTCTATGCATCTTCCCGAGTAATTTCATATATATATGAGGCATTCCACGCCAAATCGGCCATTTTTCAAATTCGCATTTTTTATTGTTTTGATTTTTTTTCCTCTAATTGAGCTCATTGAAAGGAACTCGTCTGATTTTTTTTTAATTTTTATGTCAACACGTTGATCGGAAACGAATTTTAGAAAAATTTTCCGATTATTTTCTTCAGATATCAATAACTCGTTCAAAAATGCAGTAAACCTAATGGATGAGGGGTCAAAATTTTAGTTTTAAAACCTACTTTCGTTTGAGAACATGCAGTAAACTATCAAAACATTACATGAATCAATTTTTTCAATTCTAAACATGAAATGTTTTTTTCCACTTTCTAAAAATCATTCTGCATCTCCTATTAATCAGACCTATTATCACATATACAGCCCCGACCTGGTGGAACCTCAACCATACAATGATGGAGAAATTACGCACATTCGAAAAACAATGCTTAAGAAAATGCCTGTATGTATACAGATCCGAACACTCCAACTTCAGGCATTACATATCCAACAGCACCATCTACCAACTGGCAGAATTTCCAAGAATCGATAACTTCATCCTGAAACTCTGCAGAAATTATTTCTCAAACATCACACTAATAAACAATCCGATTCTTCACTTCATCTCCACTCCAAACAAAGCAGCTGCAATCCGCAACATCGCATCAGGATATCTCTCGCCACAAACTTTCATATACTGTGATCAAGCAGGACTACTCCAAACAGCTAACAATATTCCGATAATATACCACTGGAAAAGAAACAAAGCGAACAAACGCATCTCGCTTAACTCCAACGACTTCACCGAAAACAGATGGCTCTTCGCAAAATCAACCGAAATACCCCCAAGGGACTACAATGACTTGCACAGACTAAACTTTATAAAATACCACTGGCTTAACATCAACAGCCCTTATATAAGAGACCTCAACGTCCGCAAGTCCAACCTGCTAGCCCAAGCACGTCAACGCTTCAGACCCCAATAATATTAAATTCTTTCCATAAAGACATTTTCATTAGCAACTCACTACAGTCAAAATGTTTATATGTATATATGTATATTCTGTAAATTATGTACACCTCCACGTAGCTTTAAGTTCCTTAGATTAACCGCACACACGTCTCAAGGGTTTTTTTCAAAGCCACAACTTTTTCCCTTGTAAACCAGCAACCAAAATAATAGACTGCACGTTAAATTTTTTTTTCGGTACTTCTCCGATTCTACTCACGACAATTCGGCCTTGACCACTCATTCCAATACTTAATTCTCCAGACGAGTGCTTATTCCAAACAGCCACAACTGGATCTATCCCCACCTACCGTCCGGTATTTTTTTTTATGTATTTATTGTAACCGACTGGCTTCTCTTAATGTACTTACTGTTCAATAAATACTTTTCAAAAAAAAAAAAAAAAAAGTGGCCGGGGCGGTAGCGGGCCAGAGTAGTAACCCGGTGGTTCCGTGTTCAAACCTCTGCTCGCGATTAAATTTTTTTTTTATTTCACTGTTTTTTACTGAAAAATTACTTATACAACGAAGTTGAATAATTTGTTTTTTTTTTCTTTTCATTGACAACATGTTTTACTTCAACATATTGAAATTTTCCGTCCAAATTATCCCCTTCAAATTTTCGTTTGTATTATATATTAAAAATATGGCGTGCATAGGAGAATAATAATCAAGTCATAAAGAATAGACATGAAGATATGTTTATTTCCTAGATTTCGATGTTTTACAAGAGCCAGAATGGTAATTGTCGCAAAAACATTCGAAACAATAGATATTTAAACAATTCGCGCATCGAATAAATGAGGACTTTTTACAAGAGCAAGGAGTTTTGAGGATATCTATTGGAAAGCAAACCTCGTTGACAGTCAGTTTTGATGCGAACCATGCGTATTAGATCATATTGCGAAATACCGGAGATGATAGTTGATGGTGAACTATAGAGTGAATTTTGATACAATCTTCGCGAGAAGTAATCTTTTGTTCCTTTTCAATGAAAGTAGCGCTATTTTGCAGGCATTTAATAAATTTTTTAACCTGTGTGTAAAAATACACATCACGAATATTTGAAGGAAATAACTTCGACGGAAAATTTAAAAATGCTGAAATAAAACATGTTTTCAATTTAAACTTCGTTGTATAAGTTATTTTTTAATTACAAAAAGTAAATCTGAAAAAGTGAAATCAAATAGATGCATTAAAAGTACGAAGCAAGATTTTTCTAAAAAATATTTATTATATAAATAATTATTATTATCTTAAATTAATTCATTGGTAAGTTACACGAACAATAACTTGAAAAAAAAAAAAAAATCAAAAAATCACGAGCAGAGAGCCGCTTGGATGAAGCTCAACACATTCTAGTATATAAATTGTGACCACGATTTCTCGAGTGTTTTTCTCGGAAATGGATGGCTATCTAGCCCTATGGCTGTGCCATAGCAACACCACGGGGTAGTACTGCAGCCACGCCATCCCAAACTACATTTCCCATCCCGTCGCCCCATCCCAAACTACATTTCTCAAATCGGGCACTCCCCTTGGAAGTAACATTCAATTTGAGAGGTTAATGTTAGGGTTTTGAATTTTTCTTTTTTTTTATTCAAATGCCAACATATTTATATTTTCAAAATACCTCTCTTTTTGTGCAATTGACCATCGGACAAAACAAAAAATGTACAAAGTTCCTCAAGCCTGTGATTAAAGTCTTTAAACATTGACAGGCGAAATCGATTGTAAGTTGCAATGCTCAACGAACCTTGAAATTCTCACGAATGCCGGAAGTGAAGTACACGTCAATATTGCACGAATGCAATAGAATGTATATGAAAATAAACTAAAATAAAATATAAAACACAATAGAATGATAAAACGAATTTGATGAAAAAAAATATCAAAAAATTAAAACAAAAACAACAATTCTTACATAATATCAATTTAGTTTTCCTATTAATTTCAATAAACCCTTTCGGCGACAAGCTCGCCATATGGCGGGTGAAACAAAAATGGCTTCAAATTCATGTAATATCTTGTGGTGTTTAAGTTATTCATTACACCTTTTGCGCCTCAATAATTTGAAAAAATGTAGGCAATAATTATTTATTGGTAATCGATATTTGATTTGAAAGGCGAGTAGCAAATTTTCCACGCAATTTTATTTCTCAGGAATTTCTGAAATGAGTTTTTTTATGATTCTTCACGAAGTACAGAGTGTGAAAACGGATACCTGCAGAGTGTATATTTCAACACTATATTAAGTTTTTACTTTTGTTTCTATAAATCCTTATATTTGTTTGTTTTTGTTGATGTAATTTTTTTTATGAAAGTCTAATCTCGGTTGATTTAGAAATATGAAATTCGTTTTTTTTTTAATTTTTAGTTCTGTTATTTGGGAGGCAGCTAATCGAAATTTGTCGTGTCGCCAAAAGAGTGAAATATTTCTTATTCACTTAGAAATCTGAAATAATTAAAAATAACTTGTATCAAAAGGAAATATTCATTGCCATTTTTGACCGTGAAAGTTCCATTTATGGAAAAAAATGAATTTTGAATTTGTGTTGATGATTGAAGGTCGATTAATAAAAACAAAATTAATAGTAAAAAAAAACACGATTTCTGTTAATTTTTATGTCAGAAAAAATGTTGTTCAAGATTTACGTAGTTTTCGTGATAAAAAGAACTTGAGATCAGCGGTGCTAATGCGAGTACGAAGGGGTCCCTGTATTTTCTACGCTCTGGTGGCCAGGCCCTCGTCGAGGTCTATTACGACGTGGAATGTCACTCGCGGCGAGAGAGGGGAACTTTGAAATCAAAGTAACTGTGCCTTTTTTAAGTTGAAAGGGCTTTGTTCCGTGAATAAGAAAAAAAGGTCACGACTCTTTCCTTTGGATTCTTTCTTTGATGTTAAACATTTCTCGACAAAAATGCCAGTAAACTTTGAGTAAAAATATATGAGAACAAAACAATAGAGTGTTAATATCGTGCAAAATAAAAAAATACAAATATCACAAACATTTCATAAAAAGCACACAAAAATCTAATAAAACACAAATGAATTTTCCATATTTCTCCTAAATTACAAATGAACGGATTGCATTTCAACGTCGTCTCAATCATAAACTAAAATCAGCTGGCATTTTTCTTACGGATTTCTCTATCTCCAGTTGAAATTGTACAATTGAACAAAATTGAACAAAAAGAACGAGTAATCGGTCTTGAAAATAATTACACAATAATGACGAATCCAACAATTTCGTTCAAAACATCGTTTCCCGATTCCAATATCGATCTACTTCAATTTGTTTCAATTATTTTCTTTCAATTTCTCCATTTTCCATTTTTACGTTTCATGATCAAATACATTCGCGCATACAATGAGAATTAGTAATGAAATACCTAGGTGAAAGTGATACGGGAAGAAAAAGAAGAACGCAGCGAGGGGGGAATGAGTCAATTATGCAGGTATATATATATAACTAAAACCAGGAATGTTATATTGATCAGGTGTTTCAGAGTATATTTATATACACATGTATATACTGCAGAGTGTCGATTCACCGACAGTGAATGAGCTCTACAGTAGTGCCGCGCCCAAAAGACTCATTACTACGAGTTTTACTCCACCGGCGTACATCATATGTACGAGGAAAAAAAAGAAAAAAAAAAATGTGTCGTCGGAGGGCTTCATGCACGAATTCAAACCCACACATGTAACGAGTCGCACGAGACCCCACTCTCGTAATCGCCATTGTTTACTTCGGTCACTCCCGTATACACGAACACACGTATGTATATAATATATACATGTATAACATATGTATATGGGGCATTCCATGCCAAACCGGCTAATCCGTGACCGCGACCATTTTTGATTTTGTCGAAATTTTTTCACTTTCAAGTAACTACTAAAAGGAGTTTTTAGGATTTTTTTTAGATTTTTATCTCAACCTGTTTAAAAATAATGAATTTTTCAAAATTTCGCACGAAATTTTTTTAAATATTCATAACTTTTTCAGCAACAGAGATATCAAAATAAAACTGAAGGTAATTTTTTTCGTCTTGAATTGTAGTTTCTTAAAAAAAAATACGAACAAATTATCAAAAGGCAATTACATAGGTTTTTTTAAGCTTTAATCCAAAAATTTTTTTTTTATCAAAACTTGGACCGTTTTTTTTTTTTTGAAAAATTCACCTTTTTTGTAGACATATTTTTACATGTCTCGAAAAATTCACAGCCTGTGATATCCATCCTTTCTATTTTTTTCACATTTTTTACCACGTGTAAACCAATAATTATTAGTTGTCAATCCTGAATTATTTTCTTTATTGTTTTTTTTTCACTCATAATTCCATTCCTCAAGAAATTATGGATGAAAAAAATTAATAAACAAATATTAGAACTGATTCCCATGTTTTTTTCAGTTTTCAACCAAACATTTACTTTCACATTTTGGGCCATTTTGATTTTTCTGAAAAAACTCACCATCTTTCACCACACATTTTTACACGTTCCACAAAATCTTATTCATGAATAAGGATTAATAATTGATAATCATTGGTTTACACATGGCAGAGAATTAAAATAAAAATATAATTTATGGATATCACACGCTGCGGATTTTTTGGGACGTGTAAAAATGTGTCGTGAAAGATGGTGAATTTTTTCACAAAAATCAAAATGGCACAAGTTGTAAAAAAAAGTTTGGCTGAAAACTGAAAAAAAAAAACATGGAAATCAGTTCCAATATTTATTAACTTTTTTCATTCATAATTTCTTGAGGAATGGAATTATATGTGGAAAAAAAAAAACAATAAAAATGTATAATCCAGGATTGACAACTCTTTATTATTGGTTTACACGTGGTAAAAAATGAGAAAAAATGGAAGGTATGGTAAAAAATAGAAGGCTGTACATTTTTCGAGACGTGTGAAAATATATCTAGAAAAATGGTAAATTTTTTCAAAGAAGTCAAAACGGTCCAAGTTTTGAAAAAAAAATTCGATTAAAACTAAAAAAAACATATGAAATGACTTTTTTGTATATATATATATATATAAATTTTTTGAATTGTTTTTATGAAACTATCATTCAAGGCGAAAAAAATTTCTTGTGAAATTTTGAAAAATTCATTACTTTTAAACGGGTTGAGATAAAAATCTAAAAAAAATCGTAAAAACTCCTTTCAGTAGTTACTTGAAAATTAAAAAATTTTGACAAAATAAAAAATGGTCGGGGTCACGGACTGGCCGGTTTGGCATGGAATGCCCCATGTATAATGATAATAATCCATGTACAGTCATCGCGTACACGTGTAGATGCATATATGGGAGGGGAGGACCTTTAAAAGTGTAATACAAACCTGTTACAGTAGAATTGTAATTAAGGCGAGCAACCACTTTAGATGCTTCAAAAAATAAATTTTTTTTATTTCATAAATCGTTAGCAAAATATCTTAAGAATACACCCTGAAAAGTTCAAAACGATATTCGGATTCCTTCTAACGGTATGTATATATAAATGATAAAGACTCTCCGCTCGACTCCCAAGCGCGCTCAGGTACTTTAAACGTGTTTTTCTCGAAACGATATTTTTTGAATTTGCGAGAATCATAACTCAAAAACTAATTGATGGATCATCTTCAAATTTGGAACACGTTTACATAATATAATTTATTAAAACATGAACATAAAGTTGGAAAGATTAGATTGTTTAAAACATATTTATTATTGTAAAATGCCGGGGGAAAAAATGCTAAAAATCGATCATTTTTTTTCAAACACGTTTCAACTTTTGATTCTCGATTTTTTTCCAAAATTTAGGTTCATGTTCTTAAAAAAACATCTCAAGTATGTATAAAAATTTGTTGGACTATTTCAGATGCGAATTGCGAGCTGCATAATTCCCGCAAATCGACAACGACGATGAGGACACGCCAAGGGATACAGCGGATTACACCTTCATTAATGCATGAAATAACTTAAAAGAATTACCAGAGATGTATGAAAATATGAATAAATTATTGTCAGAGTTGCGGAAATTTCCGTTTTTTTTTGCAATAAAAAAAAATCCAAAAAATCATCTAATTTTCGGTCTCCTAAAATCTCGCCTTAAAAACAAGAAAATCAAAATTAACCCTAGAACCCCACAATCTATTTTTTCCAACGTAAACCCCACACTGGGGTAAATATTTACCCCAATCTTCCCTTGAGTATGAAATGTTTCTCGTCTGCGATAATAAGATTTAATTGTATACCATTCTCTTTATTTTTTGATAACGAAAAGAATGGTGTATGATAAAGTCGTATTTTGGAAATATTTAATGGTGAAAACTATAAAACGAAAGGAATGATTTTAAAAAATTGGTTCAGGAAGGAAATTTGAAATTTTCGTGGGGTAACTAATTACCCCGTTGTGGGATTCTAGGGTTAATAATATTTGAAGAATGTCTAATAATTTTTTTTTTATACTACACAAGTATTTTTGATTAATGAATATAAGAATTCAATATAGTTATATTAACAACAAAAATAGCCGTAAATTGAATCAATTACATTAATTATATTATATTTTTATATATTATATTAATTTTTAGTTAATTAATATTTATTTTGATTACTATTCTGACATAATTACAATACATTACCAATGTGATCAGAAATAGTTTCTAATTTATCGACTAAATTTTTCATCGATTGATTATCAACTAAGAACTCAATGAATTAATAAAAATTGAGGCTCAAGTGTACTTTGCTATACTCAATCACGTAGTCAAACGCACCGAGAACCACTTTAAGTTGCGCGTAGGAGCTGGAAGCCAGCAAGCAGCCCCCCTTCTTATGCATTTATCGACTGATAAACAAAATGGCTTGAGCCACTTTAATCGTCGTCAATTGTTCTATTTGTATTATATGTATATTTAATTTATTATTTATTGATTGAATTATTAATGTGCTTGAGAATATCGAATTTGTCATACAGGCGGAATTTAGGTAATATGCGCAAAAAAAAATACTCCATTTTGTATAAAAAAAACACGGAGAATTACAAAAATTGAAATAAAATTATTTCTATCGATAACTCTGATTGAAGTAATTTTTTGAATTTATTTTTTTGGGTTATTACGAGAATTTTCAAAAATTTAAATGTAAAAGAAACTTGTTTTTTTTATAAAAATGGATATTATCATTTTTTATTAACCAAATTTAAATGATATGCTTCATGGTTACTGTTGAATAAGTATATAATAGAAGGATTCAATTTTATATAGTTTTATTTTTATTTTTTTTATGTATTGTTGTATTTATACACGCGGATGTATTTTTGATATTGTAAATTATTGTATATATAGTAAAAACACAACAAGATGACTCGGCTTACGCTTCCAGGGGGACTCGATTCAACGCTGTAATTTGTAAAGCATCTGTGTGTGTGTGTGTGCGTGGGAGCAGGGGGAGCCCCTGCTCCCCCGCGTACAAGTCCACCTCTCGAGACCCCGAGCAGTGTCACGCTCTACGTTCCAGTTCGAGCTGTGACGCGACACGGTTACGTGCAACTCGAAGGTAACTCTCCTCCGGGAAAAGCGATTGATTTCCCAGCGTCTTAAATCCAGCCAGAAAGTTCAAAAAACAAAACTTATCCGAGTTTGAATAATTCGAAAATATCCAGTTCGTTGAGTGCATTTTTTTCCCAAAAAGAAAAAAAAAAAAACAAAATCCTCTGACAGTCGTTCATTCGAACTATAAAGAAAAAGTGATTTCAATGCAGTGAATTCGAGTGTTTAGAAAGTTTTCTTTATTTGATAATAAAGCGGAGAAATTTGTGCCTCAATAAGCAGGTGAGATTGAGTGGTTTTGTTTTGTTTTTAATAAGTGTACATGTTTTACGTTATTTTATATGTTAATTTTTTTGTGGTGATGCATTTTTTATTACTCCAGCAATTACCGGAGAGAAAAGAATAGAATTTACGGAAACTTTCGAAGTTATACGAGAAATAGAAAAAAATAATCAACTAATAAAATAAAAAGAGTTACTTCGTTTACGAAGTTCTCTTCGAGGGAAATTCGCGCGCTCGAGGAAATAACGGGAAGTCATTCAAGCTGGGAGACAAGCGTGGAAAACCTAAAAGGGTCAGAATGGCCGACGAAAGTCTACCGACACCGACCGCGGTGAAGGAACGTTCCGGGGTCTCTATGACCCCGATCATGGCAAAAGTCGTCGAAGTTGTAAGTTTCTTAATTACTCCAAATTATAAATTCATCTTTTTTGTATATCATTTTATCGATAAATGATGAGAACAATATTTATTTTATCAAAATATTATTATGTTGAAAATATCAAATGTATTTTCATGATTTTAGGTTTTCTTCTTATTTTGAATATTTTTCTGTTTCTTCTTTTGCAGATTCTCGCAATTTTCATAATCGGTCTCATAGTTGATCCCTTAAACTCGTTTCATCGCGTACTAAATCGTCCGTACCTGAAACTCGACGACGTAGCCATTATATACATCACAGTCGCTGGTTATTTGATCATCAACACGATGTTCATCATTAGCCATGCGTTGGGTGACAGAAT
This sequence comes from Rhimphoctona megacephalus, assembly GCA_963989365.1. Taxonomy (NCBI): domain Eukaryota; kingdom Metazoa; phylum Arthropoda; class Insecta; order Hymenoptera; family Ichneumonidae; genus Rhimphoctona; species Rhimphoctona megacephalus. The sequence goes on from OZ022421.1 coordinate 17,709,008, forward strand.
ACCCAAAAGAATGGTAAGGAATATTTATTTTCTCACTAAACACGAATGCATCAGGAAATTCGTATTAAAAAAATGCTAACTTGAGCTAATTTCGAGGCTGAAACAAAAATTTTAATATAATCTACACAATTATCTCCAATTAATCAAAAAATCATTCGATTTGAACACCAATTATTTGTTCAAACAAAATAATAAATATCAACATTCGTATAAATAAAAATAAATATTCCCTGAATCGAACTTGCCTCTAATCAAACTACCCGCCATTTTACAAAATCATCACCATGTTTTTTTTTTTTTTTTTTATATTTTGCCTCATATTCAAACAGACACAAGTCGATCATGGTCCGACTTTACAAAAAGCAAAAGTGTCCATGCGTAAATTATGAAAAAACTAACGAAACTACGATTTATTACGTTGAAAATGTATCGTTTTTTCGACGTTTTATGGGAGACTAGTTTTCTAGGTTATTTACACACAAAGTCTGCAGTATTTATGTGGTAGACGCGTTTGTTACGCATTAAGGAATTGCGCAACACGTATCGTGTACGGGAGAACGAGTGTTGGATACAAGAATCTATAGTAAAATTGTACATTCGTATATGGCTATTGAAGTGTATGTACATAAGATCAGTTGCATGCCAATACTGAACGCTACACATGTGCAAATAAAATTTACGATTAAAAAAATATAAAGTTCGATGAATTAAAAAAAAGTTGCCACTATCTTCAACATTTGTATCATTTGGAAATATGGTAATTATATATCTTCAACAACTAAGCATTATATTCAAATTTTCTAATTTTGTAGAACTTTATTGAGGTCAAGAAATAATAGAAAGTATGAAAATCGAATGGCTCTGTACGAATGTACATTTTTTTTTATTCGGACCATTTATTTATTTGCTACATTGAGTAACTAAACAGCTCATTTCCGGAGCTAATGGATGCATACTCACGTGTATCAATCACCCGTTAAACAAACCGAAAATCCGTACACGAACGAGGCTGATATAGTGTACATCGATTAGGCGATGCGTGAACACACGATTCGCTTGACCAACGGGGTCGAATGCAATTAGCGTTAACCGGAGTTAAATCACGATCTTTTCGTTGCACATTCGTCGGTATAACTCGACTTGGCTATTTTGTTGTTCTAATGATTCTCAGTCAATCGCACATTAATATTATTACAGTACAATCTCATTTCGTAAATCGTTAATAATAATAATAATAATAATAATAATAATAATAATAATAATAATAATAAAAACACAAATTTATTAATTTATCAATAAAAACAAACGACGTGTAGATTGGTAATTAATATTTATTTACCAGTTGCTGCTTTACAATTCCTCTGAAGAAAACAGTAACCATTTATTTATTGTTTGTTTTTTTTTTACTTATTTATTAAAGCCTACTAATAATGATGCACCCATTTTATCATAAAAGAAAAAAAATAACGATTCTAAGAAACGTAACGAAGGTATCACTAAAAAAAATCATAGAATACAGAATGAGGTAAACATTCATCCAAGACGATTGCAACCAACTCGATCTTAATGCAAATTTCACCTAATTGATCTCTTCTGTGTTATACAAACGGCAAAAAGAATATAAAATTAATCATGTCATTTATAGCACAAGGCTCTTCAAACTAGTTTTCCAATGTTTATTATGAATGATTGAAAAACGTATCCATTAATGCACTTGCAAATGTTCCGTGTTGTTTATTTTCATAAAATTGAAAGTCTATGCGTTAAAGAAATGAGACACTAATATGATATTTTTTGTGTTAAGGAAGTTGTATCGATATTTATATGACATCATACGAAAAATACATTATATTTGATTATTCCAAGTTAATGTATTAAAATTTGGCGTGAATCTTCTTGAACAGGATTTAATTATGTGTGAAAAATTTGGAGAGGTTTCGCCCCCTGGTAATCGAGATATTCATTGTTGAAAATGACAAGTGTTAACATGGGCTCTTATGGAAGCTTTCAAAAAATTGCGAACTTCAACAATAATTATCTCAATTTTGAGACGATGAATCATCGGCATATTCCGCCAGAAGCTGTCTTAAGCTTAAGAAGCTTAAGACAGATTAATACTGTCTTAAGCTTTCTATTTACAAAATTTTATTGTGTAAAGTTGGAAAATAATTTTTACATGAGAAACGATACAACCTCCTTAAGGAGCCTCAGTCACGTAGGGCCGGGTTCTGTGGACGCATGAGCGCGCCCCCCCTCCCTTTTTTCAAAATACACATATTTGTGATAATACAATTGATAAGAAATGTATTATCGGTAATTTAATATAAAAATTATCAGTCGCATATCGATAAATCAATACCATAAAATTGGTACAGCTTCATACCGTCGCCAAACCTCCCGGTACTTCGAATATTTCGACACTTTAACACTTAATATCTTTTTAGATAAGTCGATAACCCTAAATTTTTTAAATATATTCTGAATCCTCATGACCGAAAGAACGTTACTCTAGTTTTTGTTTAACATCTGTTGCGCGAGTGTAAAAATATTACTTGAGACACGCCTTTTGAGGGTAACTCTTCCATAAAGCCCGTATTAAAAATCCTAACTTTAACCATTTTTATCCTCCTTATGTAGTCGATGACCTTGTCTGAAATTTTGCACACGTAAATATAGGTACTTTATCTGTAATATAGTAAAAAATTATTTTTTTTTGTCGCGAAGACGTTCATGACCAAGGCGCCTTAAATACCTTTTGGCCTACGCCTATCAAACTTATTTACACAGCTGAGTCACAACAACTCGAAGAGGCAAAACTCCTCTCATTTTTCTCAACTTACTAGCCTCACAATGTCTTATACATATAGATCGTTAATTGGCAGTCGCATCAAGGCCTCATTCGTCACACCATACCACAGCATGAATACCTCAACGTTTATGCTTACATTTCTCATGCATGTACACTTTATATTATAAAACAAGCAGATTTACCAGTCATAACACTCCGACATAAGATAACACGAGGTAAAAATAACCAGGAACATTTCTCGACGAACCGTTGCGATTTTTTAACGAGGGAATCGTGCCTATTTTGGTAAAATTATTAAATTAATCTTTCACGAATAATGAACAGGGATTGTTTACTCGTCGTAAAAGTACACGTGTCTATCCAACAACTTGCATTTTTATGGTTCGTCACTTCTATACGTTACTTTTAAATCCGTAGTTTCCATTTAGGCTCCATAAAATGAAGCTATGACTTTTAAATTTTCTAGGCATTTTGTAACTGTGGGAAAATTTATAGGTAACGCAATTTACATTGCATATTTTTTGTTTGAACTCGTATATCAGGATTATTCAACAGTTTCCTTTACTACGTTCTTCTGCTTAACATTGAAATTTAATCAATTTTCGATAGTTAGCTCGTGTTATAGCATTTCTGAGGTAATTGAGTCTCGCTGAAACATTTTTCTATGAAATTTTTCAAAATTTACAGAATTTTTTCAGGACACTACTTTGTAATTATACCTGAGGAGTTTTAAAAGGATTCGCCTTTTCGGATTTAAGACATTTATAATCAAAGATTTTGCAGGTTTACATGTATTGCTTATGAAAAGCCATTGAACATTTTACAATCTCGGCATAACTTTGAAACTTTTCTGGAAATTTTTTGTTTTAGTTTAGTTCAGTTTCGGCGATACAGCGATAGAACGTAAAAAATGTGTATTAGGAAATGTGAGAAGCGTTCTTAGTAGTTCTTTTGGATTTTTGGATTACTTTATAGTTTTCTTTACATTCCCATAAGATATGATAACTAACGTTATTAAGAATATTTCGCAAGTTATCCAAATTTCCATACATTGACCAAAGAGGTAACGTTTCAGTACGGTTGTAGCGAGACAACTACATTAATTGACGTTTCGGGTTTTTCTACATTATTCTAAAAGAGGAAAATCTCCTGGGTTTCAATTTATAACGATTTTAATGACGAGATTTTTGGGTTCTCGGAAAATAAGTCTGACGCAATCGAAAAGGGGGATACCATTTTTATTTAACATTCAAAATATTCTCTATTTTCTAAAAATGGGGAAAAAGTACCAAGCGACATTTTTTTCTCCTTAATATGATGTTTTTCAGGAGATTTAACGGAAATATTGGAGATAATGAGAATTTTGTTGTTGTTGCAGTCAATCATGTTCTCATCACTGGGATCGCTTCTGCACATTGTGGCTGGAAGCGTGTTAGTCCACAACTGGCGAAAACGAATGAATGCATTCATCGATTTTCAAAATAATGCGATACACACGAGCAAACAGTACAACGATATGCTCATCTCGGCTTCGGTATTCACGTTTCTCAACGCTGCGGTATTCGCTTTCGACATATTTCTCACTATGAGATATTCGTAGTCACAATGAAATATTGAAATAAACATACGTAAGGGCAAAGTGTCCTGGAAGTCGCGCCTAATATTTGTGTCACGAATAGGTCTTGATATTCTAAGGAGAAAAGTCTTTACCCATTTTTCTCTGCGAAATGCGGTTGATGCAATATTAATTGGTTAATGATGACCAATCCGCTGAGCTGTTGAGCGCACGCGCGGAAGTGGGAAAGCGCGTTCCGCCCCCAATTATTAGTGGCGCATCGGATTGGCTATCATTATCGCCTGAATTCCTCATCAACGAAAGATCGATTAGAAAAATGAATGAAGACTTTTCTTTTCAGAATTTTGTGAGCTATTTATATCTGCTGCTTAAGCACGACTTTTAGCACATTTAGTGCATATGCGTATTGAGCGAATCACAGAAATTCTTTGTCGGTCAATTGTAAACGATGCGTCAAAGGTCTTCAATGTACAACGCTGTAACCCAAAGTTCAAACTATTTTTTTTTACGCAAATTTAGTCCGTCCATATTTTTTAGTTTATTAATAGGTGGTTTGAAGCTTCCTTCATCGTTACCAACCAAATATTTAAATCACCAAACGACTCGAACTATCGTGAATTCACTTTAAGGCGCTTTATCAGTCGCGCAAGTGCGAGAGAGATAGCTGAAAAGCAGATTTCCATTTTTATTCTCGAAGACGCTTGATATTTCGAAAATAAGAAAAGATTCACCTTATTCTCTGTTGAAATGAGTGTTACTTTTATTTTCCCGAAAACTCAACTGCCTCGGAGAGAAATGCCCAGCGGTATTTTTACCGACTGAATGACTGATAGATCGCCTTAATCGCAGTGGATTCCAAGTAATGTAGAAAGCAAATACGACACGAAATAATAACGATTTTACGACAGATCGACGAGAGCATAATAACTAGATTATTTATTAATTCATATATATATATATATATATATATATATATATATATACACACACACGTATGTATGAGACTATAGTTAATATATATACTTTATGTACGTAATCTCTTCATATAGTGCCCGTTACTATTCCGTCCATCGATCGAACAAAATAATACTTTGCTACCAACTGTGGTACCAAACAATAAGTACGAAAATAGCCGTTAATTATAAAAAAGAAAAAAATTACGAACAAACTACTGCAAATCGACAATTAATTATTAAAATGAACAGTAATTTTTTCAATCACGCTTTAACCCGTCAGCAAGCGCGCTACGTACACTTTAAACATTGGGCGCGCGATGAGAGATTTTCTCACATGTATAGCTTCAAGTGCTTAATTTGATAAATAGGAACTTGAAAACAATTACGCCATAGTGATTGTGGCTATTAAACATTTTTATTTAAAAAAAAAAAACCATAAATACAACGATAATTGACACTGAAAACTAAAAAATAATAATTAAAAAAATTCAAAAACAAAAATTCAATAATTTTTTTAACTCTTCTATCATACAGAAGAATAAATTTGGTGAAGGTAGAAAAAATTTCAAATGCTTATGCTATTTGAAATTTTCGAGTAATGATCGTTTTAATACAAGTGTGAGAAAAAGTCTCATAGCGCGCCTGCTGACGGGTTAAGGACAACACTAGTAAATTATTGTTCTTTTAGTACGATTAATTAACAAATCCGTCCGATTTTCAATGAAATATTTATTCAAATGACAGTTTTCAGGATAATTGATGAAAATTAAGTCGAATTCGAGCAATGAAGTTCAAGTACGTGTTTTTGACATCGCAGTTTTTGAGGAATTATACTAATTTTATTGGAACTTTTCCTGAGCGTTGGTCAATTCAAATATTCATAAATATATGAAATTATACATACTATCCATTGTAATTTGTAATAAATTTATAAATACCAAACGTATGTACGTCCCAACGAAATTCTACATGTAGTATAATATACAAAATATATCTTTTTTTTTCTCTGTGTCCTTCGACAAGTTGTACTCAGTATTTATCACAAAAATTTATAAATAAACGATTAATCGAATAAAAATCACGTTTCTTTATAATAATAAAAATATTTTGCAGCATATTCAACGTATGTGACAAATATCAAAGCTCGACAAACGTCAGAGGCATGTCGTTTTCATTTTCTCATCGAGAGAGAGACTTTCGAGGTTGGAATAGTGTAATTTCGAAAATAATTAGCTATAGATAATTGTGAGATATGATAGGAAACTGGGAATCCTCGCCAGGAGCTCCAGTTATGGTACCTCCTTCGGGAATTGCTCAGGCTTGTACAATTCCAACGAATATGGCTTGTGACGATCCTTGCACTTTGCCCATGGCAAAACCCATTCGTATATTTCAATTTGTAGGTATTTATAGATTGCATATTATTTTGTTTAACTAACATTTATTAGATTCATTTAATTATCGATAAATACCTTTTATTTTAGCTATTGGTAACTGTTCTATTTTCCCTGACGATTTACACCATCTCGAAAAATTCGCCCTACGAAAGTGTAGAGGCGATACTTTTGACAGTTCTATTTGGAAGTTTTCTGTTCATCGTACTAGTCGATATTATTAGCCAATTTGGCGGGGATCCTATTCCTGACACGCCAGTAAGTTTTTGGAAATTAAATTGATTATTTTTATCATAAATAGTATCTTTTTAACCATTAACGTGTTATACTCTCTAGTTGTGCTCGGGAAAATTAAGGGATTTTCATGATTTTTTTTAGCCATGTTAACATCATTTTATTAAAATAGACTATACGGTATCAATTACTACATATTTTGAAGTACTTATTAATATTTTTTTTTATGAAAAAATGTTCACTACTGGAGAAAATATGGCCGTTGTCCTGAAACACCTTTTTTTGAACAACACTCACGGTGATGTCTCTGAAACGGCTCATTTGAAATCAAAAAGACAAAAAAAAATCGTTAGTATAATACTATACGCTCATCGTGAACGAAGGGTTTAGCGAAATTTTCATTTTTAAAAAATGTCGCGATTTTTCTGAAAAGTTCGATTTTTGAGGTTCCAATAATTTGGTTTTTTGATCCAAAAAAATATAAATTTTGGTTCAAATGAAAATTTCTTCGTTCACGAACAAGCCATTATAATTAGAAATAAGCTCGTGAAAGATTCAAATCGATCAGTTTAATTGCTTTCGAGAAATCGTGCTCACCGCAACAGGACAATTTAAAAAACATGATTCCGAGATAATCGCGTTTGAATTCGTCGATCGCTGCGTTCGGAGTCTCGGACTCTCAAGTATCGCGCGTAAACGTATTCCTTCTAGTGCTCAGATCCTTATAATATTTTAGGAAAACTTTCTTAAGATGATGAACTTTGAGAAAATAAAAAAAAAAAAGATTTCCATTTTTTCAACCCAAATAACTAGATATAACCCCTTAACGGGGTCATCCCATGTGACAGCTATTTTTTTTCGCTTTTTTGAGAATTTTTTTCGATGAACCATTAAAACACAATATCTTTGAATTTTTACCACACATTTATTAACATTTTTACAGTCCCTCAGAATTTTATCAAATAAAAATAACGAGTTGAATCGACTTTACACCGTTCGGAAGATACTCATGTGTTGGTTGACGGCTGCCATGATTCCGGAGGTTTTGCTCATCTGAAATCAACAAATCAAATGGCATTTTAATTTGTAGACTTGAGACTATCGTTGGAACTAGAGTAAAGTAAAAATATCGAAAATTGAATTTTTTGCACGGTTTTAAAAGTCGAAAGAAAAACGACGAAACTTGGAACTTAACATTTAAAACCGTGCCAAAAATTCAATTTTCGATATTTTTACTTTATTCTAGTTCCAGCGATAGCCTCAGGTCTACGAATTAAAATGCCGTTTGATTTTTTGATTTTAGATGAGCAAAACCTCCGGAATCATGACAGCCGTCAACCAACACATGAGTGTCTTCCAAACGGTGTAAAGTTGATTCGGCTCGTTGTTTTTGTTTGATAAAATTCTGAGGGACTGTAAAAATGTTAATAAATGTGTGGTAAAAATTCAAAGATAGTATGTTTTAATGGTTCATCAAAAAAAAATTACCAAATAAAGCGAAAAAAAATAGCTGTCACATGGGATGACCCCGTTAAAACATGAACTTCCCGGGTGTAGCCACAGGAAAGCTAAACAGGGTCCAGGCTATCCCAGAGTCTTTAAACTTTTGTCAAGTTAAAAGCAATGATTATTGACACGTGAAAAAATTATATATCATGTTCAAATATTCCTCAATCAGACAGAATAATTTGGCGATCAAAAGAATGAATATACAACGAAAAATTATCAATTTTTAAAGGACGGAATGTTTAAATTTGACCTCAAACTTTGCCTGGGGTATGGTAAACCCCAAAGGTTAATAGTATAAAAATAACAAAAAATGTATTAAATGAAATCAGGTGGTAAATAAAAATTAAAAAAATATAACTTAACCCTCCGTCACACGCGCTAGAATTCCAAACTTCGTTACACGCGTCGCGGGGAACCACCGCAATGCCTTTGAGCCTTACAGCGTTGCCATATCGTTCTTACGCGCATGCGCGCGCCGTTGGTGCTGAAGCGCTCAGTAGGAGACATGGCAACGTCGAACGTAAAATCATATGTACGCCTGTACACGCGCTAGCGGGGAAACGCCGCTTTTCTTGCACTTAGTCATATTAAATATTATTTATAAAATATAAATTGAAAATTATCGTGTAACTTGATCTTTCATTGCGTTCTAATAATAATAATGCAGGAATAGCTAAATTGTCACAAGTGTATAATTCACCAATTTTTATTGATTAATGAAAAAGCAAAAAATGCGGTGTTTCGTTCATAGCGCGTGTGACGGAGGGTTAAATATTAGCATTGATAGAAAAGTATTATTCTTAATTTCCATACTCTAATAATGATCCGTTTAATTAGTTGGTTACTTCTATTCCTATTGATTTTTAATAATTATTGTCTCAACAGATGTTCTTGTTCGGAGTAGTGGGTACTCTACTTTTTCTTGTATCTACTGGTGGAATTTTTTTCGTATCTCGACGCGCCGATATCGTGGATATTTGGCGATTAACAGTTTGCATGGTTCTCTCTGCGCTATGCTCCCTCATATTTCTCCTCGACGTTTTATTGATATTTCTCTACGGATACTGAGAAAATCAAGCATTCGATTATCATACGATTTTTTTCACCCTCTTAATGTCATTTTTATTGAGAGTGGCCCTGTTTTTGTACTTTAAGCGAAAATTGCACCAAAATCCTGCACTATTTAAATTGTTGTTGTAAATAATACAATATCTTGAAAAAAGTTGTACAATTGCATTTGATTAACAAACTTGTTAAAGTCCTATTAATATTTTTAAATGCGTTTTTAATAATTACAACTCTGATTTTTTTCCAATACATTTTAGACGCTCGAATAAGATTATATTTTTAAATAGAATGAAATTAGTCGTGTTAGTGTCTGACGAATTTTGTTTCCTCGCGATACGTCAGTTAGAAAAAAAAACAAACTACATTCTCAATGTGTCAGAGTCGATACTACGTGTCAAAAAAGATTTTTTTTTTATTGAGGAGACGTTTCGTCAGTGAATTCAAGACACTTTTTTTTATCCCGCAAAGAAGATAACTAAAACTTAATGGGAGCGAAAGGTGATATATTTTATTTCGGGTAATAAGTGTTCGGGAAGTAAAGAGAAAAAAATGTTTATTTCTATCGATCTAAGGGAAAAAACGTTGGGGTGAAAATTACGAATGTTTGGTCGACGAATGGAAGGACAAACGGAAAGGAGGATGCATGGCAGGAGCGATAAGTCGGTTATGCAGACCTTTAAGAATATTTCAATTTGTGAGTTACTTCGTTTGAACTAAGAAAAAAATTAATTGAAAAAAATTGTTATAAGAAAAAAATTAATTACGATAAAAACTCCTGACGATATAAAAAAAATGTATTTTTCGTTTTTAACACAGTTAACAACGTTGGTGCTTTTCGCAATGATTGTTTATATGACCGCAATGCCGTCACAATATTTAACGCACTTGACTTCGATTCTCCTGATTATTTTAACGGCTTCTTACCTTTTCTTCATGGCGATTGACATGATAAGTCAATTTGATGGAAGTGAGCTTTCAGAATCGCCGGTAATTACAACAACAACAAATAGTGCAAATTTATCCAAGCCAGTAAAAAATCATCCCAATTCCTCGTTATTCACATATCGTTAAAAGTGTTTTCCTCTTTTGGGCAGATGTTTTTTTTCAGTTTTCTCGGTATGATCTTCTTCGCAATAGCCGGAGGAGCTCTCTTATTCTATTTTCCAGCATTGGATAACAGTTTCTGGGCACTCGAACTTGCAAAAGTTCTTTGCTTCGTAATTAGTGTACTATTTCTCCTCGAGGTGACATTGTTACTTGCGTAAGTCGAACTGAAAAACAAAGAATTCAATCATTTTTATTTTCATTTCCGGCTCCGAATAGAAATTACTCAAATTAATAAATATCAACGTAATACTCATTTATTAGGTATGTTGATGGAACCACGAACAACATCGAAATGTTCGATTAAACTTTCAAACAATTTTTTTTTTTTAATAATCGATCAAATTGAAGAATCCAAATCTAATTTAAAAGAAATCAATTAATCAGTATCATCATCGACCAATTAATCAATAAAAAATTAATTTCGAAATCAATTTAACTGGATAATCGAATTATCGATTTTTTTTATCAATTCGTTGATTGAATGATTTTTTATTTTTTTTATTCTTTTAATTCGAATCTTTTTCTCTCAGTTCGTGGCGACAAAGATGCTTATCCTGGGCAAGATGTTGTCCTTACACACCTGGACTGGATTATGGTCAAAAAGAAACGAAAATGTTATTTTCGGGTGACGATGCACGAGTTGAATTTGGTCGTTTAGATGCAGCTACGAGCGTAAGCAATTACGCAGTACCATTAGAAGATGTCGACACCGCGGTTGAACATCATGGACGTCGTAGAATCACAGTTGGACACAGACGGCAGTACGTTGATAGTCAATCGAGTGCTCCCGCACTATCAGTAACTCAACCCGCTGAGATTCAGACTGAGCGAGAACGCACTGTCATTACCGAGTGTCAGGCAAGTTAAAATCTCGAATAAAAAAATAACAATGGCACTACTGATTATTTAATAATAGAATAAATCGAATCAACAATTCACAATGAAACATAAATGATAATTCATAATTTAATTTAATTTAATTTAAACAATTAGACGCGGTTTGATTAATTAATTGAACTTTTTTATCACTATTTTTGCAATTAATTAGAATCATAGTTATTTTTCGTAATAAATAATGTTTTTATTAAAATTGCAAGAAAAAAAAGAATGAATGTTTTAATTCTCCATTAAAAGAAGCAAAAAAATGATTCGTAAATCGAGTCAACATTTCTAGACCTAATTTACAGGCTGAAAAATATAAAAATGATTTGTTGCGAGTTTTCTTTACTTTTTTTTTTTTTTTGTAGACCCAGAGAATAGAAACGAAGGAAATAATCGTTCAAACGAACAGCAGATGTGAGCTTTGTAATAGACAAATTGAGGAAAAAATTTCACCACCAAGCATTGCCACAACTCCATACCTCAATCAAGCTGTATTACCCGAATCTCAAATACAACGACCGCTAAGTGGAAATTGTGCGGTTTGTCCAGCCTTTTTACATATGATGCGAGAAGGGATGACCAGTCCCTGCTGTCAATCGTGAGTGAATTTCATCCTACCATTTTTTTTCAATATTTTATTAGTGTCTAACTTTTTCGTTCTTTTGAATTCTCAGATGTGTCTTGTTCAATACAGAAAATGCTGCATTTTCAAATATTTTCTGTCGACTTTTAAATGTGTCATTAACGAGAGAAACCAGTTTAGGAGGCCGAAATTTTGGTGTTCTTCGTGAATTTTTTTAACAGGAAAGGAATAATCAGAATTTGTTTAAACTTGGAGGATATTTTATTCATGTTTTGAAGTACACTTTGTAATGTTTTCAAGTCATTTCCGCCGGAAATAGTGGAGTTAGAAGCTGCTGTCCATGGACGATCGCCATCCGAGTTTTTTGCTGGTGGGCATTCCTGAAGTCACAATTTTTATCTGTAATCATTACAATTTTCTTTTTTCGTTAACAACATATTTCCTAAGAATATGAACCTAATTGTGATCAAAAAAGTTGAAAATTGCATGTTTTTGAGGTGTTTGAACACAATGTCATGTTTTTATACCATGTTTTTTCACCTTTTTTGCATTAAAAAAATATTTTTAATATCATCCCAGAGTTAGGTTCATATAGATTGTAATTGAATAGAGAATATTCACACAAATTTTCAGAACGATTGGTCAATAACTTTTTGAGCTAGAATGCCCACCAGTTGAAAAAAAAGTCGTCCATGGACAGCAGCTTCTAACTCCACTATTTCCGGCGGAAATGACTTGAAAAAATTACAAAGTGTACTTCAAAACATGAAAAAAATATCCTCCAAGTTTAAACAAATTCTGATTATTCCTTCCCTGTTAAAAAAAATTCACAAAAAACACCAAAATTTCGGCCTCCTAAACTGGTTTCTCCCGTTAAAGTGATTCTCTTACGAATATATCAAAAGTTTTCGTGATCGATCTTTCAACCAAATTTGAAAATTATTTGAAAGTTCGAAAATCAAGAGTAGTCATTTTTCAATAATTTTTTATTCGACAATGAATTGCAATAAATCGAAAAATTAATGAATTGATTATTCTAGTAGTTACAATATTATCATAAACCAGTTAACTGGTAAGCGTATGTGAGCCGCTTTCTGTGCCAAAACTGGTACGATATAGTACACTCCAAAAATCGGTACAACCATTTTTGACGTTTCTGGTTTCGAATCAGGAACCAAATTTCCGATACTATGCATCCAAAAAAATAAAGATTGATCTTTTTTTTTTCAATTTAAATATTTTTTTTTAATTGAAAACATTGTTGAAAATTAAAAAAAAATATTTAAATTAAAAAAAAATGATTAATTTTTATTGTTTTATCTCTAGGGTCGTGACTTTCAGTCACCAGCTAACGCGCGGGTGTATTTTTTTCGATTTCCAGGTATACTTCGGCTCACCGTCTCAAAAACCATTGAAAAAGATACTTTTAGATTAGATAAACTATGACGAACTTGTAATTTGTTAGTTCAGATTTCAATTCAGCAGATTTGAATTTGACGCTAAAAACCTACGCATACCGAGACCGGTTTCATTAATCCATTAGAGGTCGCGCTATGAGACTTTTTCTCATACTTCTATTATAGCGATAATAATTACTCGAAAATTTTAAATGGCATATGAATTTGCAATTATTTCTATGTTCTTCAAATATATTCTTCTGTATGATAAAAGAGTTACTATTATTTTTTTTTAAATGTTTATTTGTTAATTATTTTTCATGATTCATTTTTCGTAGTACCAATTATCGTTATACTTATGAGTTTTGAGAAATAAAAATGTTTAAAAGTCACAATTATTGTGGTGAAATCATTTTCAAGTTCCAATTTACCAAATTAAGCACTTGAAACTATAAATGTGAGAAAATATCTCATCACGGGTCCAACGTTTAAAGTGTAAATAGCGCAACCGCTAACGGGTTAAAATCAAGAAAATTTTTACATTTTAGTTTCCCATATTGGATTCACCATTTTTTATTCAAAAATTTCGAGTTCATGGTCGGATTCAGTGACTCCAAAAATCTACGAATACCGAGTTTCATTAAAATCAAGTAATTTTTACATTTTGGCTTTTTGGCAAAAAACCTTCGGATATTCATTCATTTAAATCCATTAAAATTTATAGAAATTATTTAATGTGCACATATATGCGTCATTACAAGTTTTGGCACGGAAATTTTCCGCGCACATATGCGTCATTACCAGTTAACTGATTAATAGATATAAAACTTATTCGAATGATAAATCGAATAAACAAAAATACTAAAATTTTGCGAAAAAAATGAAAAGCTGCAACTGCGGAGGAACGGAACCACAACAAACGAACTACCCTTTGGAAAGGACGGCGCAGCCTCGTAATCCGAAAGGGCATTCATCCCGTTGGTCGTCAAGAGGCGATCAACAGTCACCGAAGTCATCGAGCGCGGTGAAACGAGCAGGAAGTGAATCGCCGTCAACGACTAATGGAAAATCGGATGGTGAACGAAGTGGTTCGAACAAATCAGCGAGTCGAGTGAAAAAAATATCACGTCAACGTATCTAACTCTTGGCGTTTTGCAGATTTATTGAGCGAAGAGGGTAATAGGTACAGGCCTAGCAAGAAAATATCGCGGGTTTATGAAACTCGTAAGATAATGAAAATATTGTTAATCAATATCAATTATTAATTATTACATTTTACCATTTTTATTCACTCTAATATTGAACTCTGAATATTAAGAGATGCTTTCAATATATTTATCATTTTTTATCAGATTTCTTAACCCTAACTACACACTACGGGGTCCAATGGACCGACAACAGCACTACATTTTCATCTACCTTTTTTTCACCACACCCCTTTTCATAAATGTTATAACTTTTTATCAAACGACTTTTTGGCTTTACTGATTGCTTCCCCGGATTGCTCGGAGTTTGGAGTTCCGATTTCACTACAATTAAACCTCAATAGACGCGTTTGTTACAATGTTATAGAGCAATAGAAGTCGTCGGTCCAATAGACCGATAGTGTGTAAGTAAGGTACCAAAAGTTATAGTGTGTAGCTAGGGTTAAGATCGTCATATCGCTAACGCGGTTTCCGATAAATTTTTTCAAAATGCTAAACTTCAAATACTATATTCGGACTTCCGATATGCAAATTTCACATTTCTCGAGTTAATCTGTAATCTTTTCTACAATTTTTTTTAGAAACGTCACAATTAGAGAGCAACATATGACGAAGTTTGTCTATGACGAAGTCTCAGAGATATAGTGATAAAAATATTAGCAAATGCGGGAAACGTTGTTATTTCGAAAACGCTTAACTTTATATTAGGCATTTTATTCCATTGCTTTGTAAGTTTCTACATTTCTAGAATATTCCTAACGACTAATATTATTAGTTGTTATTCTTAGTAAACTTTGCTGTTATTAGTTACAAATTTACGATAAAAGTTTCTTTATTTTTCCAGAACTTGAGAATTTAGCGAATAATTTCGTTGTTGTTAAAACGGAAATGAATTTCATTCGTTAGCGTAAAAAAAAAACGTAAAATTCGCAAAAATGAATTTATCATTATTGATTCCATCGGAACCACTTTTGATTAATTTATTCATGTTTTTCATATTTATTATGTTCTGCTTTGAATAATATTTTCTTGTGAACTTTGATTTAACCATTAATTTGTCAATTTTGTTCGAACGAAAGGGCCCTGTCCAACCCATGGATCTGGTCTGGCTGCTCGAATGACAGGATTACCCGAAACCGTAACAAAAGTCACTTTATCGTCAATTGGTGCGAAACGAAATAAGAGGACACAAACGCCCGTAAAAGATTCCCCGGTCTCGAGAGATGATAAAAATAAAGCGTGAGTCTATGCTTACATAATTATTGCAAGAACACTTAGAATGTCAACTTCCTGAAATTACAAATATGGGATCAGTGCTAGAATTTTGAAAAAAGTATCGTTTCTTTATAGTCTATCCTTGAGCAGTTTTATGGCCGTTCCAATGAAATTAGAAAGACAGTTTTAAAGGATTTCTTAAATTTGAATGTATATTCTAAGGATCCCTGAGTCAGAATATTTTTTCATCGTTTATTTCTCTGGACAAAACAAGCACGATTTTTTTTCTATGTTCTTTCAATCATTTTACAATTCAAGCACCGAGAAAATTCTCCATATTTTTACCGATATTCGTAGAACCGAAGATACCGTTAAGGAAAATGTAGAAGAGAGGAGAGGAACTTGTGTAAGGGAAAGCAAGGAGCGTAAGAGTATCGAAAGAATCCAAAACCGACCGAAAATCGGTGAAACGGAGGAAAAGTCGTCGGACGATCGGATAAAACTAATAAACGAATTTGAGGCAAAAAGAGGATCGAACGAATCGCGAAAAAGTGGTTCGACCACCACACCGAGGAAATTGTATCGAAACAGCGAACCGATTTCGGTACCGAATGAGCCGATTTTACCCGCGTCGGACGATTTTTCGCTTCGCGGTGTGTGTAGAGTTACGACGACGAAAGAAGAAACTGGTCAAATGATGTGGAAATCGGAACGAACGGAAATTCGAGAGGGCGGTCTAACTGGAAGGATGGAAACTCGATTGGGTGAGGAATTACCGATCCAAGAAGAAACGATAGAAGAAATTGATTCTGAAAGATCGAGAACTTATCCGAAATATCGGCCAGCCATTGAGAAAGATAAATCGGCGGATACGGTGAGTGAGGGCGGCAAAAGAATGACCCACAATGTCGTTGTTACCGATCTTACGGATTCGACACCGGTTTCCGGTCCGGTTTTGAGGCTCCGACTGGAGAAACCTGCCGAAGATACGAAACCCACGAGCGGAACACCGGAAACTGTAGTTTCAGGAGTAGGCACGACGGAATTGGAAGTTTCGTCGAAAAATCGTACAGAACCGGTTTCTAGGCCAAATAATGAAACGAGTAAAGTTTATAGATCTGGCGAGCCCAGAGACAGCCCGGCATCTCGTGAAAAATCGGCAAAGAGTCGAAAAGACAGTTACGAGCGTTTTCCTGTGGAAGAACGCAAACCGATCGACGAAAGAGCGGCAAAGAAATTGAACGAAGATAAAAGCGAACATTCGAATGACGAAAAAGAGGAAATAATCGAAGAATCACAGGGAACTGTCTTGATCCGTAGCGATTATTCCGCTAGGAGTAGAATGAAAAGAACAAGATCGGTAACCCGAAAAGATGAGGGCAGCTAATGATGGATAAACTTTAGGTATTTTCGATATCGATATATTCTTAATCGGCAAGTTTCAAAATTAATTAGACAGGCTACGAGAAATCGGTAGAAACGAAAACCGTGCAATATTCACAGAGGAAACAGAAGGAAATGCTGATAAAACTAAACTACTGGGGGAAAAAATCGGTACGAAAGTGCTGAATACTTTATCACCATGGTTATTATTTTAATTCCAGTGCAACGATTAAAAAAAAAAAAGACAACTCGTTTCAAGGACAAAATGAATGCATTCAGTCAAGACTCATGAAAAAACGTTAAAAAATCAATTTTATTTTAATACAGAAAACACACAGGAACATATTACGGTTAAAGCTCAAATACTGAAGCATCTTAATACTAATATTAATAATAACACGTATAGTATAATTAAAATAGACAAGCAGGAGATTGTAGATAATGATAAAAATCGTCGTAATTATTTTTGGTCTTGTTATTAAACTATCATTTCTTTCACAATCGCGAAAATGATCGTTATAAAATAAGTTGATAAACGGTTTATTGAATCATGTTGACGGAGAAGAAAAAAAAATATCGATTAGTCTTGCGTACATAATTTTTCTTTTTCAATTAATCGAGGCGTTAGTGACGCAGATACGCGCGCAATCCTCATAATTATTTCACAAGCCTTAGGCACTCTTGATATGAAGTAGAAAAAAGAAGGAAAAACACATTTATATATGTATATAGAGATTTGACATTATTCATGCTCGTAATTCTTGTTTTTTACTCAATTAACATTCGATATATGTAGAACGTAAAAAAATCGCTCGTATTATTCATTGATTAATGTATTCGTCGAATTGTATCAATGCAAATAAAGGGAAAAGAATACGCAAAGACACTTCACGAAAATGCATTTTTTATATAAAAGAAAAAATCATGTTTAAGAGTATAAAAAATGAAACTTCGATCGTGATAAAATAAGTTCGACGATTTATAAATAGAATCGATATTTTGATTATTTTTTTATACCTTCCGATCTTTTTTTTCTTATCCTCGGATAGTTAAAAAATAAAAGCACATTGATCGGTTTTTTGTATGGCATGCAATTTCTAAAACCAACCATAATATCGATATTTTTTTCAATTTTTATGCTCCAGTTATCATTGTAAAAAAAAAAAATATATATCAGTTCAGAAAAAGTTCAGTCTCTCTTTTCGCGATTTTGGTGTCACGTTGGATGTTTTTGTGTCAAATAAATTCCAACTGATTCGAATAGCTTCGAACAAATTCGAAAAATCATTCGAAACGAATTTAAATTAATTCGATTGAATCGGAATACAATTCAGATTTGGGCGAACGTTTGAATCGATTGGAAAAAAAAAAAAAAATCAAGTCTACGACATAAACTATTTGGAATTATTTCATTCCTGCGGATGAGTGAATATTGTCGTCGCTTCTTGTCGACATTCGACCAAGGATGGACCTGGAGTAACCTCGATCGGGAGACCCCGGGGCCATATGATAACCGGCGAAGCTCGAAGTGCCGTACAAATTTTGGGGAGCCAATTTGGTAAATGGAAATAACAAATGTTGTCTTTCGACTTTCTCTTGATCGGAGCAGCGACCGTTAAAACCACGAAAATAATTGTCAAAAACATGAGTCCCATGTCGATAGACAGGCATAGTTCGTTGAAAATTGAAGCGGTGTAAAAAAAATCGCGCCTGATCGTGACAATCTTGACAAAAATTATGATCGTCATGAGCATTATTATTCGCGTAGAAATCATTTTCCTTCGCCATTTCCAGGTTTCCACGATTTTTTGTTAAATTACCGATAACCCGCGGATCTTCCTGACTTGGTACAAAATTTCCATTGTAATTGGTGATTTGATTGAGAGCTCGAAAGTTCGTGGAATTCCTTGATCCGTTAGATTTTTGAGTAAAATTAATCATTCGTCGATCATTATCACGGTACACATTCGTAGCTCCGATTTTCAAAGACCCATAATTTTCGTTGCCGATCTCTTGACATTTTAGCGACGAGAAATTCGGATTTTCAAGATCATTCGTATTCAAGGAATACATTTCCCCGAGATTTTCTTGGGCCTGAAAATAATTTGGTACAGAATTTTCGCTATAAATGGGACGTAGAGTCTGCTCACAATGACCGCGAGCAACGCCATCTGCAGGAACGCTTGTGTTATTACCGAAGACGTCGAAGACCAAAGTTTTCCTGGGTAAAAAACTTTTTGCAATGACACTGAGCGCGTGACCTTGCGGTTCTATTTTCTTTTTTTCCGAATTTTCCCATTCAGTCGCTGGGACATTTTTTGACATTTCAATGTTTCCGTTAATATCACGATTTTTCGGATACCACAACTTTTTATTTTCTTTTCCGGAAATGCTGTAATTCTCCCGGCTTGAATATGACAAACATGGCAAAGAATTTTCGCCGTTGACCGATGTATTTTCTTTGTTCAAATCGCCCTTAAAATCGTTCAACGACTTATGGTGATTCGATCGGGATTTATGAGGCTTTTGCCGTCCCGCAAACAAACCTACGCATCTTAACGGCTTTTCCATTCGTCCTGACGTTTCTGAACATTTGTTACGCTGAAACGACGCAGCATTTTTCTTTATGTTCTTGTCTTGAAGATAATTTTTTATGCTCTTGTCGAGAAAGTCATCTCTTCCTCGTCTTTGAGAACCGCTTCGCTTCGAATAAAGCCCTATTTCCCTCCTGCTGATTTGTATCGCTCCATTCTCGTCGCGTGTTCCCGACTCTTCGATCTTCGTCATTGAAAAATAATTATTTATATCCATTTTTTAATTTCCCAATGGTTTAAAAGTTTAGTCAGTGAAAGAGATTTGGAGGAGGGGGGGGGGGCAGGAATTGTTGATAATTAAAAAAATCAAGAATATCAACGTTATTAACAAAAAAATTAAATAAAAATATAAAGCAAAATATAGAGTTTAAAATTTTGCTTGCTTGCTCGCTCCTTCATTTCTTTCGATAAAAAGAAGCCAACCATTTGGAATATTTTCATTCAATATTTTCCAACGAGAGAACGGAAGAAATGTTAACGGGCGAACCTAAATTCGAACGCTAGAGAAAAGTGAAACTTTTGCAATTTTTTTCTCGGCTTCAATAAATCGAATCTTTTTAAAGATGTTGAGGAGAGTTTTATCACGTATTTCGACGATACAAATCGGTTTTTTAAATACCAGAAACTTGATTTATGAAACAAAATATTCTGCAGTGTTTAAAACACTGCGACGCTTTATCAGCGTGCGTAATTTTTGTCTAACACAAAAAAAACCACGGAATTACTTATTTTTCTATTGGAACTAAAGAGATTTAATGAATAAATCGAATTCAACTTTATACAATTTCTATAAAATTTATTCAATTTTTATACAATTAAATTGAACGTTCGAACAAAAATTACGCGCGTTACAATGTTCGCCGATGAACAACTCTAATGTCGGAATGTCTTAACATTACAGAAAATTTTGTATAAAAAATTAATATTTTTGTAGTGAAAAAACGATTTCGTACGGCCAGGTGTAGAAACACCTGAGAAGTTTATAAAAAAATGTTTTTTGTGGAACTGACAAGAAAATTATAAAAATTACACGGTTGTAGCTTTTCAATTCAGGTTTCGCTCTTAATTCCATTAATATTTATTATGAACAAAAATAACGTTCATCCAATCAAATTTTTATGATTACGTTGGTTTAATAAACCAGCCGCTGGGATCATCCTTCCATGTATAAAACACACCAGGGGGGATTTAATGACGCAATAAAATGTACGCACGATAACTGACCTCTGGATAACAGAGGTCAAACCACGAGTCCTTCAATTAAAAAACATTCCATTTCATAACGTAGTTTCGTAATTTTCTATCAAAGCACATTGCCAGATTGCTTGATCAGCTCTTCCGAAGTTTCAATATAATTATTGTTATTGACAAGATTTATGATAACTAATGGTAGAATATCCAATTCGACCAATTTTCTACATAAAAATAATTATAAAGTTAATGTAAGCGAAGATTCGCGGTGAAAAAAAATTGAAACGTTGGGGTACACGTGAAAATTTTATTCATTACCGATAACCTTTTTTTTATATAAAAACTCGTGCGCTGTTCAATATTTATAGAGTTTACATGAAAGCCGCTATAAGGAACATTTTTAAAGAAAAACAAAATAAAATTTATGTGAACCTGATTTAGATTATCAATCATATGAAAAGTTTCATTAAAATTAGTTTTTTTTTTCGTAATTTTTTGAATAAATAAACAAAGATAACGGCTCGGTAAAAATTCACACGAAGCAGGCTATTTTTTTATTTATGTTCGAAATATTCGACCGAACATCAAAATGTTCCAATCTGTTGAGTAAAGTTTCTTATTTCAGAACAGGAAAATATATCATTGAACCTCAAAGTATACTTGGGGTCTAGAAGACCCCGGATAAAGTTGAAGTACGAATTTAACCCCTTCACACTGGTAGGCCCGCCATATGGCGGGCTGTCCAAAAAATAGGTTTCTAATCATACAAAATTGAATACCAATGCTATTCCTGAGTTTGTAACATCGCCGATTAAGATTCTGACAAAAAAAAAGAAGAAAAAAAAAATTATGGGCATAAAATTTCGCATGATTATTGCTATTATTGACCAAATGATAAATCACGATATTTCGTACATATTAATTTATTTCCTTCGACATTATTAGTTCGTAATTTTTTAACGATCCGAAGTGTGCCACGAGAAGGCTGCACGGTAGGATTTTACACATCGCTTTTGTTTAATTTTTTTAATTTTTTTGATTTTTTAATTAAAAAAAAAAATTAATATCTTTTTGATTAAACATTTTTTTTTAGTTTATGCCAATAAAAACGGTTGAAACTGAGGAAAGAATCATCTCTCTACCTTTATTGATTGCTTAGAAAATTAATTTTGATGATAATCGTATTTTTACCCTTTCGAGGTAGCCTACCCCCTTAATGTAAAAAAATATATATTATCATGTTTTTTTGTTTTTTAGGAGTACTATATTTAGGAGTGCGAATATCTTTTACGAATTAAAAAAAAAAAATTTACGTTCTTTTTGTCTACCAGAAATGTCCACGTCACTCTCAAACCATCTACCAGCGAAGGGGTTAAACACTTCTCTGTCTTCTGAAAATCGATCATTTTTCCTAATACGTTAATATATTTGTTTTTGATAAACATATTCGGGGTTGTTACGCATTGTTGACTCCGAAATTCCCTGACTTTTCCAGGTTTTCCTATTCATGAAATATTTATTTTCAAGAGCGAAAGACTAGAACTAAAGTTTGGTTTATTAAAAATAACTTGAATCATGTATTTATATATCAGCGTGATGCAAATAAAATCGATATTTTTCTTTTGTGGGCCCAAGAGAGACGTTAGAATTTGCAATAAAAAGTGATTCTTCGAAAAATTTGAAACCCAAAAAAAAATATTTAGAGGTCGTGCAAGCAACTTTTCGATATTTTTTTCTAATTTCGAACCACTAGCAATCGGTAAAAAAATTTTTACAAGGCTCAAATTTTGGGAGAATTACATTTTCATCAAATACTAATATCTCTTCTTGCAACACTGAGAAAGGTCAACATTTCTATATCATGATTTTCAGCCGAAACTATAAAGAAATATCTATAAATCCCTGCGGCAACCGCATAAAAAATTTTTTAGAAGGTCCAAATTTTGGGAGAATTAGTTTTGCATCAAGTACAAACATCTTTTGTTGCAACATAAAAAAATCGACAGCTTTATATAATGATATTCAGCCTGAATTGGAAAAAAAAATATCAGTCACTTGCGCGACCTTCAAATTTTTTTTTTCAAGTTTCCATATTTTGGAAATATTCCTTTTTTATGAAATACTAACAGCTCTCTTAGGCTCATGATAAACAATATCGATTTTATTTGCATTACCCTAATATATATACATCCATACACGGTGGAACAATTTAAAAAGACTTTACTGTAAATTTTTTACGTCAATGCCAAACAAATTAAGAATAAATTTGAACACCTGTCTACAATAGATAAGGAAAAATATTTTTCCTTCATTTGCTCATTTGAAAATATGTGAAACAGTTGGCCAAAAAATTACTTTATTGTGTCACTGACGCAACTTGAAAACGTATTTGTTTACTTCTGCTAGAAGATTACCCATTATCATGTAAATAGTTAACAAACATTATTTTTCAGTTACACATGTGCACGTTTCAGTAATATGCACAGTTATAGAATATACCTCAATTTTGAAGCGGATGGTTGATAAAAATATCACAACTTTTGTTCACGGTTGTGGAGACGGTGTTTTTTTTTCTTGTAACTATTGTGAAAAGTCAATTTTGGAAAAATTCCAGAGAATTTTCAAAATTTCCTGACTTTTCCCTGATAATTTCAGGGGGTAAGAAATTCCTAGAGTTTTCCAGGTTTTTCCTGTTTTCCATATGCGTAACAACCCTGATATTATTCCGTATTAAGAAACACTTAAAAACGATACACAGATTTTTGAAGCCTTGGTTTTCATTAGACTTAATTTGACAAGGGTTTAAAAATACATGGGTGTTCCGGACGCAGTGTAAACTTTGTTACTATAAGGGTTAATTAATAAATAACTCGGCACAAACTTGTTAAAAAAAAACTATCGTCTTTGTTCAAAATTTGCATGCATTTGTCAACAGATTTTTTTATTTATGAAACAAAACTTTGAACCCAATAAAATATTTACATGTTGATTTTTTGTTTATGTATCACATATTTTATTTTGATAATTCATTATTCAAGAATGGCTAGAGTTTTATTCATTGATTATAACTCAAGAAATAATGAACCCTCGCAAATTTTCTGGAATATTGAAATACGTAATTTTACATGTGAATAATTTTCAAAATATAATTGTATCAATATATTTTAATAAATCGAATGGAACAAATGTAAATGAATAACAAATGAGAGTGACAATGGTCGAAAGGCGGATAAAAAATTAGTTTACGAACCATTTCGGCTTGCGCGAGATAAATCCAGAGTCGACGCCACGTGCTAAATTTTTTTTGATCGCTAAAGTTGAATCGCATTTCTTTCGAGGCATAACGAGTTGCTAAAGGACTCCTGTAGTCACAATATTCACTATTTTTTACCACAGTGTCACCCATTGTTTCAGAATTTATCGTGAATTTAAACGAACAATAAACATAAATCAAATGCCGAACGGTTCGCGAACTGAAGTCGAGAGAATGCACGCGGATCAGCTGACGCGAATTTATTAACCGTTTCGCACTACTGGCTGGTCAATTGAGAAATCTACGGAGGGAGCCACGGTCGTATCTTTTTTCAATTACCGCGATTATCATTTATTACAATAAATTGAATCTCTCATATTTTTTTATGCTAAGAGTTTAGATCAAAACTACTATCATTATTGCTATCTATCTTTAAATCAAGGAATTAATGCTATATAATGGATCGATCAATTTGCGACGTAATTGAAAATAAAAATTAGTTTTACCATTTTTATATTTATACAAATAGGGGAAAGAATGACTTGGATTATTATCATTATTTCATCTGAACCACGACCTCTAGACGCGCATTTGACACGAGCCGTCAGTTGCTGCACTCTGGCGGGAAAACTAGGAAACTGACAGGAGCAAAGAAAGATTGAGAAAACAGTCGACTCCCTCACTTGTCACGTTCCCATGTGTCCACTATTCTCATATGTCCACTCCATTTGCTCGCATGTGTCAACTTCCCCATCCCCCACTCGGACACATTTTTTGAAACGTTCCAGACGTCTTGCGCGTTGCGCATGCGCTGTGATCTCAGCAGTCTTAAAAGTGGGGATGGAGGAGAACTTGACACAAGGGAACTTATTTGGTCCCGACGGGTTGACAAGTGGGAGAGTTGACAATAATCCAACCATTGTATTTCAGCAAACTGCAGCAAGCGCAGTCGGTTAATAAGTAAACGACGGTATTGTTAATTAATTATAATTAGCTATTAATTATTTACAATAATCAATTGCATTAATAAATGTAACTATTTAACGATAATAGTAATTAATCAATCGCATTACTCGTCAATCACGATTAACGATTTTTTCATTCCGATTGAATAAAATATTTTTAGAAAATATTTTTCGATCTAAAAAATCGACATGAAATATTTAAAAAATATATATATATTCGGCATTCTTTTCCGTGACAACGTAGTCGCCATATTTCGAAAAAAAAGTGCATATTAATTTAAAAAAAACATTCAAATCGTTATCACCGACGACAAATGTCAAATTAATTTTTAATTATTCGATTTTAATGCAAAAGAAAATGTTGATTCCAGACCTTTTTCCAATGGATTATTAAACCAAGAATTGTGCAGGTATTGAATAATTCAATAATAAACATTTTTATATATTTTATTTTATTGCAAAAAATATTATTCCAGACTTTGCGGCTATTTTTGTCCTAATTACGATCTCACATCGAAAAAATTGTCCATTTTATTATAAATGAGATATTATCACTAACAAAATGAAGTTCTCGTCTGAATGCAAAAAAAAAATGCATCTTCTTTGTTTATAACTTTACATCGATAAACATGTTAATTGGAAAAAAGGTGAAAATTCGTGAATTCACTTTGCTAATACGTAAATACAAACGTAAACATATTCGTACACAAAGTTTACGAGTGTGTGCAGTGGAGTGTGAAAAATTGCGTTCGAAGGTGCGAGAAAGATGTTGTGACGAGAAAAAGTCTCAGAAATACGTGCGTTAGTTTTTATTATCAATTAATTCAAGAAATTGGTTCAAGATCGATAAATATCGTTAAAAAAATATTTTTTTCTTAATGTTTTATCCGAAATTTATATCATTTATATTTGAAGACCGATCGCACCCCCCCCCCCCCCCCCCGTACGGATTCCTTTGAAAATGTCCCTCGTACGCACGAAGGCCATTTTAAAAACGATGACAATCGTGGGCATGAGAAAATCGTCGAAAACGTTAATAAAAAAAAAGTTTAGTCAATGTGTCGAAATAAAAATGAGTATCGGAGGCTAAAAAGACAAAGATAGAAGCGAGGCTAGACGAAGATGAAGTTATGTCCCCTTGATGGCGCGCGCATTGGTACGAGGTGAAAATTACCCACGTTCCATATTTTCGTCGTGAGAGATTTTACAGTGACCAAGAGTCATTGTTCTTGATCGTCCGTGACCAGAGACGGTCGTGCGTGTGTTTTATACTCGTCGCGAAGGAGCGAGCAAGCTTCTCTCTCTCTCTCTCTCTCTCTCTCTCTCTCTCTCTCTCTCTCTCTCTCGATTGTTATTTATAAGAATAACAATAATAATAAATTGATATGTAACCTCTGGATTAACTGGAGATTGGAATGCGTTAAGTTTTGCTTCGTGCAAGGATATATTCGAAGTTGAAAAGATTTTACACATACGTTCTCTTTCGAAAATTTGTTATTACATCAGAATTTAAAGAAGCTCCGTCACATAGGGCTGGTTTGCGTGCACGCATAAGCACGGCCCTTTTTTTTTAGTAATTCGCGTGTTTGTCATGATACATTATAATACAGTTGATTATAAACATATTATTGGTAATTTTATACAAAAATTATTAATTGTAGATCGATAAATAAATATCGTTAAATTGGTACAATTTTATGTTACGATACTGCATAGAAAAGTACGGCAATGTCGCAGTTCTCCATCTCACTCTCTCTTCCGATTTCTTTGTCGTACTCATGACACCCAGCTGACCGCGGGTCGTCACATGTTATTGTGTACTGAATTTTTGATTTTTAAAAAAGCTTACGGTATATTATTTATTGAAAAAAATGCATTGATCAAACAGTTCGACAGCTCAAAAAGACTTGATTAGGAACTTTGCTTTGGTAATTTATTAAGATATTTATAATTTTTAATAAACGCGATGTGATATGAAATTTCTAAGATGTCTGTTTACTTTGTAATAAAAATGAATTCTTCATTATTATTGAGGAATAGATAACTCGTTTATTTAATCGATGAAATTATTTATTTTATTACGATGAAACCAACTTTTCTACCTATACGCCAATCACAAACGAACGTAAGGTTAGGTAGGCTAATGATTTAAATCCCGCGCTGATTTCTGCGACGCTGCCGAATCTTTATACGGTTGCGAAACCTGTCAGAACTCCAAATATTTCGACATTTTAACATTAAGGGTATGGGTCAGTCGGTATCTCGCCACCGTGAGTGCGAGAGAGATAGTTGCAAATTTCGAAAGTGAAATTCTTCGACACGGTTTGACCAATTACAAAAAGGCCCTGTCAGCCCATTTTTGCCATCGTTCTGCGTGGGCTGACAGAGCTTTTTTGTAATCGGTCAAACCGTATCGAAGAATTTCAACTTCGAAAATTCGAGGTGAGGTAAGGTGACTGATCCATCCTCTTAAGGCTAGGAATCATACCGACTTAGCCGCCATGAGTGCGAGAGAGATAGCTGCAAATTTCGAAAGTGAAATTCTTCGACACAGTTTGACCCATTACAAAAAGCTCCCGTCAGCCCATTTTTGCCATCGTCCTGCGTGGGCTGACAGAGCTTTTTTGTAATCGGTCAAACCATACCGAAGAATTTCAACTTCAAAAATTCGAGGTGAGGTTAGGTGATTGACCCATCCCCTTAACCCTAGAACCCCACAACTGGGTTAATTAAATAAAATTAGTTACCCCACGAAAATTTCAAATTTCCTTCCCGAACCAATTTTTTAAAACCATTCCTTCCGTTTTATAGAGTTTTCACCATTAAATATTTATCGAATGCGACTTTATCATGCAGCATTCTCTTCGTTATTAAAAAACGAAGAGAATGGTATATAATTAAACCTTATTATCGCATACGAGGAACATTTTATGCTAAAGAGAAGGTTGGTGTAATTATTTAGTCCAGTGTGGCGTTTACGTTGGAAAAATAGATTGTGGGCTTCTAGGGTTAAATACCTTTTTAGATAAGTCGTTGAGCCAAAAGTTTTTTATTGTATTTGGAATCCTTATAACCTGATCAACGTTACTGTAGTTTTTGTTCAATATCTTGACTTTTCCATAAGCCATGTGTTAAAAATCCCAACTTTAACAATTTTTATTTATCTACGATATGGTTAAAATTTATTTTTTTCTGTTGGTGAAAACCTTTCGTGACGGAGCTTCCTTAAGGAATTATTTATTTGTTAAAAATCTTATAAAAACGAGGTATTTCCGGAACATTGAAAACATCGATTTTCAGTCATGATAACGGAAAGGAGTTTGTAACGAATTTATCAAACAAAAAATAAGGCATTTTTTTGATACATTACTTTTTTCTGTTTTCTCCCTCTTTTTTTCGTCTGGGAACGTTTGTGTAGAACATTTTCGAACATGGTGGGAAACCTTGATTAATTAACGGGGGAAAGTCATGTAAACGTACGTCATTTCAAGATTTTTTTATAAAGACATGGAATAGTTTATTGAATTAACATAAAGCATATCTCAAAATATACGATGTAAGGTATATTGACAAATTTTTTTAGACTAAAATATTTAAAAATGGCGACTCCACAGCTGCTGGAAGTCTGCACACCTCAGATTTGTGCCGTGCAGCCTACAGGTCTCAAATCTCATCTAAAATAAAAAAATCAAATTTTTATTGTTAAAATACCTTAGTACGCTTTGCATGACGGAGAAAAAAATCAAAAATTTAGGATCATTTTGAAAAAATCACATATTATTGTATTTTTGTAAATGGTCCTAAATTTTTTATCTTTTTTATCTCCGTCATGCAAAGCGTATTAATTTTTTTTAACAATAGAAATTTGATTTTTTTTTTTAAATTTCAGTTGAGATTTGAGACCTGTAGACTGCACGGCGCAAATCTGAGGTGCCAACTTCCAGCAACTGTGGCGTCGCCATTTTGAAATATTTTAGTCTAAAAAAATTTGTCAATATACCTTACATCGTATACTTTGAGATATGTTTTATGCTAATTCAATAAACTATTTCATTTCTTTATAAAAAAAATCTTGAAAAAAACGTACGTTTACATGACTTTTCCCCCTTAACATCGAGATTTTGGGACTATCATTCGATCGTTGACTAAAAATTACACAAGAATTTTCCGAAGCTATGAAAAAATGAATGTACGATAAAATACAATGTATTTCGACTTTCAAAGCACACAAAAAAATTATTTATAGTTCGATATTTATATCTTGTTTGTTTAGCTTTGGAAATACTAGAAACTATTTTTGGTCCATTATATTTGTAGGATGGGAGAATTTTTCACAATGAGCAATAATTACTATCACGTTTAACGACCGAGCGAAAAATTATCGTATCAATCTCGTCGAACGATCTTACGATGATTTTTTTTTTCTATAGAGAAACGGAAAAAAAATATATTTTTTGTTGTAATCTTACCACATTATTGGGTGTCATACCAGGATGTGCCCAATCAATGCTGACCTCAGCATTTTCGAACAGAGTTGCCCGTTCTGGCAATAACCTTCGTCTCGCCATCGCAGCCCCTCGATGAGTTCGATACCAAACCAAAGCGTAACGGACTTGTCCGTTCATATGTTTGTAGACCGATACTTTGTTAACCTCGTCAGTCAAATCGTGAAATGTCTGAGAAAAATAATATTTCAATGACTGAAAATTAATCATCGATCAAAAATATATCGATCGAACGATTTTTAAAAAATCGATGAATCGGTCGAATGAATTAAGCTTTTTCAACTTATTTAAGTCCTTTTAGAATTAAAAATATCAGAATTAGTACTTTTTTGACAAGTTCACATCACTACAAAAAAAAATTAACATTCCGGAACTCGGAGCTTTTTAAAAATATTTTTTTGCTCTCAAAAGAGACAAGAATCAGACACAGGACTTATGAATGTAGTACGAAAATTTGCCTCCACGATCGCTGGCGATCATCCAACGTCACTCTGCCCATTTAATAAATAAGGATTGTGCAAATACAATCAAATTACAACAGTGCATCTTGCAATCTTGTTAAACGCGGCACATTTTTCATATTTGGGGAGAAAGTTCATTTACACGACGAGGAATTTTCTGGGCAAAATCAAACGTTTATTTCTCGAAGTGCATAACCCCAGAAATGGAAGAAATTACTTTTGACTCAAGAAAACTAATTATCTTTGTAATAGTTTTGTTATGAGAGAAAAACGAATTTGATGAAAATTTTAATAGGTTGCAAGAAAAATGAAATGTAGAAAATTATCTTCATTATTATTATTAAAATTTCGAATCATTTCACGTACCTGAAAGTTATTTTATCGTGAAATTTTTCTGTAACAATTGTTTTCCATCATTTTTAAACTCACCGTGATAACGATTTCCGAATTAATATTAGCCGGTAATTGGCCAATGCACAATCGACAATTATTTATGCTCGCAACAACGCCGATTTTGTGTCCTCGTCGAATTTCCCAATTGTTCAATTCCCTGATAGCTCGTTCGGCGTATTCGACTTTCGTAAACATAATGAAACAATACCCACGATTGGTACCCGAAAAATCCATCATCAATCGAATCTCGTAAATTTCACCGACAGAACTGAATATCGGATATAGGGTGTCCTCGTGAAGGTCACGTGGTATTTTCCCGACAAAAATCTCGCATTCCGGTTCGGGTGATGGTTTCGTCCATCCGGGCGGTGGACCCAATTTTCTTTGGCCGTTTACTTGTGTCATCGGATAACCCGAACCGGCCAATAAATCGAGAATTCGACCTTCCGATTGGGCGCTCGGGACTTGTTCGTTTTGCGAAAATCTCGAATAACTCGAACCATCCGATTGACTCATAACTAATCATTTCCCAAAAATAAACCAAAATGTATGCCTTTTCTCGTATTTCGTTTACATATTGACAAAATAAAATCAATTTATTAACAAAATTTCAAAAACTCGTATTTTATTGTTCATTTTACGATTTTTTTTGTTCATTTTACGATAAAATTCTTACATTAACTAATTTGAACAATCGGCTAATTAATCGTATACAACAGAATTATTACAAAACCAACTCGTACGATGAATTTTATCGTTTAAAATGTATATTTATATTCTCATCCCTAGTTACACACAACAGGGTCCAATGGACCGACAGCAACACTACATTTTCACACTTTTTTCACCCCACGCCTTTTCTTAAACGTTATAACTTTTTATCAAACGACTTTTTGGCTTTACTGATTGATTCTCCGGATTGCTCAGAGTTTGGCGTTTCGATTTCACTACAATTGAACCTCAATAGACGCGTTTGTTACAATGTTATAGAGCAATAAAAGTGGTCAGTCCAATAGACCGATAGTGTGTAAGTAAGGTACTAAAAGTTATAGCGTGTAGCTAGGATTAATAACAAATTCATCTGTGGATCACATTAGATCGAAATAATTTTTACACTATCAGAATTGCATTTATTCAATAATTCATAACGAATATAACATTATTGTATATACTTAAATTAATAACAAATTTGTATGATTATTAATAAAAAATTAATCTGAATTGCATTAAATCGACATAATTTTGTACATTGCCAAAATTTTATTTGTTTATATTTTTCGGGATCACAAAAAGTATATTCTATTAAACGTAATAAATAGTATTTTTTTCA